>OX335668.1:82147500-82465000 GCA_946894065.1 Acleris literana
GTGTCGCCAGGCAGTAGGTATCTAACGCGCCGAGCATATGTCTGGACCCGGGAGTTTTGATTCTACATGTAGTTAGTATTTATTCTTATGTATTTAATATGCATGACAAAAGCATAGTAAATTCTTTATCCAGACCAAATTATAACACATTGCTCACTTTTTGCAAATTGTATTCTAAGTTTAAATTGTAATTTTTAGAGACTTGAAATTGTTTTTTTTTTATCCAGCATAAAAGTTGTTATTATCAGCCTATTTATGTATGTTTGTTTACAGTGCAACCATTTTCTTAGTAGCGATCGGCAATCATCATTTTTCTATGGCACACAAATGACAAATATACTGTCAGTTGCGAGTGCAAGCGTGATAGCTATAGCCAGTCGAAAGCTATTAAGAAGCTGGAGATACTATAAATAGTATTTAAAGTTGTGATAATACCAGACTTACCTCAACTATCCTCAATACTGCACTATCACTAAGAATATCCCTCGGCATTTTTGTTGAAACAATGGCACATACTTCAATGTAAACACAAGTATATAACCTGTAACACAACAGTAAGATGGGTTTAGTTCCCATTAAATTGATACAACATTACATCACGACGGAAATCAAATAATAAAACTAAGAAAATGGTGACTAAAAAAAATATTTTACATTTTTACCCGGCTGACCCAGATGTTAATGTTTTACTTATACTGTAACATTTTAATGCTACATACGTTCATTGAATACGTTAAGAGCATAACTAGTAACTTTTATAACTTGAAATCAACAACTTATTCTCAAGAAACCGATAGTCTATCACCTATTGCTATTATATCTTCTGTAATTAACCGGTCTAACCGTTTTTACAGCACTAATATACCTACTTATCTACATCATCACAGCTTACCAATTATTGACTACTGCATGGTAAATTGAGACTGTTTGTTAGCAAAAAAACATCAAACATGTATCCCCAACGTCTACCCCATTTGTCTAAGTCAGTCAAGTCACACTCACAGATTACAACATACATAGGTATCACAGATGACACAGATTATAAGGGGAATGAATACGTGCCTACGTTACGTATCTATGCAATACGACTTATAGTTTATGGTTTTTGAAAAAAACGCGTACACGTAACGATTTGGAAAAGTAAAAATTATGTGATACAAATTCGCATTTTTTTTTAATTTTATATTAAATTATAGTATAAGCCACATTATTTGAGAAAATTGTGTAAAAATAAAGAAAAATAACGAAATAAACGACGTTTTTTCTATGAGTAGTGATGAAACTTGTTCCGGTTCATCGGTCACAAATATATAAATTAAATTAAATTAAAGGAAGTATTTTTTTTGAAACGTTTTTTTTATAAAATGTTAAACAACACTAAAACTTATTAAAAAAGGCCTCATTATAAGAATTTTCAGAGAAAACATTATTTTAGAAGCAAAACTATTTCCAGTTTGTCACGACAGTGGCAATTTACCTGCAATACAACTAGTTTTTAGTGTCTTAACAATTAGTAACTTCAAAATATAATTATTCATACATAAATATGTTTCAGTTCAGGATATTTAGTGCTAAACAATTTAATTTACCACAAAGGAATGTATTAAGGCCTCCACATGATCCGTTTTGCCTTCAGGTCTAACTGACCGGATGCAAAATAGCATCGTGTATGTGTAATTTGGCCTGAACGCAAATCGCATCCGTCCGCCTGAACGGTTTTCTTGTATGGTGTCTTGTAAAGTCTTTACATGTATGGGCACTCGATCCGGTCAGGCGGAACTGACGCAGTTCGGCCTGAACTGATCGGCCTTCACATGTATGGAGGCCTTTAGATTTATATTTTTACCCTTGTACAAATCGTGGGACAGTGACTATCCGGAATTTAATATGGCTAACTGGAAAATGTAAGGCCTTATATTCATTTTTAAGTGTTTTTGAAAAATATATTTTTTGAAAGATATAGTACTTACTTATCTTACATATCTTAGGCACTTAATATTTATATTAATTTTAACTTGAGATATTGAAGTAACTTAATAATAATCTATTTTTATCACGGAAATCACAAGATAACATGATTTATTTTTAATGCTTTTATAAGCACTAGGTAACTTTTTTAATTAAACTACTTTAGTACTTCGATGAAAAGTTATTATGTTAAATATTATTAACTTAAATATTTATATAGGTACATTTACGTACTTATATTTATCTAAAAAACATGGAAATACGATTATAAATATTCCCGAAACAATTTTGCAAATCGGTGGGGCAGTATTGGAGATAATCGCGAAGATACAAACATACATACACTTTACGGGTCAAACACAGAACCTCCTTTTTTGATTTTTTTATATACCTTATCTCATCTATCTACACTACGCCTTATAATTCCAGTTCGTCACAATCCTTCCAGTAATACAACACGTGACGATACGGATGTGACTATTTACGGCAAAAACATTTAAAAATAGAATAAATACTTATTAGAACCTGTTTAAAAATGTGTTTAAATTAAATTTCAAATACCTTATTAGTTCTTTATTATTGAACTTGTATTCATATAACATAAACAATTTGTACTTACTGTTTATCCTGTGACTTGTATGGAAACACTTTTCTGTACCATCAAAACTCGGCCTCTTTCGTCACTGGTTTTATTGACTTTAAAGCCGAAATCGCCCAATGGCGTTGAACTATAGGCAATTTAATTTTCTCAGCATTACTTACATTACAGCATTTTACTTTAGTAGGATTTTCGTTCAGCAAGACTCCAAAATCGTCGTGATGAAACTGGAATTTCCGGTTTCTTTGGACAGAATATAAAGTACAGGTCGATTCACAAGAGTTAGCACGAATGGATTGAACGAAAGTAATGTCACCTATCACTGTGTGAGTGCCTGCTTTTGAACCGATGTTCAAATTTCAAACCGAAACCCTGTTATTATTTTACACACTAGTATACTTTCGTTCACTCATTCAATCCATTCGTGCCAACTCTTGTGAATCGACCTGTAGTTTTTCATATTTAAACTATATTTGTAGGCAAATTAAACCCAAAATCGTTTTCTAAACTCAAAATGCTACATGTGTGACCCCATAAAATATTTACTAAAAATAATCTTAAATTGACAACATTTCAAAAAAAAGCATTTATGTTTTTCGCGTTTATAATAGCTGGTTAAAAATTAGACTACCCGTGCTTCTCGGTTTTTCTTTATTTAACTTAAATTCATCGTTAATAATTTAGTAAAGAAATAGTAATTAAAAAGACCGTATATACAAAGCTAGGAATACTGATGTCGTGATCTTAGCATGATATAAAATAAAAAAAGTAACTTTAAACAGAAACAGAACTGACTGTCATGCATGTCATGCCACTTGTCAACAATAACAACTGTAAATACCTACTGTAATGCCGGCACCCGTAGAGGAAGAATAGAATGGAGTGGGCATTGGACTAGTACCAGGTGGGAAGTCTGAGATGCGTTTATACATAATTACGTATGTATAAACGAGATGCACTTACTTTTACTGTCCCTCTCGCGCGTATACCTTTTCGACGTGTTTGCCACAATGATTGTGGCAAACAAACCCTGACAGCTGATGCGAGTCGTATGAGTTTTTTGTGGTTTTTAGCTGTTTTCGGAGTTTTTTTGCATAATATAAGGGTGAAGTTTACGTGTAATGTGTTAAAGAACAATTTCGTGATGGTGAATTGCAGTATTTTAGGCTATAAAAGCCGGAGTGAGCGGAAGTATGAGCACATAACCTTTCACACGTAAGTGGATACATTATAATATTATTGTGGTCTTATAAATCCTGATTGGCACCCGTAAACAGAGTATAGAATAGACCTGGCCCGCGCGTATACCTTTGAGATGGAGATAGTATCTATACATATAAGTGTGGTATATATGCAATCAATTCTGAGTTGCCAACAATTTGCTAAATTTCCCCAATAGCCACTTATTACCTGACTACAACAACCGGTCAATTGAGAGTCGGAAATATAATCCTCGTGCTTGTGACACTGGTTCTAGAACATAATACACTATAATTTTCATACGGCGTTGCTTACTGTTTTAAATCACATTCGCAACCACCTAACCGCCAAATGTATGTACGTATTTGGATATCGAAAGTTACAATATCGAACGGTCAAAACATCTACAGTAATTATAGAATTCTATATATGTTTTTAGGTCTGAAATGCCTACGATTAAAATGCTACTTGCATGTTTTTGCAAATGTTTATTTATATAAATATTTGTTACAGAAGGTACAGTCATATATTATATTCACAATGTGCTTCGAAGTGTTCTGAGCAGATACGAGAAAACTTTGTTGGTTGCCAATTTATGCTACATGTAGCTATAATCCAAAGCTTCCTTGCTTCAGTATCAGATGGGTATCTGAAAAATATTAAAAAATGTTCTAAAATTTTGCGAACGTAAAAAGGTAAATTTCAGGGATTATAAGAGTTAATTTAAAAAAAACTATGTCAAATCAACAAAACTTGTTTTATTAGTATAACAAAATACCCAATAATATCATAATTATATATTACTCCGATTGTTGGGTAAAATGCATTTTAGATGGATGACAACACGAAATTGGTTATATACGACTAAATTTAAATGTCAGCAATCACACGGATTACTCTGTATTATCGTTATCAACATAAATCGGACGGTTAGCGGAAGAAAAATACGATTTATTTGAACACAAAACCGATCCTTTTTATGTTAAATTGTAACTAGGAGACGTTATTTCAAATAATTAGTTGTTTACATAGTCAATCAGGATTTATAAGACCACAATAATAGTATAATGTATCCACTTACGTTTGAAAGGTTATGTGCTCATATTCCCGCTCACTCCGGCTTTTATAGCCTAAAATACTGCAATTCACCATCACGAAATTGTTCTTTAACACATTACACGTAAACTTCACCCTTGTATTTTGCAAAAAAACTCCGAAAACAGCTAAAAACCACTAAAAACTCATACGACTCGCATCAGCTGTCAGGGTTTGTTTGCCACAATCATTGTGGCAAACACGTCGAAAAGGTATACGCGCGAGAGGGACAGTAAAAGTAAGTGCATCTCGTTTATACATACGTAATTATGTATAAACGCATCTCAGACTTCCCACCTGGTACTAGTCCAATGCCCACTCCATTCTATTCTCCCTCTACGCCGGCACCACACTTCGCTATTCACTATTCGTTATTCGGCTTATGCGCCTACATTCGACGAAGTGTGGAGGGTTTATTCGTCTATGTTTTCTTTATTTGCACGTATAACGCATAAGCGCGATAGCAAATATTTTAACAAATACGGCGCAGCCGCATAACGTATAGCGAATACCGAAGTGTGGTGACGGCATCACAACATAAATTCGTCGACTTTGGGCAGATTGCGGCTATCCGCTTTTACAAATCCGTTAGTCACTTTCATTTTAATAGCATATATCAAAACAATAGTATTACGAGAATCGAAAGCGTGTCGTTAGAATCAAGTAATCCGTCAGACAGATAAAAAATTGACATGACAGTAGTATATTTTTTTCAATTCCTATGGTAATAAATGGTCTAAGGGCACTATAAGTGTATTCCTAACATTCACAATCCAACTTTTTTAACTGTTTTTCCTAAATATATAAAAAAACTAGTGCATAAAAAAATCCAAAAATATTTTTACTGTAATCAGCAGTGTAAAATCTACAAACGGTATTTTAATTTACTACCTCTTAGCACATATGAATTGTTGTCAATTATTAAAATAGTTTTTTTTTGGTGGAATTATAGTCAACTGTTTGATACTACGTCAAAAAGTCGACTGATAGACGGTTTGGCACTCAGTATTAGCTCCACCCCCGCTGGCACTAGGTCAGTGGGGCAAACTTTGAGCGTCAGTTACTCTTCCATACTTATTATATTTCGAAGGCATATTATGCCTATTAATAAGTTAACCTAATTTATCGACAAACCGCACATCACTCTCTGCAGACTTACGCCCACTAATGAAAAGTGACACACACTAACATACCTTAAAAAAGTGGTGCACTTTTGAAAGCAGTCATATATACATGACTCTTTTTACCACAGGGCATTTGTAACAGGTGCGAAGAGTATGATTATTTTAGCCTTGTTTATACTCCCTCTATGTTTTCCTACCTCTATGCTCTTTTCTAGAATCAAGGGTAATAAGCAACGGCCGAATTATTTTAATAAGAGAAAAAAAAAATCTATTGTATTGCGATTGTTTGTTTACGTTATGTTTGAATGGCGTTCGTCTATTATGACTTTAAAAACAGATCACAGATAATAAAAAAAAACGTCTTTTTCTAAATAACCCCCTCGCTTTTACACAGTAAATATATAGATAAGGTTAATTTATTTAATAAATTATTTTAAAAAACAATTACACGGTTTATCAAGAAATGCTTCAAATGAGATCCCGAGAAAAGGCTATTCTTTCGAATAAAAATGTAAAAGCAAGCAGTCTGTAATTTTTTTTGGTGTATCCCAATTGTATATAGAATCGTATAATTAAACAAATTTACTTACAAAATTTTAGTATAGTGTTCTAGTTTTAATGTTTTTTTGTTGTAAAATCTTTTTTTAAGCGTATAAAATAACAAAGAGAAAAGTGCGGTGTTGCACCGGACCCCTAAGGAAAAAATAAAACATAACCGCATGTTAAACTTGTCTGTGATTGCCTAAAAAATAAAGGAAGCGCTATAACTTCCGTAATATTGAGATCGTTTTGATTCTCTTAATTTTAATTTGTTTATAAATAAACATTTTCATGGATAGAAAAAGCTACTATTTGGAAGGTATAAAAAATATAATATAATGCTATTCCTACAAATGTTGAGTTTGAGTAATCTCTTATTTAGTTCGGTGAATGATGATAGTCTATGTAAACTGTTATGGCGTTTGTCTTGCGATACACAACGCATATTCATGTCTGTACCGTATTCAGGCAAAATAATCTTATCTAACAAGGCCAAATTTTCTTAAAATCTTCATAGTTAAAAATAAACATGTTTTTAACTTAGTTAAGAAACCACTAGTTGTAAAAGCGTACGTTTTTTAGGTTATGTTTCCATCTTTTATAGGTATTTTAGGTGAGCTTCTGTGATACGGAGGATCAAATGAGTGTTTTTCTTGGTATACGTATTCCTTAATGTGATATCTGTAAGATTTTCTATCGGTTTTTAGATATTCAGTCATGGTGGGAAGTGCCCAGTATTGCGTACTTTTGTTCCTTATTCAGGACTGCGTTCAATCTTCTGGATTTTGACATAGAAGTGAGTCGTACTTGTTTTGCCCGTATTTACTGTGGATTTTATGGATAAAGACGACATTAACCTTCGCTTTTGATTTTAGGAACTTGAAGAAGCTCTTTTGACAGATGGGACGGAAGAAACAGCCAGTTCCCTCCTGACAGAGTTGATCGTGCGACTTCTGAAGGGGTGCCTTGGCAACAATGAGATCTCGGCCTTTAACTATCAGGTATTTATCATACTATTATTGAGGATTTGTCACTTCACTCCCTACTCTTGGTAAGCATTTATGGACACTGTTTTTCTATTGCAGATGTATTTGAGACGACTCTTCAGACAAAAATGTCAAGAGACATCAAGATACAATCCTTTCAACACTGATATTGACTTCCAGTTTTTACCTCTCCGCACTAAAGTAGAAATATTATATGCTTTGTGTGATTTTCGCTTAGATGCTGAAGATGTTTTTGATTTGTTCAAAAACCTTGAAGCTGAAAGTTTGCGTGTAGAGCCTCTGGGGTAAGTAGGGCACACACAATGTTTTAGAGTCATGTTTTGAGTCTTGATTGCCTAATTCTAATTTCAAATACTGCTTTACTTTTCAGGTATGATAATAATGACTCTGCATACTGGTACTTTTATGGCACAAGATTGTATCGTGAGGATACAGTAAAGAAACTTAAAGGGAAAAACAAAAAAAAGAGGATAAAGGAAAGCAGAAAGCGTGGCTGGTTTTATGGGGATGACTGGTTGGAAGACGAAGACACAGAGCGGGTTTGGCAAGTTGTGTGCTTCACCGAGGAAGACTGGACCCACCTGACAGAAAAATTCAGCCGTGCTAAAAGCAAGGTTGAAAGGGAGTTGTTCCGGTCCCTCTCTCAAAACTTTTTACCTGAAATACCACGACTCTTTCAAGAAAAGGAACGTCTGCAACGCAAAAGGTAAGAATTATTTATTTTATTTATTTAAACCTTTTATTTCCATGTTATATAAAAAAACAAAATATTTTAGGTTACAATTTTCAAGTCATGGCCCCACTATAGGTATAGGTCTCCTCCGACCTTCTCCATTCCTTTCTATCTCTAGCTGTTTTCATCCAGTTTTTGCCAGCAATTTTCAGGTTTCGTCAACCCAACGGTCTTTAGGTCTGCCTCTTGTGATTTTTTCCCTTGGGCCTGTCCACTCGGTTACATGTCTTGACCATCTCCCATCTGAAGTGCGTGCAATGTTTCCTGCCCATTTCCATTTCAGGCACTGTGCATGTTGTTCTGCATCGATTATTTTAGTTTTATTTCTGATGTTTGTGCTCTTCTGTTTGTCTAGAAGTTTTATGCCTATTGTTCCATTGCGCGCTGGCAAAATCTCATTTTCTTTCTTGTATGGTTGTTAAAAATCCAAGTTTGTGCACCGCAGGACAAGCCAGGTAGCAGGCATGAATCCATCACCTTTTTCTTTAGCTTTATTGGGAGCCTCGATTTTAGTATTTCTATGAAACTCCAGTACTTCTTCCAAGTCATGTTTATTCGTCTTTCCAGTTCATCTTCGTGTCTTGTGTTCTTAAATGAAATTTGTTTACCCAAGTAGATATAGGCATCTACGTACTCGATGGGTGTTTTATTTACTTTTATAGGAAGTTGAATACTGTTTGAGGCAACTTTCGTTTTTGAGGTGTTTACTTGCAAACCAATTTTGTTGCTGACAGTATTTAGTTCTCTCAACATTGCTTCCAGCTATTTCGATGAGTTGGAAAATAGCACAATATCGTCGGAATCTAAGGTTGCTCAAGTTCTTTCCACCTATTTGTATACCTTTGCTATTCCAGTCCAAATTTTTCATGATATTCTGCTGTACAGCTATGAAGTTTTTTGGCGACAATGGGTTGCCTTGTTTCACGCCTCTTTGGATGTAAATTCTTGGTCCAATTCTGTCTAGTTTTACTCGGCTTGTGCAAGGTAAGAATAATATAGGGTAATTCTACCGGTTTTCCAAACAGCTCCAATTTTTTTCAGAAATTTATTCAGAAAAATAGTGATACGAAGAGGTTGCTCCAATGGTTTTTAAGTGTTTTACATGGTTACATTAGGTTTTTTTTTGTGGTTTGTAAATTAAAACACTGAAAATTATGTAGTAATGATAATATGGTCTACACCCAAGTAACATTTTGGGTATTAGAAAGGTTTTGAAAAGGTTCTAGGTACCCTTGTATGGAAATCTTAATATCTCAATAACATTATATTAACCTTATATTAACCTCCTGAGTGCAAAAAGGGCCCACATTTTAGAACCTTTCTGAGAGCTGCAGCAAAACCTATAGCTCAAATCCAGAACCTTTCGAACTACTTACACAGAACTCAAATATTATAACCTTCACAACCTTAATTAAACATTACTATGACCATGCAAGGCAACTTTTAAATTCTAAATTAGTGTAGGATGTAACTCTATAACAACTTAAAACCTTTTTAACCGACTTCAAAAAAAAGGAGGAGGTTCTCAATTCGTCGGGTTTTTTTTTATTGCGTGTTCCCCGATTACTCGAAGACCACTGAACCGATTTGAAAATTTTTTTCGTTGTTTGAATGGGTATACTTTCTAGTTGGTCCCATTGTCAACACGTCAGGATCTGATGATGGAATCTTGGAGAAATCAAGAGAACTCCTCAAATATTATAGGCACACCTATAGCGATTTTGGTATTTTTCACTGTAACTCGTGTAATTGCTTTTGAAAAGTACTATATGGTGAAGTGGAACTGATGATGAAGACCACAGATGGCCACCGGAACTCCTTAACGGTACCTATTTCGAGGGTGGCGACAAGATATTTCGATTAAGGTAGTTGAGCGACTATGACGAAGCACATTTAGGTTTAAATATGACTATGACATTCCTGCGGCGTTGTCTGCGGCGAGCTTGAAATGTTCTATAGTTTCTCATTAATATTTAGAAGTGGAGCTACGTAACAGCATAAATAGGATCACTAAAAAGTATAAAATAAAATAAATGTTTAAAAAAACAAAAACCCGCCTTCAAAGATGCAAAAAATAACTTCTTTTAAAATGGTAGGTCAGTCCAACTGAAGTCGGCGTCCCACAATATTTTAAACCAAAAGCCGAATGCAGTTGGACTGACCTACCATTTTAAAAGAAGTTATGTTTTGCATTAATGAAGGCGTGTTTTTGTTTTTTGATGTCCATAAATAAATGCCTTTCCCGGACTCTCGGGATTTAGAATATTTCTGTGTAAAAAAAAAACAGTGACAGCAATCGTGGATACTTATTTATTATAGAGCCATTTCCTGGCATTATGCCAAGTTTCAAAATGGCTAAGTATAGTTGTATTCACTTAAATTATAAATGGCTTGCTGAAGTCTAAAAACTAAGTCTGAAACTAAAAAAACAGTACAACTGGCACTTTATTGTGAAACTAGAATAATAGTACTGTATATGAGACAGGCCATTCACAAGTTAAAAATTTTGAACTTAAAATAAAGCTTATCATTAGCACTAACATAGTTTTTTTGTATATATATATTATTACTTATCATATTATTTTGATCCTTTAAAGCTGGCAACTCTGATAACTGGAAGAAAACCGGAATGATTTACACTACTAACTGAAAACCTGGCTTTGCTTGGGTATAACTGTTTTAAAAATCAATAAGCCGCCTTGTAAAATACTAAAAAGAACTCCAACTAAAGTCAGTTTCCCACAATATTTTTATCTAAAAGCCTCGTTTTTGAGGACGGTTTTTGTTTTGCAAAATATTTAATTTATTTTATACTTTTTAGTGATCATAATTTGCTGTTATGTTGTCCCACTTCTCAATTAATAAGAAACTATAGGACATTCCTAGCTCGCAGCAAGCAACGCCGTGCCAAACCAAACTCACTAACTTCTATCCCCGATTTCATCACTTAAGTTTTTCCAAAATTGCCAACAGTTGTATTTTTTAATAATAAACTGTAGCCTAAATACCAACTTTCACATTTCCCACTTCAAAATGACCAAAGTCCCATACAAACTTCTACCGCCAATTTACCCGTAAGTTTTGCAAAAAACAATATTTATAATTACAGTAGCCCTTACAACATTTTCCACGTTGCATTGAAGAGCATTTCTACCAAATTTCAAGTAAATCAGACCATAAAAGTATTTTTTCCTATAGAAACTTTACAACCCATCATTTCATCAGCGATAAGCAAAATTCAACTCCTAGCTAGGGGTTGAATTTTTCTTATCGCTGAAATTCGTCTCATAATATTCATTGCAGAGCATTTCTACCAAGTTTCAAGGAAATTTGATAATGAAAATTTTTTTTGCTTGTATATATACTTTCCAACCCCCTTTCATCCTTCTAGAGGTTGAATTTTAGTAATCGTTGAATAATTTTCATTGAAGAGTATTTCTACCAAGTTTCAAGTGAATTTGATCACAAAAATATTTTTTCCTCATAACGTTATGAATAATATCGTTATCATAACGTTATATTTCGTTAGTGCTCAATATTTCGTTAAAATATATCGATATTTTTTCATAATGTTACGGTACGCCGTAACGAAATCTTAATAACGTAAAACTTAAGTAACGTTATAAAACTTATGAACTATGCGCTGTTGCCGCTCCTTAGGTAGGCATTTTGCGGGACTAGCCGACGTCCCAGAAGGGACGATTTTTGTCCGTTTAGAAATTGCAACCAACGTCCTTTCGATGTCCGTTCATATATTCCGTCCTTTTTCAGTCCCTTTTCAAATAGCCAGCTAAAATACTTTGCTTTATCACAAAAAATACATTTTAAAATGCAAATAACAAACGCAGATTTAAAAATTACGTTACACGAAAATAACAGTGATTAACGTTATTATAGCGCTTACCGAAATATCGTTATACGTATAGCGTTTTGTTTGATAACGTTATAATAGATACAGCTACTGGTAAGGCGTCAAATAACGTTATTCGTTCAAGATACCGTTATGAAAGATAACGTTACACGAAAATAACGGTTACTAAAGGTCTGCTCGAGCGCATTCAAAAGTTGTAGATGCATTGGTTCACGTGCCGCATCGCCGAGAGCAATGGTTGTCGAAGGTCTTACCGAAGTATAGTTATACGTATAGCGTTTTATTTGATAACGTTATAATGGATACCGCTACAGGTAAGGCTTCAAATAACGTTATAGTATAACGTTATTCGTTCAAGATACCGTTATGAAAGATAACGTTACACGAAAATAACGGTTATTAAAGGTCTGCTCGAGCGCATTCAAAAGTTGTAGATGCATTGGTTCACGTGCCGCATCGCCGAGAGCAATGGTTGTCAACGGGTAGAAATAAATAATGATGTACATTTCCTATTTATTTCTTGCTTTCACAGCAGTATAATCAAATTCTTTATTTTATTACCTTACTACTTATCTATAATAGTTATTTATGTAACTGTTACATAATGAAGCTTAAGGTACGAGTGACTAGGTTAGAGCGCGATGTTGCGAGCGCTCTAATTACAGGCACGAGTACTTTAAGAGCTAATTATGAACATTTGAATAAATAACTATTTCAACAAGCTTAAAATTAAAATTATAAGAATAAACAATAGCTAACTTTTCTCGTATACTTTACTCGATTTTTCTGCTAGAACAAATTACTTGACAACAAAATCATTTTCATTATTTCGATTGGCGTTAATAGTTTGTGAATTTTATTGTTAAGTAGGTACCTAAATATTAACAAATTTGATGGAAATTTCATTAGTTACTAAAAACAGTTCTGACAATTTATCACAAAATTTGGAATGCCAAACCAAACGCCATTTTTCTGATATCCATATTGAACTTAACCATTGTAACCAGATATTCACCATCTATTTTTAGTAATTTATTAAAAATGTAACTTTAAACATATAATATTTATTATATATATAATTATTGGTCTCATTATTAATTATTTTTTAATATACGTAATTGTATTTGGTTTTTAAAATATTTTTTACGGTTTATTATACAAATTAGGATCTCAAGTGTTCAGTTAACGCCAAAACTGAAATCCGGAACGACTGTAACCATGGTAATAAGTTAATAACAATGATATAATAAATATTATAGAACTGTTTTTACCATGGCAACGCCCATTATAGAATTGTTTTCCCGCTTCGGTTACGCTATAGGTGGTATTCTGAAACCGTTAACGATATCAATATTAGCGGTTTATAGTACGCGAGTAGAAAAAATAACAAATTTGACAATGTTGACGATTGACTAATTTTCCAATAAGAACGGGTCGATGTTGAAACGGAATAAAACAAGCTGTATGTGTAGTGTGTATGAGGTATTAACGCAATAGTTTTTTATTTGTAAGGCTCATGTATGCCATTATGCATGGAATATGACATCGTTCAAATGTCCGCCGCGGCTTCTCATGGTAGCACGGATCCGAGGGGTCCAATTTTCAATGACTGTGCCGAATAGATCCGACTGAATTGGAGCGATGACCTGGGTTATGTTGTCTTTGAGGGCATCGGTCGATTGCGGCTTATTGGAATAGACCTGCGAATTCAGAAAACAGCACAAAAAAAAGTCTGGTTGGGTCAAATCGCATGATCTTGGTGGCCAATTCACGTCACCTCTGCGAGAGATAACCTTACCCTCAAATCGTTCATTCAGAATGTCCATTGTGGCGTTCGCTGTGTGACACGTAGCGCCATCCTGCTGTCTGTGTCGCCGTTGACAGTGATGGCCTCAACAACATCGTTTTCGAAAAAGTATGGACCGCCGGCCCAAAATCCGCACAAAACAGTAAAAAATTGTGAATGCATTGCCACCTGGTGACCCTCGTGTGGGTTGGCGTCGTCCCATATACGTCAATTTTATTTGTTAACATTATCCAAAAATGTGCCTCGTCGCTAAAGATGATTTTTTGGCCAAAATTGGGATACTCTTCCGCAACGTTTGTACTAATGAACACTCATTTTGACAATAAAGTTTTATCATTTGGACGTGCTGCTCAATCGTGTAACTTACCAAGGTGATTTGGCATCTGTGATTGAATAATAGACAACAGATTTGACATTTCCCGCTAAAACAACATGGCCGCCACGGCCATGTTAAAATCGACCCGTCCATATTGGATAACCATTTACTACAACATGTTATTAGCGTTGCTGCAACACAATTTGGAATGAAGGTAGCTTATATACTGGATTAACTCATATGTAGGTTACTTTCATCCTGGTTAAATATAACGATTATCGAAAACTACGCGGACGAAGTCGCGGGTAGAAGCTAGTACTAATCTGTTACAGGGGTGTCGCAGGAGCAATAATAAATAGTAAGCGATATATACAGTTTCTCAAGGGTCAAAGCATATGAAGTTAAATTTGAGAAGATGTTAAAAGTGTATGTCAAAAAAAACTGTATAAAGTGTCTAATGTCAAATTACTATTAATTATGGAGATGTAATCAGTCTCCAAATTTCAAATTAAATATTAACATGCAAAGGAGATGTTAGTGTATTATAGTGAAGTGTAGGTCTTGTCATAGTATAAATAAAAAAGTAGCTCGTCTCCGGCCCGCCTAGGGTTGTCCAAAGTTATTTAAGTCACATACTTACTTGGCCATACTTTGGTCTATGATTTATAATGACAGTATTTTTTTATAAATTACACAAACCAGAAGTAAGTCTAAATATTGTAAGGTAACTTATACTATTTTTACTTACATACTTGTTAACTGTTGACACTAAATAATAATAATAATATTGTTAATTGTTTAAAGGCATGTTTGTGATAATGCAAATTCCTTTTCGACATCTTTTGCTCATGCCGCTTTCGTACAAGGCGGCTTCCTTTGACTATTGGTGGCATGTGCCGCCGCGCGGCTTCCTTTGAGTGTTGGAAGCACGCGCCGCGCGGCATTTCACGAAGAACTCCGGTAAACCAACCAACCAGGCTAAGAATAATTCCGACTAAACTAGCTCTCTTTTAAAAAAACCCTGTCCAATTCAGCTATCCGTTTGGAAGCTACTATGCCATAGACTGACACAGATACTCACGTAAACATAAACACTGATACACCCGTTAAGATCCTTTTTTTTGTCGGGGCTTAACTTAAGTAGAGTATTTACTCGCGGCAAAAATTTAAATAATTAAATTACGAAAACATGGATTAGCGCCCAGTCTATAGCTAAATTACCTACATGGATTAATACAATGTCACTCAATGTTAAAAATGTTGCAAGTAGGCAATAAATATCACAAAATAAACCGTATACTTTACGAACTCTAAATAGGTATAGGTAAAAAAACTTAAATAAGCATGGGTTACGTAAGTTATGTTAGACCTGTAACCACCAAAAAATTATAACTCTTGCCCCTTTCTTTTTCCTAGGAAAATGAGTGTCAGTGATTCAAGAGTAAACCCTGGAAAAATAATAGCTCTGGATTTTTTTATCATTTCTAAATCACACATACAAGGAACATTACAAACGACTTGTACGTGAAGACATTTTGCACTGATACCTACTTGATACGTTCACACCCGAACTCAAAGGCGGCGCGGCCCTGACTAAAACTACCTCTGTACCGAGCGAGATTTAGTTTGCTGGTTGTGGCTGGCACCGTACGGTCGCGTAAGCGCACATGCAAATCGCGCGACGTACTTTTGTGTGACGACGAGCTACTGTTTTTTTTCATAGAAATAGGAATAGAGAACGGCCCTACTGCTCTATAGTAGCCCTCAACCAAAGTGACGACCGGGGCCATAAAACCCTTGAGCTCGCGTTATCAGTTATCCATTGTGTTGCTCGACCCGTGCTCGGGACCGTAAAGCAGGTAGTAAACGCACAAAACGGGATGTCGATAGAATTGAGTGATAATTTAAAACACGTTTCTTATGAATGAATTGAATAATATATTATTGAAAGTGGCAATATTTACAACATCATAAAATATTATTACTATTAAAATAACGAATTACTAATATTCCAAAAAATAATTGCTTTCAAACGAAAAAATTACGTTACAAAATAAATAATTTACATAATTCTTTAATAATAATTAAAAATAAAACAATATGTGCCAAAATATATATTATTTTCTTCATATTCGCTGTCACTGTCGTCGTCTCGGAGGTTTATTACTAATCGTCGGGTATCTGCTAGGTGTGCCTTTTCTCAGTCGTCGTTTTGAAGGGCTTCAGCATGACGAACACATTTCTGCCAATCTTCAATCGTTACGTTGTCGATTGCATCGTTCATAATTTTTTCTACATCTACCATTTTAAATGTGCTGTTTTTTGTTGCCACTTCTCGTTTAACTTGAGCCCATATTAATTCAATAGGATTGTATTGGTAATGGTAAGGTGGAAGCTTAATGATTTCGTGGCCGTGTTCATTGGCAAGCTGATCGATTTCATATATTTTTTTGTGTTAATTTTGCCCCATTATCCCTAAAAGCTCTTCTACGAATGCTGATGGGGGGTAATATATATTATTTTTTATGTTCTCTGTAAGTATTCGAGACACGAATGAAGTATACCTTACAAGACTATTGATTTTATATCAACAAGTCTAATTACCTAATAGGTTAAAAGTCGGCAATTAAATGTAAAACTCGATAATTACCCATCATTACACATGATTATGGTCAACACAATTTAGGTAATTGTTGACTAATTATCTCATTAGAAACTAGCTCAAAATATCTTATTTTTAAAAACCATAATAATTAAATAATTAGGCAATAATACAGAAACTCAACAAAATATATTCATTTCATCGACGTTTAAACTTTTTCGTTATCGATACGTTACCCTCACTACGTCCGTCGAGGTTTATGGCCCATGCCCGGACTTTTATGGCCCCGGTCGTCACTTTGGTTGAGGGCTACTATAGTTCCGGTGTCTCTTGGCTAGGGGGGAGACTAAATTGAAATGATATCAGAAATATATCGATATTTGGTAGCCTGAGGTATAGTACGACCACGTCGACCGTACGACCTTGTTTTGTTGACATTAAGGTCGATTATTTTTGTCTTCACATTTTTTATTTACTTTAGCTTTATAAGGCTTCATCTAACACAAGACTTGGTGCAAGACAAAGCAAGAGGTCTGTAACTACAAGGATTCAAGATAGTTATAAAATGTTTTTTTAATAGAAATACTACTTTGATAGATGAAGGAATAGGGGATCCCATCAACTCCTGGAGAGGAATCTCTGAGACCCTCTAAAGCAACAGAGAGCAGAGGTCTTCCCAAGTAAAATTGAGCTTCAAATTTATGAGTACGAACAAAATCCAAAGAGTAAAAGGAATATTCGTCCCTAGAAGGAGCAGAAGCCGGAGCCAACCTATTACAAAAAGATTCCGCCCAAACAGGTGGCTCACTACATGACATGTTTTCTATAGATATAGCTCCACGAAAACGTCTTATGCTTTTCCACACCATAGAAGCAGGAGTAATTGGGGAGAGCAATTTCACAGAATCTGCGCCATCCAGACATTTTCTTTTCAGCTAACATCCTTTTGGCTTTTGCAGCCACTCTTTGGTAATTAGAATAATTTTCAATACACATTGGCCTAGCATAAGCTCTTTCTGCCTCTTTACGGTGCCTACATGCTGCAGTGCAATCCCTGTCCCACCAAGGTAATGACTGAGATTAATTCCTGCTGAAGTTCTTGAGGGGAATAGATTCATCAGCGGCTTTTAAAATAACTTCTTTAAAAATAACACAAGAGGAATGGGCATTGAGAATAGACTCTGAAGAAAAATTTGATAACGAGAGGTCTAAAGAAGATCTAAATAAATACCAGTCAGCCTTCGATAGGTTATGTTTCTAAAGAGGGACATAATCAGATTGGATGGGAGGGTTAGAAGAATCAGGAAAAGTAAGGAATATAGGGAAGTAATCACTCCCATGGGAGACATCATGGATAGACCAAGAAAGAAGGAAAGCAGAGGAAGGAGATGTTAGTTAGAGTTAGGTCCACATCACTTTGAACATTTTGAGATGGTGAAACTACGACTGGGTGTACAAAGATTTAAATTATCATCACACATTATCTAAATAAGTGTGGACAAAGAATCACAATGATGCGACCCCCAAGAAGTATGATGGATATTAAGTCCCCTAATATGACAAAAAGGGGAGGAAGGGGGGCAGCAATTAAATGAAATTTACCAAGAATAGAGGGATTAGGGTCTGGAAAATAGACTTAAAGAAAAGATACATTATGAGCTCTCACAGCAATAGGATTATTAATATCACTGCTGTAAGGCGGAAGAGTTATTTCATTAAAAAATATTGATCTAGAAACTAAAAGAGCAGAACCGGCATAGCCATCAGTCCTATCATCCCGAGGACAAGAAAAGCCAGAAACCCTAAAATGGGACCCGGGCTTAAGCCAAGTCTCCTGTATGGCAAACACTGAAAACTATTTATTAAATAACTTAATTAATTTTTTATTACGGATTCTACGACAAGTCAGTTGAAGAATTGTGGTCATTAATATTAAATTTGGAAAAAAACTCAGTTTAGTTAAGACAGTGTTCGGTGGGCCATAGAATGTTAACCAAAAGTTCTAACAAATTATCATTTGACGTAGAAGTATTGCAGATATTCCCCAGGAGGGTACTGCCGTTAGGAAGAGAAGATTTGGGTTAGGCAACTAATGATTGATGGGCTTTTCTATCATATTCACTTGAGGAAAGAAAGCCGAGGCTTCGGTGTAAGAAACACTTTCCTGGGACATGACTAGTTTTATATTTTTCTGATGGGCATGTTCTGGGCAAGAAGAGTCAGTGGCTTTATGAGCCCCAGAGTTAAACAAACAAGTAGGAATGGGAGACTGGCTTGTACCAGAAATGCCTTAATGAGCCTGTGCGCAGATGAAACAGCGCTCTTTGGACCGGCATTGAGAGACAACATGGCCAAATCTGCAGCAATTGTTACATTGGATCGTAGGAAAAACATATGTAGACACCGGGAGGGATGTGTAAAAACAGTAGACACAAGATGGAATGTCTTGATTGTACCATAAAAGTCAGAACCACCGATTGCGTAGGAAACCAAACCGGAGAATTGCTATCATTAAAACTCTTCCTGTTAAGTCTCCGCGCTTCAACAATCTTGCCAAATCCTGCTTGAACCTCAATCGCTGTCACCAGCTCCTCTAACTGGGACTTTATGAACAATACCCATGTGAGTAACATTTTAAGAGGGGATAATGGCATCATAATAATATGTTATATGTTATTGTACCGAATTAAAAAATAAATAGCAGATGATAGAGATGGGTGGACGACAAAGGAGTTTGCGTCATCGGCTGATTTGAATTGGACAGAAACACGGTTCCTCCCAATCTGTTTAATGCGGTCGTTAATGAAATTTTTTGTATTATTTCGAATCAAGAAATGACCTGTTTTAGTTAGTTTTACTGACATGGACCAGAAAAGCACCCATTTCTTGACTGCTATAAGTTTTTTTTACTAATGTCAAAATCAGGGAGCACAAAGGTAGATTGCACGGAACCAACAGCTTGGGCAGAATGCATTTTTTTTTTAGGTAAATTCAAGTACTTGTCGGTAGGAAGGCGTTTTCTGCCCAAATTAGGTTGACCGGAGGAATCTATATTCATCTCGGAAGAATTGGAAAATATAGACTTTGTCCCGCCATTTTTCCCACCTCCGGTATCAGGAGGTTCAGCATCCATTTTACGCCATTTTTCCCGCCTCCGGTATCAGGAGGTTCAGCATCTATTTTACAGAATAAGAAGTGAATAAAAATAATAAATACTATCGCGATCGTTAATTTGTGACCCATTTCAAGAAAAATAGGCTGGAAGTTGCCAATGTCATTAGAGATGCCAAATCATTTGTAACTTATAGGAGACTCAACCTTATTGTTGGAGAATGTCAGAATGACTTTGGACCTTAGGTGGGTCCCAAATGAATGTTCGTGACTGTACTTACAAGAATACTATGACAAACAATAATAGTACACAAATAAACAAAATTGGTCAATCAAAAAGCTCAAATATCAATTTTAAACACAAAAACTTGTAACTAATCACGGAAAGCACTTGTGTCAGGCTCTAGACCATAGAGCAGAGCCTGTTAACTAGTCTATAGTTATTGTTTTACGGCCGAACCCTATATTCAAACCGCGGAAAGATAAGGCTTACTTCTCGTTAAAATTTGCCCATACAAAATGTGTCCAATTTTAATCCGAAGTAATTTAAGCCTATTTGTCCGCGTTTTGAATATAGGGTTCGGCCCATTGAGGTATATTAACTAGAGGCGCAAATGTCATTACAAAGTGACACATAAAACGTGCCAACTACTAATAATAATGACGTAGCTTTGAAAGAAAAAAATATTGTGACAAACTAACTATATCTATCTCTCTTAAACGAATACTCTAGTAATACGCAGTCATATGGAATAGACAAAGATGGCGACCTCGCCTCAAGTGAAAAGTACAGTTTTGCCTACAACATGAAAAATAACACTATTTTTTTTTGAAAATTCTTTTATTATTGGAATCGTTAGTTAATAAATTACGTTTAAATATTTAATTTTGTTATTTTGTCGCTTATAAGAATGGTAGTAATAAATTATCAATAAGTTAAGCGCCTACAAGAGTAACCGTTTAGAAACATTTACAAATTGATCTGATTTTATTTATTTTATGTATGCACGAAAATATTGAATTCCCATCAAAACTCGGGGAAATGAAACGAAGTCTAACTTGCTTCACTGGGCCCAAGAAAATTGTATCGTATTAATTACATAATTTTTAAACCAGAAACAATATTTTAACCAGTAAAACGTAATTTCTTGTGCTTTAGTGTGTCTTTCAGACATTGATAACAACTCTTTCACAGCATATTTCCCTATTTTTCGCAGCTTGTTTTACAATCGGCGTCTGTTTGACAACTAAATTGACAAATGGCCGATATGAGCCTGCAGGCTCATATGACATGGCACGGGTTATGCGTGGTTACTGCTCCTCTAGTTAATATACCTCAATGGTTCGGCCATTAATGTAGTGGTGGTTGATGGTTACTATGGTTACGTTTAGACAATAGCCACTATTGGTTCCAACTGAACTTAATACAGTGTCATAGTCAGAGCTATCAGAATTAACCATGGTCTAATAAAACAAGGTCTTCTCTTCCGAAAAGGGACATTTTCTACGTCATCACAAACTTGCCACTTGATTAACCACTACCCTAAAATAAGGAAAAAAATTGATTTTAGGTTAGTGTACAATTTTATTTCAAAAATATATATATCACGAATAATATAAGTCACGAGCATAATTTACAAATTTACTTTCATTAAATGTTTTATTTTAATATTGTATATACATTTATGCACGATAGTAACTAACAGGGATTTTTTTTAAACATTAAGGTTACATTACAATGTGGAATTACAACCTGATACTACAGGCATCACCGGATTCAACAGATCAAAAAGGCGGGTTACAAATTTGTCAACTTGATGTTTCCCGTCATCCTATTCGAACCTATGGGAATATCATATTCCGCTCTCGCTCGGTATCATTACTCTAATGACACGCCAATGATTTTCAAACTGTCGCGGTAAAAGTGGTCGATGACTTTTTTTTGTAAAATGCAAAAAGTAACTAACAGGGATTTTTTTTAAACATTAAGGTTACATTACAATGTGGAATTACAACCTGATACTACAGGCATCACCGGATTCAACAGATCAAAAAGGCCGGTTACAAATTTGTCAACTTGATGTTTCCCGTCATCCTATTCGAACCTATGGGAATATCATATTCCGCTCTCGCTCGGTATCATTACTCTAATGACACGCCAATGATTTTCAAACTGTCGCGGTAAAAGTTGTCGATGACTTTTTTTTGTAAAATGCAAAATGGTTAAATGCTCTATTAAAAGCTGTAAGAGCAGAAAGGGTAGGATACAGTCGGTTTCTATACTTTTCCACCAAAATAATCGCTTGCCGAGGAGTGGTTGCGATATTGCGGGCCTAAAACCACGGTTACGTATGGTGAGTAGTATTTTATGTCCTATTGTAGATACCTAAATGAGAGGAAGCGCCTAATAAAAAAGCGCTTATCAATATTCAAGTTCTCATAATCCATAGTCCTATAATATTTAGAACTTTTTCTTTTGTTATGAATATAACCGTATATTTACCATTAAATGTCCAAAATTTAAGTGCCGGTGGTCACAGCACATTGCTCGAGGGTCATACACAGATTTAGGATACCGTCTTTCTTTTGGACATACCCGAAGTTAACGTTTTTAAAGCCTAATTTGCTGGGTGAACCCACATGCTTATAAGCGCCATCAGGCCTACTTTAGTCCTATCAAATGAAAACAAAACTTATATGCACACAAGCCTATAACTGACCACAGGAGAGACAACTTTGGTTTTTGCGGATGTGTATGACGCTCGTAGAACTTATACCCGTACCTACGTCAAAATGCAGCAACACGTCTATACGTTTTTTTTTATAGAGAACAGTAAATGGTCAAGACCTAAAACCTATATACACAGATAGTCTTAAGTTAATATATACGAGCTTATATTTTAAAATTACCCCGATTTTAAAGTTTGGAAATCTTCGGTTGACGGATATGACGTAGTACGTGTCCACTCACGTGACCAAGGTTTCTCGGAAGAGAATACCAGGCGAAGTATATTATTGTACCATGGAATTAACATCATTTTAATGTTTTGGTGAAGTTAAATCATTCTTGCGTTTTTTTTAAATAAATAAACACATGTAAAATATCGCATACCAAAAACGAGCCACCACGCAAGAAATATATTTATAGCTTGCCAATTTCGATCGTGACACTCCAATGGTCCGCAGACGACCGGCTATTCCCAGTTGTCCGCACACCTTTGTCCACGCAGTTTGGACAAAGGTAATTACGAGTATATAATTCAATAAAAACGAATTTAGGTGTGGACAACTGGGAACAAAAATTCCCTACTAGGTGCGGACAAAGGGGTACAGACAACTGGGAATAGCCGCGGATGACGGGGGACGTGCGACAGCGGGGGCCGTCTGACAGGAGCGTCAGTCGGCCGCCGTCGCTGTTGGCGGTAACTTAAGGGTCGGCTAGACGGTCGTCAACAAGCGTTTCTGCAGAGGTGACCTTGTCGACGGATTGGTCGGTGACGCCGCCGTCAGCGTGCCGGCTACACGGTTGGCAGCAAGTTCCCGTCTTCAGTGTGATTTGAATTTGCGGACGTTGCGGACCGAAACCAAAAATGGCTTCCGGCGCACATGTTAAATATGAAAAAGTTGTAGTTTCTCTAGCACAAAGCAAAGATAAATAGAGTATGGATGAAAGCCCCCCCCGGGTACGAAGAACTTCGCGTGCTGTTTTTGCAAACAGTAACGTTAACGTTGAGCATATAAAATATATTGTTTATGTTGCATAAAAATATTAGATTACCAGCTCCTGTACTGTCGGCCAAAAAAGTGGTCTACCAGTTTTGACAAAAGTTTCCGTGAGATCTAATTATCGCTAAGGTTGACATTTGTCACTGTCGTAATATTATTGCAAGGGAAAATCGAACTTGTGGTATCATGACGTTCAAATGAATTTCGACCGTAGGGTAGTAGACCACAGTTTTGGCCGACTGTACGCACAAACTCGTAAGTGCGGCCGCACATAACAAAACACACGTGATTGGTACACAAAGTCGAGTTCGCCGATAGGAAAAGTTATTGGACGTCGTGCCAAACAAATTGTACATACTCGTTTTTATTATGCGATAGATTACATGTGTTTATCTCTGTTTATAAAATGCGTTCTCTTTGATCCTTCTGTATGTTTGGCATAAGTATAAATAATATACATATTAATGAGGTTTGATTTGTTCGGTAATTTTATTTAATACGCCTATGTTTTAAACATAGGTGGATACTGAGTCAGGTACTTACCATACTTTTTTCTCATAAAATTGCTTATAAATATGACGTTTTCATTTTAGACAACCACCAACACTTATCGATGATTATTTTATTTATATGTACGAATTTTATTTGGACTCAACGTAAAGGCAGAGCGATTACTATTAATTATATTTTCAGATATTTATTTGATTTTCTATAGATTAGGTTTTTTATAATAAATATTAAAATATAAAAGTAAAATAACAATACTAATACAAAAATAAACATTATAAAAAACCTAACCTACGAGTTATAAAAACAGAATTTGAATTCTAAGAATGACCATTTCTACAAAAACTGAACCCTTATAAAAATGCCTGGGTGGTCCGCTGCCAGTGTGTCTGTAAAAACCCTTTTTCACGGAAATGACTGATAATATTAATCTAAGATTTAAGTCTCTTGGTCGCCAGTTGAAGACCTAAAGTCCGTGTCAATGGAAATTGACATAGATGTAAACGACACCATACGAATCAATTTCCCATTATTACTCGATAATCACGTACTTGTACAGGTCAAGAGTGAGGTCTTTGCAATGATTTATACACTTGGTCGTTACTTTCATATTAAGTTCAAGATTAAATAACTATTAATTTAACTTTATTTTAAATAAAAACATACAAACAACATATTTAAGGTTATGTGTCAGGCAGTACTAAATTGTTTACATCTTTTTCAATTTCAATAGACACAGACTAATTCGAATGACTTTAATGTTGTTAAAGCAAAGCCCCGCTAAGGCAAAAAATGATAGCTCCTTGGAACCGCGTCTATTCGACCACTGCGTTAAGCTTGTCAGAGCCCTGTGCATA
The DNA here is from genome assembly GCA_946894065.1 of Acleris literana. Classification (NCBI taxonomy): domain Eukaryota; kingdom Metazoa; phylum Arthropoda; class Insecta; order Lepidoptera; family Tortricidae; genus Acleris; species Acleris literana. Next base: position 82,172,563 of record OX335668.1, read on the forward strand.
TGGTGAAGCTGTGAAGTTAGAAAAACTGATTCACGTGCTGTTAATGTCATAATTCACTTAGTGGCAAAAAAACCGCCCACCAGTCTGTTACTCATACAGGTGGTAACAAATATACCTTTTTAATTCAGATAATAACGTCAAGAATTATAACCAAATTCACTACAGCTTGTTTTGTTTTCCAGCTAAATAATCTAGGCACAAAATAACGTACAGTCAAGGTCACCAATATGTATATACCACAAAGTCTCAAAAATATGTACACAGACCTTATTACTATGGCAATAAGGTCTATGTGTACATATTTTTGCAACTTTGTGCGGATATTTATTTTTGACTTTGACTGTACCAATAATAATCTTAAAAACTTGACACTCAAAAGTCACTTGAAAGACATCGAACAAAACGCAATAGTTGAGTATGGACGGGTGGTTGTGGATTCTTTGTTATTTATTCCTTTAGGAAGAACACGACGATTAAGAAGAATATTTGTACTCCAGTTGAACATTGGTTATTTATCTGAAAAGTAAAAAACAAGCTTAATCAAATTGGTTAAGTATTCTTGACGTTATTGTCTTATTTACGTAATATCATTTGATTACACTTGTATGAACAAAAGACGGGTGGGCGGTTATTTTTGCCGCTAAGTGTATATACAAATTCCCACCGCCCCGCGCCCTAAATGTCTACACGGCTCTATGTTACTGATGCTAAAACCACAGTAAACTAATTTCGCACCAAAATCAGTTGCAAAAGTGTTTTTTAGTATAAACAAGTCACTTTATTACAACCGTAATAAGTAAGGATGTAACGGCAGTGCGAATTAATCCCCATTATCTTTATTTTATTTTACATATTATAAAATGAATTCGCTTCCGCTGTCTGTGCACTTAGATCTTTTAAACTGCTCAACGAATTTTAATGCAGTTTTCAGCAATAGATAGAGTGATTCAAGAGGAAGGTTTTTATGTATAATAAGCAGTGGTCGGAATAGGTAGTGTTTATTAACCTAAACTTGACTCATGTTCATTCATGCGTGAGTGAGATGGGAATACGTTATTGAATGAAGATGCATCAAGTTTAGGTGAATAAGCACTACCTATTCCGACCTCTGATAATAAGTTTTTGATTCTGTACGGGTATTACAGAAAACTAGCATAAACAGAAGCGAAGCCAGGGTGGGTCACTAGTGATATATATATATGCTTGCTGCATTGGTAACAGAGTTTTATTCCCTATTCTCTGCAATGATATTCACTCCATATCTGGCATTGTGTGGTTCAATGCAAAATGATAAAATAATTATAATTATGGTACCTACTAAAATCAACATTTTAACAGGGGACAATTGACGGACTCTTAATTCATATTTTACAGAAGCTAAGGGTTATTCATTTCTTTTGCAACAATCAATTTACGACCGTATGTGCTTTGGATTAAGAGTTAAGGGCCCGTTGTTTTATCATTAGTTAAGTACCAATTTCACCATACGATGTTCAATTTAATTAATGTTAAACGACTGTTAGCTCATACATTTTGACAGCTGTTAACTCTCTAATCGTCTGTTAAGTGGTTAACATCGTTTGGTGAAATTGGTACTAAACATCCTATAGTTAAAAATCGTAACCATTTGTTAAATCTGAACCAAATGTGTCAAATTTTCCATTCGATTTTTTAATTTTAACCATTAGTTCAGCTAACTACTCACCCTATGTGTCAATTATTGGTGCATTAAAGTGTCCAACACTGGTACCATCACCCTATTTGTGAATCTTGTCGCCTTACATTAAGGCTCAGTGGTCAGTTAAATGTGTTGCTTTGAGTGCCTACGAGCGGATATGACGATAGAGTCGGAATTAACGTAGACCCACCGCTTGTTTGGTCTCAATAGGCATATGACTGTACAAGAAACTAGTTAAATCTGATGAATACTACAAGTAACCGTACATTTAAGAGCCTTATGTCATTGTCATTTTATCAGTTTTAACGTTTAGGGGTGGAACTACTTCGCTACTTGTATATAAATGTTTTTGTGTTCTATCCTTTTACTTTTTTATCGATTAAAATGTTCGATTATATTTGTTGTGTTGCAGTGTGATTTTGTCAAATAAATTTTGAGAGTTTGAGTTTGTTTTGAGCTTGAACTGCTGCTGCCATGCGAGATATTTGGATATGATTTAGAACGCTGAGTATGACGGCGAACTTAAGCCAAATTATAGTACCTGTATGATAATTGAATAAGGGACTTTATGGGTTTAGGACAAAGGGAGAAACACTGTCACTTGAATAACTGGTGTCATTGTATTGTTCACTGCAAAATGATAAAAACGTGTTCTCTGAAAACAGAATGATGATGGACTATTCAAGGTACCTCCGAAGCTTGGGCGTGGACTTAAAAAATACTAGGGCCTCCGGCATTGCTTACAGGAAAACTGTTATGAAGAACAGACCCCTTATGATGTGTGCGAATATGCCATAGCCATTAATGACAGTGCAAATAACCCCTGCTTTTATATTACTGGCTTCCCTATCATTAACCTCTTTTCTTTAGATAAATGCATATTAAAATATGATGTAAGACAGGGAAGGCTGACATCACCAGTCTTGTTTAACTTCCCATCAGTTGAACGAGGAACTAGGCAGCACGCACGTCGCGTTGTCATGCCATGATGACGGTTTCCGTGTCAACAACTTTAGCTATGCCGATGCCATGATACTGCTGGGGCTCTTGATCAGATCGATTCGAAAGCTTGTCCTGACATGTAAGCGGTAGGCGGCTGAGTATGTGCTATAGAAAATATATAATAGAATAGGTAGAAAAGTCAGTTGTTCGTATTTAAAGCGGGTAAAATATAGTCCTTTTGCCCCCCTTATAGCGTTTTTACGTAGTTTACCTTAAAATCAATAAGTCTAATAGCGATTTTTGGAATCGCCCACCTGCAGTTTTTTTTTTAGCTTTTTGCTCCAGAAATTTTTCGAGTGGCTTTTTAAATAAGAGTATTATATATTCAGCTAGAAACTGTTTATTTTTCATGTTTTACCCTAGCCGAATTAGTCCGTTATCGATTTTTGTTCGGAACGCAGTTTTATTTAAGACCTTAATTGCTGTTTGCATTATGCCTCTATATTGTATTTGTAACTAACCTAATAAAAGACAATATTATAATTTTTTACATTTAAGTTATGAGGAGCCACATTGCAACGGATGACAAAAACTGCGACTATACATGCAGTCGGGTCCTATTCGGACTGCCAATGATAATAACAAGTATACCTGACTGTACTTATCTTTAGATAGAGGATTAAATAGGTAGTGAAAAGAATAATTGTACCTATAATAATTCATTCATCATCATAAACGCTGCTGGACAAAGGCGTCCCAATGCACGCCACTGCTCCCAATCTTCAGCTTCTCTCATCCAACCTACACCGGCCCACCTGCGCATATCATCGCTCCATCTTGCCCCAGGGTGTCTTAAACGACGTTTGCCATGACGTGGTTTCCACTCAAGAACAAGACGGCTCCAAAGGTCGTCGGTTCTGCGGCAAACAAGACCGGCCCATTGCCACTTCAGCTTGCTCATTCGGCAGGCTATGTCGGTTACTTTGGTTCTCTGTCAGATCACATCATTTCTAATGCGATCCTTCAGAGCGACTCCAAGCATAGCCCTTCCCATAGCACGCTGAGCGACTTGGAACTGGTCGACCAGTCGAGCCTTGTGTCCACGTTTCGGCCCCGTAAGTGACTATGATTACCGGTAAGACGATCTGGTCGAACACTTTCGACTTAAGGTTTTGAGGAATGGGAGATGTGAAGACTCGGTGAAGCTTCCCAAATGCTGCCCAGCCTTCTGAACCGAATTCTTCGTTTGGCCTCTGTCTCGAAGTTGTTTCTCCCTAATTGGAGCGTTTGCCCTAAATATACATATTCTTGGACAACCTCGAGAGATACACCATTAATAACTATTGGTCCCGAATCAACGTGCTCGTTGAACATGATATTGATTTTTTCGAAGTTCATCCGGAGACCGATGTGTTTGGAACATTCAGCCAGGCTGGTCATAATTTGCTGCAAATCTAAGATGAGAGAGAGGTACTCGTCGTTTATATTTATACCATGTCCTTACCTCCCAGTCTAGCGTCCTGAACATATCCTCGAGCGCAGCGGAGAACAATTTCGGGGATATGACATCCCCTTGTTTAACGCCTCTACGCAGCAGGATGGGCTCAGTTCGCCAGTTCTGCATTTGGACAGACATAGTGGCGGCGCCATACAGACCCCTCAACACTTTGACATTACGCCAATCAACTAGGCACCGCTGCAATGACTTTAAACAGACCAGGTTTCGACGGAGTCTACGACTTTCTCATAATCCACAAAGACAAGACACAGGGGCTGATTATACTCTTCGGACCTTTGTATAATCTGCCTCACTATGTGTATGTGGTCTATGATGCCATAACCCCTTCGGAACCCAGCCTGTTCCGGGCTTGTGCTTCGTCAAGTATTCGCGCAGATCGATTTGAGACGACTCTGGACTAGACATGACATGACTAGGTATAGACAAGGCTCAGAAGTGAAATTGGTCGGTAGTTCTTCAATAAGGTTTTATCACCTTTCTTGCCATGGCTTTGGGGTTCTCCCGGAGAAAAGTAAAGAATATAAAAATACGCTGAAGCTCCTTCAGCAACGGTTTCCCGCCAGCTTTCAGTAGCTCAGCGTTAACTCCGTCTTCTCCCGGGGTTTTCCCATTTTTGAGCTGCCCGAGACAGATCTCAATTTCGTCGAGGCCAATCTCTTGTAGATCTTCGGTTTAATAGCGCGTCAAGGTAGCTCTTAAATCCTTCTTTTCTGGTTCGGGGCAAAGCGAGTACGACGCGTCAACTGGTGGTAGTAGTCTTGGATTTCCGAAAGAACCTCAGGTCTGGAAGCGACGGCTTCGCTTGATTTGGTCAACTTCGTCAGATGGCTTCTTCCAAGTTGTTGTACGAAACTGGACTTGGACCCCGGGTTCTGCTCAATTGCTCTTTCAATTGAGATTTAAAGCCCGTTGCTTTGACGAGGTGACAGTTAGATCACTTCATCGCTTTGTCATGAGATCCAGAGTGTCTTCCGTGAACTTACGTTGTATTTCGCTAAATTTTGTGCCCTCCCGAAGGATTTCTACCTCCTTTTCGAGTTCCCGATCCACGTCAGTTGTGGTTTCCAAGGCTTCAAATCCGTTTTCCAGCTTTAACTGGAAAGTTTCGGAGCCAGCAATGGATTGGAGCAGGTTTGGTTGGAGCGTGAACTTCACCAAGCGGTTGCGCTCAAGCTTATAATTGATATTCAGTGTGCCTCGGAGAAGTCGGGTTTCGCTTCCGGTTTTAAACCTCGAGATCACTGAGACATCACTGAATAGGCGCTTTTTATCGCTATGATGAAGTCGATCTCATTTTTGGTCATAGTATCAGGACTTTGCCACGTCCATTTTTGCTGGGGCTGTTTCTTATAGAACGAATTCATTGAGAAAAGCCCATCTTGCTTCAGAAAAGTTACGAGGATTTGCCCCCTATGATTCCTGCTACCAAATCCATGCATTCCTATTACCGATTCGCTGCAAGTCTGTACTCCAACTAGCGTTAAAGTCCCCCATGACCACGTTAAAGTGAGACTTAGTGGTGTTATGTAAGGCTCTGGTCATGTCTTCATGCATAACGGTGACATCATCATCCTAGTACGTTGACTGGTGCATACGTTTGTATAACCTTCGAGCTGTACTTGTCGACAAGGTATCCAACACTCGCCGACACACTGGAGATTTCAAAAACGTTGTCAGAAAGAACCTTGTTAACCAGAAACCCGACACAGCTATGGGAGGGTTGATTTCCCTGTCTGAAGTACATAAGATGACCCGATTCCATTAATATCTCACACTTTTGTTTAGTCACTTACCTACCTCGTTCATAATAGGTATGTTTTATTAGTAGTATTGGCCACCTGGAATAGATATAACGGGAACACAATTTTAACGACTCTCAGACCTCATATCTCCTAGCTAATAAAAAAGTTGAAATCTAACCTCATGTTATTTATATTTGTAATATACCTACTAACAAGCTGGTTTGATTCCCAATACTGCTAGAATAAAGTGTGGAAGTTTAAGAAACAATAAATACCTACCTACACTACATACGAGGAATCCACACGGCGTGCATATAGGTATTCCTAAGACATGTACCTAATACATGTTTAGTTATTTTTACAGGGTGACTGGTATTATTCTTACAAACTAAAAGATTTCCCAGTAAAGAAAGAATGGCTTAGAAAAAACTTCGTTAGTTCATTACGCCACCTACCTAATCTCTAAGATAAATAGGTACTCTATTTGAGCTTAATATGCGACCATTATTTTGTACAGACCTACATTAAGTAAACAAACTAACCTCCGTCTCAACGTCTGGCAGAAAATCACAAAACTGCACTATACACACCACACCACTACGACAATACCTACACTTAACAACTTAGATTTCAGTCATAAAACAAAATTTAACACAACTTAAAAACATCACCAAGCATTTTAACATGAGAAATAGCGTAAATGGCGTACGTATTTACGTAATAAAAAACGATTACTGCAAAGTAAGTGCAATATTTTGATAATTTTTCGACACAGGCGCCCCCCGCCCCGTGCGTGTCCTTGCGAAAATAGTAAAAGGTAATATCGACTATGATCATATGCAAATAAAGTTTAAAATTGGATGGAATAAGCCGCAATGGCCGTGGCTTACCTGCGAAACTGTTTTTCGACTGCCGCGCAATTACGCCTAGTGCGGTCTTACCCTATAAGTTGACAAAGAGTCGTCTGGAGATACGACGCGCATGCGGCGACTCGGCTCTTTCTAATAAAGTTAATAAACCCAGTTATTTATTATTTAGTAAGCCTTCTGGCTTCAAGACAATTATTTTACAATTATTTTAGAAGATGAAAAGCATAGACCTTCAGTATGGTGGTCCAAAAAAAACAACAGTCTGTAATATTGTTTCTCCACAAGTTTCTTTTTATTTCCAAATACACGAAACTACGCTATACCAAGTTTTATTGCAATTGCATAAACTTTACCGGTCGCCCATACTGTTAAAAAAAGATATCGAATGAGAAAGCCTTTGGACAGATCATGGCACTGTATTCTGAGTTGCAGCAGTAGGGAAAGAGTATTCTACTTTTGTTTTTAATTTTTGCTAAGTTACTAGATGTCATTTTGTATAAGACTGAGATCTTTTTGGCATAAACTCAACGCTTTGGGCAACCAGTAAACGACCACTGAACAAGTTTAAATTTGACACATAAGTTACTAAATTATCGTAAACCAAAATGTGGAGGAATTATTTGATATACTTTATTTTTCTTCATATGTATCCCTTCATTATTCATAATTTTATTTGCACTCATTCCATTTGCCATAATGGTCTCGGGCTATAACCTTCATTTTCCATAATGTCACATAACATAATTTCATTTGACATAGCTGTCCCCGTGCCCACTCCGTTGGGCAATAAACATTTTTTTTGGGTTAGTATATAGCCTATGACACTCACAAATAACGTGGCTTTCTATTGGTAAAGGAATTTCCAAAATCGGTTCAGAAGATCCAGAGATTACCCCTTACAACGTCACAAACTTTACCTCTTTATAATATTAGTTTAGATAAATACGTTATTTTTGAAATCGTAAGTCTTTCAGGTAATTTTTACATGCCATCGTATAGAGCCCAATAGGTTAGGTTAGATTTGTTTTATTACAATTCTGAATAGTTCACGGTTTCAGAAAAAATACTTTATGGCAAATGAATATTATGGCACATGATCGTTATGGCATATAAAATTATGTCATATGACATTCGGGCAAATGAAATTATTGCATATGAAATTCGGTCAAACTATACGAGAACCCTATTTTGGACCACCCGAACCTTTAGTTCTGAATTTCTGATGACAAAACAATAATGGTTTCCTGGTTACGCATATTTTTTTAGTAATATTTCAATATCGCATAATTTGTTTAACCTAACCTAACCTAACCTAACCTAATAAACCTAGTAATGACCTAAGCGAGAAGAGTCGCCTTGTCCCGCTTCCTACGGCAGTGTCGCTTCGCGGAGCCTCTATTCCGGTTAGTTTGGCGATTCGCGCCTAGACACAACTCTAACCTAACCCAAAGCCATTTTAATTTTCAAATTGACCTAATTATTTAATATTTTTGTTTCGGACGTTCGGACATAAATTCGGACAGGATTTCGGGCTATCAAAATTCTGCTAAATTACAGATATGCTTAACAAAATTATGCATTATTAAATTCTGCCATATCAATATTATGCTAACATACTATTCAGGTAAACAACTATTCGGATAATATAGATTTATGCCTAATAAAATTTCGGCAACTCTAAGATTCGGCTTAAATAAATTATGCGAAGCTTGTTATGCCTAACATGTTTCGGACATCAAAAATTATGCCAAATAGATGGCACCCTGGTGAGCTGTACCTGGTAAACTACTAACAAACGCTTAAAGCATTTATTTCAGAATAATAAATTGTATGGTTCTGAAATAAATGCATTAATAACATGCTTATAATGATGTCGTCATTATTGATTTGGTATTTTATAATTTCAAGGTTGCTTGAACTGGCGCCTAGACGCACTTCAAGTCGAGTACTTCAAAAGATTAAACAGAGAGAAGAAGAGGGCAAGCCAAGCAAAGACGACGAGGAAAGTAAGGAAGCAACACCCACACCGGATCTGGCTCGCGAAAACAGAGCTAAGAGGCGCAATTTGGTCAGGTGACTAATGTTTCATTTAGCAATTGTTCTGACTTGCTTGCAATTCCATAGATCTGGATTTAGCTCGCCAAGACACCATCACTGTCCCAGTTCACGGTAGGGCATAGACTACCATTCCAGTGACGTGTGGCTATAAATAAATAAATGAGATCGTAAATACTCAAATGTTCAGTTAGTATACAGAGTGTCCCAGGAAATGAAGTCAAACGAAAGTCCAGAGGTAGAACACCTCAAGGCGCATCCGAATCGCTCCCATGTATGTTCCGGGGTTTTTTGTTTTTTTCTTATTTTCTACTTAAATGCGACTTCAGGGACAACTTATCTCATACTGACTACAATAATAAGTTAATTGGCCGGTTTTTATGTGTACAAAAAGTAAGTACATTTGACACGTTTAAAAAAAAACAAAATTTTTGACCGATTTACCAGAAATAACAAAAATCGAATCAATAATAAAAAGATAGTACCAACAAAGCAAAAAAGGTAGTACCAACAAAACAGGTGAGGGTCCCGCACAGACCAATTTAACACGCACAAATGAAATGTTAAAACGATCATGTGGCTAGAATTTCGCCACCGATCCTCAGGGATCACTAAAAGTGATGTTTTAATATATTGGTTCCTAGACGTGTTAAAAATATCGACCGAGGCGAGAGATTATACACTCGACGCACATGCGGCGCAGCGGCGCGCACGCGCCCGCGTTGCTCGCGGAAACGGACACGGCGAACACGGCCGCGGAGCGCGTCCTGCAGCGGCTCCGCACCCTGAACCTGATCCGCTGTAGGAGCTCACCGCAGTCATATTCTCCTCGACATATTTATGTTAAATAGTGCTAATGCGTCTGCCATTTTGCGTCTTACTGACAATGAGGAAACCTTATAAAACTTAAGCAGCAGACCATTGTACAGGGTTGAAAGGGCCGACAGCTCAATCTGAAAATAGGAGATTATATATCTTTAATACTTTTTTTTCTCTAAAAAACTAATGCAAAAACTTATCCTTTCACCCCTAACAGATGATAGGGTCAATGACATGACCTTGACCTTACTAGTAAACAACATTCTTATAAATTGATGGATGACCTAAAGAAGGTACATCGACAGTATTTTTGTGTTTGCGACCTATTTGTTTGACGGAAAATTATTACGCTGACTAGCTGTGGTCCCAGTGGAAACGGATGTAAGTCGATTACGAGCTACGTAATAATAAAGGGCATTATCATGTAGGTACAGACAGAATGAGATTTATACCGTTTTTCTTTTGAACTTTGGAAGTCTTGTGTATCCTTTTTCGCTAGGGCCACAATTTGTCCTAAAACAGATGTCATTTAATTAAAAATGTATTTTGCTAGCTTTAGCGCCGGAATCCGAAATCTAACTTCTCTTGATGAGAACCCATTTTTGACTACAGTAGCGGCATCGAGTGATGGCACTTTTGTTAGTTGACAAATAGTGTCGTGAAACACTCCCTTTTATTATCGTAAAAATTTCAGTCAAGTGCGAGAAGTATATTTAAAAAAAGTTTATTAAAGAAATAACGCATAAAAATAAAAGGCCATAAATTGTAGATCAAACTCTCGAAATAAACTGAAAATAAACTGGGCTAGAAGAAGACGACATTGTCAGAAATTTGAAATATTGTGTCAAAATATACAATGTGAAATTATTGATAAATTAGTGAATAAATATTCATTAAACCACGTTAACTCACAGCTAGGGCGCGAGTTTGCCAGCGGCGGTGACTTGAAAGTGCAGTGACTTCATTGTCATACGTTGTTCTACCAGTCAGTGGTCCTTTGTTATCATCACGCGAATTGTGTCTTTGAGATGTTTTTTGTTAGTTATGATTAAAACGATGAACGCTAGAGTGCGAGCAAATAAAAACCACCTCAAGATGAAGCTAGTTACGAAATGCGGTTCGGTAAATTACAGCGCCAGCTGTACATAACTATTCCGGTACCTGCAGCAATGAAGTTTGACATCTGTTCCTTTATACTTGCTGTAAATATTTAGGGAACTTCATGAGCGAGCAAACTTCAAAAGTGCCATCACTCGTTACCGCTACTGTAACAACACACACTTAACAGAACGTTTCAAACAAGAAACAAAATTCAAATAAAGCATGAGATTGCCGTCGTTCTAATTTCAAAATTTAAATTCAGTATCTACTTACTATTTTTAATTAATAATTATTAACCTGTTTCATCCATGAAGGCCAGCTTTATCTGTGTAGCAAAATCTTTGTATTTAGAATAGAGTTCCCTTTCCGCACAAACTCTAGTTGTTTTTTTTTACAAGGGCTGCACTGAAGGTTTCGGGAATCTTATACTTACAAACATTTTTTTGACACATATTATACCTTTTTATAATCTCTAAAGTTTAATTATCTTGACGCACTGGCCACATAGAAAAAAAAGCGATGGTTCGATTTCAATTGTTTTTTGAAGTCATCGAGTCGCTGCTGAAAATGAAATTGTCCCGTGAAAATTTAAGAACTATGATTTATTACGACTTTAAAAATGGATTAACACAAAAACAATGTGCAGACCGGATGATTGCTGCTTTTAGTAATGAAGCACCTTCAAAGACGACAATATACAGGTGGTATTAAGAATTTCAACGTGGCCGTGTATCCCTCACGGACGACGTGCGTGAAGGTCGACCAAAATCGACTGTCACGCAAGAAAACGTCGATGTTGTGCGTCAGCTGATAAAGGAAGACCGACATGTCATATCGGGAGATTCAAGAGTGTTTGGGCATTGGAATGAGTCAGATACAAATTATTTTACAGTAACAATTAGGCGTGCGAAAGTTGTTTTAAAGCAGAAAACGACTCGTGTCAATTGGTGCCCCAGAACTTTGAATAAATTGAACGGAGGAAGCTCAAATGCACTTTTTAGAATTGTATCAGGTGACGAGTGATGGATATATGCATATGAGCCTGAAACTAAAAACAAATCTCGAGTAGGGTTTGCAATTCGAATTTTCGAATATTCTTATTATTCGAATATCCGACACAAATTAAATCCGAATACGGTAATGTTACTTATTCGAATAATTCGGATATTTTGAATAGTACAAAAAAGGATTTACCTATTTTTAATAGAACGCTAATATCAGCCATTTTCTTCATACCTGCTGATGCATACAAGCAAATAAACTCATCAAAAGTGTCTAGGGATATTTTTTATCCCTAGACAGTTTATAAGATTTCAATATAGGCATATTACTACTGAGTCAAAACCTCAAATTTGTCTAAGGATACTGAGTATCCCAAGACTTTTTGATGTGTGTAGGAATTTAATATAACATGACATGATATGAAGTTTCAAAACTTATTACCAAAAAAAAACATATTTAGCTCAATAAAACTTATTAAAATGACGAGCAGTGAGTTGTTGGGTCGCTCGCTTCCTGCTACCTGCTATTACAATAAATAAAAGCCCAAACCGGTGTCAGTCCACCGTTATCAAGGGACAAGGGGGTCCCGGACTGGTGCCAGCGCAAGCCCCCAAGAAGACCAGATATCCGCCGCTGGTCGTCCAGCGGATCTCCAATTGGAGTCGCCATTTCCGGGCCCTGAAGGACCGCCTGGGACGCGCCTCCGCCCGCTTGGAAAGTTGTTTTTTGTGTGTATGGTCGTGCTATCGTGTAATGAGTAACTAACTAATAATGTTTAATTTGACCAGGAAATGCTGTTTTTTTATATTTAAGGCAATATCTGTATTTTTAAACGTTGTAATATTTGATTATACAACTTTAAATCATTATTTCTTTTTATTTCAATGAATATTCAAATTATCCGAAAAATTCGAATATTCGAATATTGGAAATCGAACTATTCATATTATTCGAATTTAAAAAACGAACGGATATTGCAAACCCTAATCTCGAGTATAGGTCTACGAAGACGAGCTCAAGCCGACAAAAGTTATTCGTTCTCGCAGCACGGCTAAAAAGATGGTGGCTACGTTTGTCTCAAATTCGGGTCACCTGGCTACTATTCCTCTTGAAGATCGTAGAACTGTCAATGCCTTTGCTGAATTTGAATATCTTTGCTGAACTTAGAAAAAATAACCCTAGTCGCCGCATCATCCTTCATCACGACAATGCCAACCCTCGCACCGCTCGGAAAACAACTGAGTATCTGGACGGTGAAAAAGTCGAATTACTGGACCATCCTTCATACAGCCCCGACTTAAGCCCCAATGACTTTTTCACATTCCCCAGAATTAAGGATAAGTTGCGTCGTCAGCGGTTACAGAAGCCGGAAGCAGCAGTGGAGGCTTTTAAAGTGGCCATTTTGTAGACCCCTATTTCAGACTTCAATAAGTGGTTTGAACGCATGTAAAAGTGCATAAAATATAAAGGAGAATACTTTGAAAAACAATAAAAATACTTTTATTCAATTTAACTGCATTTTTTTTCCTTTGTCCGAAACTTTCAGTGTGACCCTCGTAATACCGATGTTCCTCATTTCTAATAAATATCTTAATTGTAGTTGTCTCCATATTGAATGATCTTTAAGGTAAAGAAAATTTCACTTTGTAAGTAATTACCCTACGAACTGTATGGAAAAAGTTTTCTTTGGTTTGTGGGTGTTGTAGTACCTTAGTTGGTCTCAAAGCGTGTTTTAATCCTTGTAAGAAATGGGATCGATTGGCATTAAAAAAACAATACTCAAATTGACGATTTTCTCGCTGACTGTACATTTTATCAAAAATCTATGAATTTCGATTGTCATCACTTAAAAAGTTCGTAAAGGTCTCTTGGACCATGGTTAGGCATAGTTAACCATACAAACAACGAAGTGGAAAAAAGTTCCGTTGTGCCACGAAAAGTACTCTTATTAGTTAAAGTAAAACTCGAACATCTTATTCAAGACCAACATGGGTTGCCACTAAAACAAAATACGTTTGCATTAGTATAATAATTATAATCTTTTATTTATCGGTAGTTTTAAACCTTCGATTTAAATAAACGAGTTAATCCAAGTTACTTACACAAATACACCATGCCCTATTAAATATTTAACCATAGAAGATTTTTGGTAGCAAAACTGTTATTTCACTTGTAATAATTCAGGTTTTAATAACATTAAGGTACCATAATAATATAAACAATAGTTGTGAACAACGTTAGATGCAATTTAAGTTACGTTAGTTTAAATTAAGTGTAAGGAATCTTGAATATGGCTTATCATTTTGTTTTAGCTGATAGAAAAATCGCCATTAAACACACACACACACACACACACACACGCCATTTAGTAATGACACTGACACTGAAAATATTTGTTTTGGGATAATAATAGTCCAACAAAAATAATTTACCTAAGAATCGTTCTAATCGATGAAGAATCGAAACACACTACATCACTATTTGCTTCATTGGACAAAAAAACGATAATAGTATAGAGTACTATCTCCCTCTTTTTACTACTAACTAAGACTAAGAAGCCGAGCGACAAGCTAAAGTTCGATCGTTTAATTCCAATGCGCGTTTAATATAGGCAGGTGCTACAACTTTGCAACTAAAGTAGGCAATGTATCATGAATATGAAGTAATCCCACAAAGTCTTATTTTTCATAGTAAAATCACGACAAACCTAAAATAAATGATTTTAAATAGATAAAACATAATTTTAGAAGAAAGGGCATTGGGTAAATTTGTTTGAAGAATATTGTCATATGTTTTTTCAGCGGCCACGGAATTTTTTTACATACTTATTTAGAGGACCTCTAAATACACATAGATATATATAATTTATGGCGTTAAATAATATCGGAGCGGAGATTTTAAAGATTTAAGTATTCAGTTTTTAGTACAAAAGTACGCCCAAGTATGAATATTTAAATATCTCGGCTCCGATGCACTTAAGAGTATTACATGACATAACAAAATATGTTTATTTTAAATAATTCTATCATAATTTACCACTTTTACGAATGGCCGCTCACCTTAAAAATGTATTAATTTTACAAATGACAACACTTTTACCCAAATCCCTTTACTTACTTATGGAAGTAAACATGTCCATTATTTGGGTCAGCTTTTCCTGTACAGTTTGTACGACATAATACGGAACAACCAGTAATTTTTCGAGATATCGGTTGACGTCCGGGGGCGATGACAGTCGAACGCCGACTTAACGGAGCCCCGTAGAAACCAGACATTTAGACTGCTTTTTGACACGCGAAGTACGTACTTACACCAAAGAGTAGTGTAATATACTGGGAAAAGAGAGCCCTCTCACAGGATATTCATGCAGACTGATTTGAAGCGCCATTTAGATTTCTGAACTAGTACCATTGATATATATATATATATATATATATACGTATAGCCAGCTATACATATTCTTAAAATTTAATGGCTGCTTCCCAGTAACAAACTATTTTGCTCTCGTCTTGTCGTAATTCGATTCAATTAATATGAATTTGAATCTAAGCATTACGACGAGACGAAAACAAAATAGTTTGATACTGGGAAATAACTAATTGGAAGGGAGGGTGTATGAAATGAAATGACAATAAGTATTATTTCGGAGGTTTATTTTCTATTTTTATAATGTTTACGTTCGTTGTAATATTTTTGTGCAGCTATTTTTGTTTCGTCATCCCAATCACATATTAACTTACCGGACAAAATCCGATTTTCCGATCGACACCAGCTATAAATTATTACTTTTAATGTTACACTTAGAAATATTCACACCAAAATACAACCGCGGCCATGTTAAATTAAATGACTGGAGGCAGGTTTGCCATTCGAAAAATCATATTTCAGTCGGCCAAATCGAATAAAATTAAATTATTCGTATTATTATTACAAAATAAACTTAACTTAGCTGTAACTTTTATGGCAATTTTCAATGATAGAATATTTCTTATTTATTTATTTACAATCTTTAAGGTTAGGGGCTTTGATCAATCTTGATCACGGCAGCCCCGTTGGACAAACCTCTACAATATTAAAATGCAAACAGATATCATTCAGAAAAAAAAGGGAAGGAGGAGGGGGAAGGACTACTTGTTCAAAAATCTATAAACTAATTTTGCAGCATCCGTCGCAGGCTCTGCCAAAATGGACTGAAACAGTCCGATGTTCAATATGTTCAAATTAAGCTGAACAAGTAATCCTTCCCTCTTGGTTTGGGTCCGAACACATTCCACTAACAAGTGATATATATCCTCACACGTTCCGCATGTCTCGCAATTAGGTGAATCTACTTTCTTCATCCGATGAAAAAACTTGTTTAGTGGAACATGTCCGGACCGAAGTCTGTGCATACACACAACCTGCGCTCTACTTAATCTAACATTATCGAACCATGGTACTCGAGGAGGCTCGCATTGAATGGTTTTGTACGATATTCCTACATCCCGAGAGCGCTCATTAAAATATTCTTTCCAGTGAAGCCGAGACAAGTTATAAAACTTCGGCACTACCTCAGAATAATCAGGATCAATTACCACATTCGCCCCTTCTGAAGCAGCCAAACCAGCCAGGCGGTCGGCCTCCTCGTTACCACTGAGACCAATATGCGAAGGAACCCATTGCACGCTCAGACATTTACTAGACGTAGTAAATTTATTAATCTGCTCGAGGATAGTATATGCAAGCGAGACACAATGCTGACCCGAGGCACACCGGTTGATATGTTGGATAGCACTTTTGCTATCTGTCAAAATCACACACTTTTGATCATCCAACGTTTCGGCGTAAGATAGTGCTTCGGAGATAGCATAGAGTTCCGCTGACATAATTGAAACCTTGGACGTAATTTTGAACCCTACCCTTTCGCCATTGAGTGAGTCATAAAATGATGCTCCTATTTTGTCCTTAGACTTGGAACCATCGGTAAAGAGTGTTAACCATCCAGAATACTTTTCCTGTAGCTCCATAATTACACTAATACGCAAAACAGAATTATCATAAGTACGTTTAGCATTTGAAACACAATCTAAATTACAAAATAAAACATTACCTACTTCAAATTTCGTCACCCACATACTTAATCTAAACATAGGTAAAGGATATGAAGAAAAAATATGCTCCCCAACAATACCGCTGATCGTAATGGCTAACAAAGGTTTATTTTTGTTGTCCCAGTAACTATAATGACATTGCTCCTCTAACTCACCAATAACTTCAATAGTAGCATTCCCTGTACAAGCGAGTGACTTTAAACAAAACTTAGAGGCAAGAAATTGTCTTCTTATGTGCAAGGGTGGAATACACAATTCACTCTCCATAACATGAATGGGGGTTGTTCTGATGAACCCTCATATTACTCGCATAGCTTGTTTCTGTACTTTAGTGAGCTTAAACATATGTGTCTTAGCACTGTTGTCGTACAGGCAACAAGCATAATCCATTCTACTACGAATTAATGAAATGTATAACCTACGAAGATGTTTCGGATGAATTCCCCATGAAGCGCCAGCTAAAACTCTTAAAATACTAAGAAACCTTTGTGTCTTTTCAAAAATATGACCAACATGTTTTCCCCACCTCAAGGATTTATCCAACCACACCCCTAGATACTTAATAGTGTCCTCAGCGAGTAATAGCTGTCACCTCAAGATTAACTTGCTGCATTTTACGACCCCTGGTGAAAATACAAAGTTTTGATTTGTTCGCTGAAACATCTAACCCTAAAGTATCTAAAATATTCAACATTACATCCAAGGCATCCTGCATCATGTTTGTGCTGTCGTGCAAGCATTTTTTGCTAATATAAAGAACAAAGTCATCCGCATACTGTGAGATCATAACATTAGTAACCTGTTTACAAATTTTGTGAGTAACTATATTGAACAGTAAAGGAGAAAGCGGACATCCTTGAGCTTAACCCTTGTCAGGGTCAACCCATCTCATAAGAGACTTATCTCCATCTTCACCCAGGATAATTAAATGTCTTTGGCTCAAAAATGCCCACAAATACCTACGAAACTTAGATCCAACTCCCAAGCTATCGAGAATCTGAACGACTCTCGCGACTGAGACATTATTATATGCGCCTTCAATGTCCAAAAAACATGACAATGTAGAATTATTTTTTGAGAAACCTACTTGAACGTATGATACAAGACGGGATAAGCAGTCCAAACATGATTGAGCTCTCCTAAATCCAACGGTGTTTGGAGACAAAACACCATTTTATTCAATAAACCATTCCAAACGCCTCACTAACATGGAATGAAATACTTAGCAAACACAAGAGATTAAAGAAATCGGTCTTAATTTCGCTAATGGTTCTTGAGCATTACTTGATTTTGGAATAGGCACGACCTGAATGTCACGCCACTGACTCGGAACAATTCCAGATGAGAAGATAGCATTGTATAATTTAAGCAAGAACAGTTTAGCAATCGAGGGCATATTATAGATCAAACAGTATGTAATGCAGTCGAGACCCGGTGCGGAGTCTTTCTTCTTAAGGCATCTAACCATTTCTACGAATGAAAATTCAACTTCAAGATGTGGATTAACCGAATTCAGCAGAGGCATGGCGGGCACTACCGAATCCGGTGTAAGAGAACACAACAATTCTTATTTTTTCTCCTCTGACGCGACAACCCTAGATCTAGAAAAGCCTTTCATCCATCTCATATGTTTCCACATGTCTGATGCAGACGTGGTTTCATCTACACGACTACAGAAATCTTGCCAACTTTGTTCCTTAGCCTTACGTATTAGACGCTGTGCTTCTGCCACCTTGCGTTATGCCTATGGAGTCGGATTCTGCCTAAACAGACGCAGCGCGAGACGCCTTTGTGCAACTACCTTCGACAATGAAGGAGTCCAATAGTTTTTAGGAATAAACTTTCGCGTAGGATCTGTGCAAATTTTGTCTAGCGGAATACTTGAATCAATTGCCTTTTGAATTTGTGCCTCGAAAAAATCATACATTACCTGAACATTGCCGTCTAATGAAAATATTTCTTATTGAATTATATTTAATGATATAATGCATGAAGTGACATCTATCTGAGACTCATGAAAACAATCGGTGTTTTTACTGTTCAGAAATTAAGATGACGTAACTGTCTTTGTAACCTAGCACAATACAGGAGACTGTCCCCCCTCTGACGTACACTCGCGGTGTCTATTTAGATTAAGGTCTGTGGTCTTAGTGTTACGTGTGTATTAAAAAATAACATTATCTTTATCATTTTATTGTAATTTAATAATATTAACTTGTGATTATATTTACTAGAGTGTTCATTGTGTGAGCTCTTAACGCTTGACACAGGCCTTTGAGGTTCGGGGGGCTTGAGCTTTCAATGGGCCCGAGTTTTTAAAGCTTGAGCTCTCTATAAAGCCCAAGTCTTAAAGACTTACTCTTGAGAGCTCATAAAAAGCTTGAGTCGTTAAGGTTCTGAACCGTTTTTGAGCTCAAACATGCAACGCTCTAGTCTTCAAAGCTTGAACCTTCAAGGTTTGCGAGTCTTTAATGTTCTAAAGTCTTTAAGACTAGTCTTTTAACAACACTAGTAGGTACCTATGGCCACTCGAAAAGCGAAAAGGTGTAAAGCATACGAGTGCTTAAGAGGGGTGTTTTATTATTTATTTCATTAAAGACCCGGGCACAGCTTCGACTTTTTCGCATCAAAAATCAATTACCTACCTACTAACCTTAAAGGGCGTTCAGTGTAATTATATCTCCCAGTACTAGTGACTGCCTACTAATGTAAGGTCAGTATAAACTGGTTATTAGTTAAACACTTGATCGATAAAAGAAAAAGATTGAACATAGCAGCATTTCTCTTCGCCTCTCGTATCGCATGTTTGTATTTTAAACAGCAAAAAATGTTAACCTCCTAATAGAAAATAGTAGGTATAAATTAGCTAAGTTTCAAAGATTCAGCAGCGTTCACGTTATGTTCACCATTTGTCTCGACGTTGCATCTAGAAAAATGTTATCTATTCTCTAAAATAGGTAGTTTATTATTACACATTATTCTCACAACTGCCTGCCCTACGAATTAGGCGATGTCTGTAACGCTCATGACGGGCGAAATAATAATGACTCGCGTCGCGGCGCGGATTTAAGGTGCATTTTGCCTCGTTACGAGCGCCCCCACTATCGGTCGGAGAAATATAACCAAGGTCACTTCCGTGCCGTGCAAGGTATAATTAACATTAACGCGTTGTAAGTAGGTTTAAATGTGCATGTTTACTGTCACAGAGATATCTTTCTGTACTTGTACTATTACTTACTTATTCTGTGACCATTAGAATGCTACATTATCCCTGAGTAAAATGCTATGTTATATTTTTCTGAGCGGACGGAGTCGCGATCAATTGGTAAATGAAAAGTTTAAAAAAACAAAAACCCGACTTCAAAAAGCAAAAAATAACTTCTTTAAAATGGTAGGTAAATAGGTCAGTCCAACCGAAGTCTGCTTTTGGTTAAAATATTGTTGGACGCCGACTTCGGTTGGACTGACCTATTTACCTACCATTTTAAAGAAGTTATTTTTTGCTTTTTGAAGGCGGGTTTTTGTTTTTTTAAACTTTTTTTTATTTTATACTTTTTAGTGATCATAATTATGCTGTTATTCTCCCATTTCTCAAGAAACAATAGAACATTTCAATCTCGCCGCAAGCAACGCCGTGGGAAAGTCATAGTCATATATTTAAACCTAAATATGCTTCGTCATAGTCGCTCAACTATCTTAATCGAAATATCTTGTCGTCACCCTCGAAATATATACCGTTTAGGGAGTTCCGGTGGCCATCTGTGGTCTTCATCATCAGTTCCACTTCACCAAATAGTGGTTTCCAAGACCAAATACACGAGTTACAATGAAAAATACCAAAATCGCTATAGGTGTGCCTATAAATTTTGAAGAGTTCCGTCGATTCCTCATGGATTTCACCATCAGATCTTCATTTTGAAAAAAATGGGACCAATCTGGAAGCACCAACTTTCAAATAAAAAAAGAATCTTCAAAATCGGTTCACCCAGTCGAAAGTTCTTAGGTAACAAACATTAATCCTTTTTTTGAAGTCGGTTAAAAATAAATATTAATAGGGGACAATCTTACGCAAATGGAACGGGAACATCCTTGAATTAACCATAAAACCGAATGATTAAGACCTGACCTGACCTGTTTGTCCGCTTAGTTCTAGTACGCAATAGACTTTGATGCGGTTTTGACTATCATTCAAAAAATGTTTTTCGAAAGGTTTATTTGTATAATTCGTGTAAATATCACCCGAAAAGAACCACCGCGTCTCTTGCAACGGTGCTCCTTCTCAAAACCGGTCTTCTCTCGGGGAGCGATGCTGGTACCTAAACATGTGTGGGTGCTTACTAGGCCTGTTTACGTAGAGTATAAACATTTCAAATTTTAATTTCAATGAAAAGACTATGTTCTATAGAATTACCCTAATACTGCACGCATTTCTAGGTAGGGATTATTTTGCCGAATGTGTAAAAAATCTGACTGTGCCACCATAACATTGCTGCTGTTAGGATTTTGAATGGAGCATCTAAGCATTTTCCATTATTCATGTTACGCCTGGTGGTACTTTTTGTCGTTAAACGATTGCGTACCCTAGAGATCTAGACTACTTTCACAACATATTTGCGTCGTTTTAGATTTAAATCCGACACATCGAACTGTGATAGTTCTGCAAGCGAAAAAGAAAAAATGCCTCAAAGGTTGTCAAAACGATCGAAGCATCATGATAAGCGCTCAAAAAACTCGTCTGCTTCTCAAAAAGGCGAACCGCCCCCGGAACTGCCAGTTAAGACAGGAAGGAAGACGAACAACTCACTCGCCTGCGCCACCGGGCAGATCCTTATTCCGGACAACGACGAGCCCGTCAGCAGCACGAGGAGGAAACTCAAAACATCACAAATGTTTGTACTTAACCTGTAGTAAATGTATAAGTATAATGCTTAATTATTTGCTTATTACGACGTTACTTTTATTTCAGTTTTACTCAAACAGAAGAGGACATTCAAACAGACATGTACAAGGTCTTGGAACAATTGACTTCACACGACGACGCGTGGCCATTCATGGATCCCGTGGAAGAAGAATATGCCCCAAATTATTATGCTGTAATACGACGACCTATGGACCTACGCAAAATGGAAGAGCGGCTTGATAGCGGTTACTATACGGACTTTTCAATGTTCAAAGCAGACTTCAAGCTTATTGTGAATAATTGTCGGTTGTACAATGGCCAAGACAATGGTAATTTCAAGACTTTGATAACTGATAAACGTATAATTAATTCTAATTAGTGTAAAGATCGGATAAATTTGGAGATTTTTATTCCATCACCTTGTTCATAGCCACTCTGGTGGAATACTTTTTTTTTTCAGAATACACAATGATGGTCGACAGTCTCCAGGTAGCATTTGATCGTTTGACGGAAAAGTATATGCACAAACTGTCTTCCTCTGATGAAGAAATAGCTGTTGAGTACCAGTTGCCAACTCCTTCTAGAAAGCATAAGCTCAAGTCAAGTGAATCTCCAAGTCGAAGTAAAAGAAAGAAACGAAAATCTCACTCCGACACAGGTAGGAATTTCTACTTTACGTTTAATAATATCTAGTCTATGGGTATTTTTGCTTTAAAAAAGGTGAAGCATATGAGGGTCAAAATGAAAGTTTCGGGAAAAGAAAAAATATGCAGTTAAATTGAATAAAGAAGTTGGACTTTTCTTAGCTGTATATCGTGCGTAAAGTCGGACTTTTTCGAACTAGTGCTTTTAATTTTTCTATTGCGCAATAGTGCGGAATGTTGGATATTTCGCACTAGTGCGTTTTACTTTTCATTTTTTTTTTAAATATGCTCTTGGTCCAAGCCATTCATGCAACCAAAGAGATGGCAAGTTTAAATAAAGTACCAGGAGCGCAGCGGTAATTAGGGGGTTCGTAGCGCAACTTAGATCGCAGGCGATGACAGCACGGTGGGGTCGCGCGGTGCGGCTGGCGCACACGACACAGCGCGGATAACTCACGCACGTCACAGCACTGTAGGGTATTTTTAATGTTTATGCATTCCTAGTATTTGACGTTATAATTTTTGTTTTAGTAATTTTATTAAAGTTTAAGTAATTTCGGGTAGAATGTGTGCACACGTTAACTTCAGATGTCCGGGGGGAGAGGACAGATACATATATACCCACATACACTCAAACACACATACATACATACACAGATACACAGATAAGTACATTTATTTCTCAAATGTCTTAAAAAACCTCGTTTGATACACGTGCGGAACTGTCATTGACATACTTTCCGCACTTGCATCAAAATGTACTATTATTGTTTTTTAAAGTAAAGTTAATATGAGTTTTAGCCGATATAAAAAAACACGTGCTCATTATTTTTTCATGTTCTTAAACATATAATCAAAAATGGTAAGAAAATAGCATTTTATTTTTTTAAATTCTCCATAGAAGTTAGAGGGTTTAGTCACTTTTCAGTACTTTGGAGGTCAATTTCTCCGAACCGGGTGAGTTTGGGCCGCTAAAAAAAAATACGTGTCTATTATTTTAGACTACTCTCTGACATACATCAAAATAAACCAAATCGGAGCCGGACAGTTTCGTCCCTTTCCTTGTCAGCATAAATATTCGTCACTATAAGAGGTACTCACAAAAAAAAACCGAGCCCATTTGATGTAAGGGCCGACTTACTATGCAAACTCGACTATGGCCTTCCGGGAATCATTTTTCCCTCCATATCCCATTAAATATTGATCCCAGCAAAAAAGTGTATTGAATCTTTTTTGTAGATAATTTTATGTAGATTAATTATGTAATGGAACATGTTTTTCTATGGGCCACCGTTTACGAGTTATTTACGAAAATCTAAAAAAGGGACCTTTACACACCCCCCCACCCGTTAGCTCCACCCCCACCCATCAGTGCTTTCAGTATGTGGTTTTAAACACCATTCCCTACAACTATGCCAAAATTCGCTTATACACGAGTTTTTTTCCCTTAGAGGCAGTTTTTGGTCTTCGTTGGGCTTGTACAGACAACAGCGTAAATAAGTGATCATTTATGTACCTTGCCACTTTAACGTCGTGTTTAAAATGTCATACAAAATTGTGAAACGATTGAAAGCGACAAGGTACATAAATGATCACTTATTTATGCTGTTGACTGTACACATAGCGATCCGTTTTACAGGCCCGTTATTTGATGGCGTATGTAGTTGTATGAGCGAGTTCACACCCAAAACAGTATTCTGGATTCAGTAAAAAAGAAGTTTACAAGGTTCGGACGTTCTATGTGTACGCGCCCTAAGATAGGCTTACTTCGGATTAAAATTTGACGCATTTTGTATGGGCAAATGTCAAATTTTAACCCAAAGTAAGCCTTATCTGTCCGCGGTTTGAATATAGGGTTCAGCCGTTAATCAACAGACCCTACAACTTTGTAACTTATATCGGCAATGTATTATGAATCATGCAGTATACACTCAGTAGTTTTTCATGGTAAAACCATAAGAATAAACAATAACTACACGTAGAAGCGAAACTCCCGGCTCTGGACGCGCGCTCGGCGCGTTAAATACCTGTCTCTAGTCAGTCAGGGGCGTCACAGACGGAATATATATGTATTAATCAAGATATTGTTGTTGTGTCTTGAATTGGTTTTCGTATTTGTGTTGATTTTAGTGTTTATGGTTGAACTAGGATTGCGTTTTAAAAAGTGAACAACTATTTACGGCAAAATAATTAGAAATAGGTAATTGATTGAATGAAGGAGTTTTATTTGTTAAATATTACATCCCCTAGATGTTGATGATAAAAAAACGGAAACATTAAAAACGAATTAATAGATAAGAATACTATTTTGTAATAAAGCTTTTTCAACTTAATAAAAATTGAAATTAATGGTCCTGAAAGGAACGTAAAAAGATCACAGACTATACTTAAAACTTAATGAGCTTAAAAGGTTGTTTATTTATAGACTCGTTTCTGTGTTTTATAGATGACTAGCGATCCGCCCTCGCTTCGCTTCGGTTAATATAAGTTAAAATAATCCCAGTTCATCTGGAATAACATACTTTTCAAATTATAGATAGGTGCATATGTATAGAGGTTTTATTTAATGACTTTTTTAGAAATCGTGACTGCCAGTTATAATAGAATCTCTCTATATCAATGTTTACAGCGGACTTTTCATTGCACAATACAAACAAACGTTGCCTTGAAGTGACGCGCGAAAGGGCTACATAAGTCAATGGGAAAACTCTCAACGATCAAGTCTAAGCCCGCAACTTTGAATGTATTGTTGTGACTTGTAATTTGTCATTGAAAACGATAATTGTAAGGGACATTGCAGTCGTTTAACTGGAAAGGTAAATCCGCTGGTTTTTATGGAATCGGGGAATTAAAACGACTTTTCCAGCCGCACATCCGGAAGTCAGTATTGTGCACTCTATTATGAACGTTTTTAAAGATGTTATTTGGGTGGATTAAGGTTCCGTAGTAAAATAATAGGACACCCTTCTTTCAAAACCAATTTATGTGGGGCGATCCAAAAGGTCGCAAGGATTGAGAAATTCCGTTGGGAAATGGACAGCCTCTTCCAGGTCGAGCACAGTGTCTACAGAGTAGTATGTGTGTGTCGGTGCATTGATTTTCGATATAATTAAGCCATTTTCTATACCTACTTGACCATTAGTTGGTGATAAAATAGCTCTCTCATAGTATTAAAATTAATATTATTAATTTCGGAATAAACATTGTCGACTAATTCTTTTACTAAAACGCAAAGGTTTTCATTTTGAAGATTAATGCTCCTATTATGTTAGTTCATCTGTCCATTTCCTATTTTGAGCAACAACTCTGCAAAGAGCCGGTTTTCATACGTATTGACAACGAAACTGTCATATTTGTTTTGATTTCTAATCTTAGTTACGCGTAATTTTGAATCTACAGTATCTTCTAAAGTATTAATTACACATACATACATAAACTCACGCCTTTATTCCCAGTTTGGAGTAGGCAGAGCTACAGAATTGCCAACAACTCTAAAAGCTTGTTGATAATTCTGTAACCACATTTTGCATAATCAGGCTAAGATGTTTACCAGTGTATTAGTGACAGGTTGCAAGCCCATCGCCTAACAGTACTACAAGCCTTTATTCCCTTAGTCGACTCTTACGACATCCACGGGAAGGCATGGAGTGGTACTATTCTAAGCCGGCAACCACACAGCTATTAAAGTATTAATTTAAATAATATATTGTACGGGACAATATTAATCTACATTAAATGCCCAAGGTAACCAAGTATTTATCTGGATAAGGTTATTAAATACTGAATCGGACAGAATAGATTCGCTATAATACCCTAATTTTAAAATACAATCATAAACATAAAAATGGTTACTGTGAGTCAATCTTAGGAGATAGACATTATACCATCGCGGACTTTTCTCTAGGTTTTTTTAAAGAACTACAATTCTTCAGTACATTATTTTGTCACTTCTCTTAAGGTTTTAGGTTAAGGCCAGCATTAGCTATGTAAGGGCCCGAAAACGATTTTTGACGGCTCGGTAGGAAAACATTGAGTTTTCTCAACTAAATTAAAACTTTATTTGAATGAAATGTACATATAAACCATCTAGAATAAATTCTCTAAATGACAGTGAAAACCGTATCATAATCCGTTGCGTGTTTTAGAAGGAGTTAGCGGAGAAACAGGCAGACAGGTTAATTTATACTATTTAGAGAAGAGATTAATGGTTTCGGTTAAGTTTAATTAAAAGAAAAGAAAGAAAAGAAAAGAAAAATACATTTATTCACAACACACATAAGACACACAGAAAACAAAAGTAAAAACAGAAAACAGCAATAAAAAGAGTAGTGAGTGTGTCTTCGCGGCAGTGAATCGGACACTGGCTCAGCATAATGCTGAGGTGTTAAACACCTGCAGCGCTGATTTTCAGCCAGCTCCGTTTGTGACAGACGGACGGATTAAATGTTTAGATAATTAAGTAATAGATTTCTCACCATCACATACCTACACAGAACAGAAAAAACAGTAGAAGTGTCAAGTGGGCGTGTAACGTGTGGAATGGTTATGCGGAGTTCCGCGCAACCTACCATACTTTTGCCGCGATCACTTATTTCAATATTTCGATATTTCTAAAAAGGAAATACATCCAGAAGCATGCCTTATTGTGCTATTTTATGTAAAAACGATAGCCGCACCAAAAACATTTTGCATAGTGGCGTGTTGTTTTTATGATAGTTTGAGTATTGGCGACAACAGGTCTGATACTAAGCGAAGCTCATGGCACTTCCACTGTTTTTTTATATTCCGTGATCACCAGTGATCGGAATTAGGTGAGCTAAAATACGTACTCAGCGCTAGAGGACACAATATAGAGTGGTTACAACCGGGTAGAAAAATAGTTTTTTTCATGAATGCCGGGTATTCGGTATTTATCCAATGATATTTTATATTTAGATACGTTATGCTCACACTAAACGCATTCAAAACCCGTGACCAATTACTGACAGTTGCTAGGCAACCATATTTCTACAGACAAAGACGGCAATCCATAGCAAGCGCTATTGTTAGAAAGAGATAAATAGATAAAAAGTAAGGTACTTTTGCGCGCAGATGACGTATCTTAATGTAAAATATCATTGTATTTATTAGTCGTAATGTTAAAAATTCATGTTTTTACTTACAGTACGGGATGTTTTATGTTAATCTAAAAGTTGTAACTATTTCTAGTTGTTTTTTATCTTCAAAGTGTAAATATTATATCTTTCGATATGTTCCGTGCTTGGGTGAAATCACCTGCGTACCACTGTGCCATGTGAAAATAATAAAGACAATAATTATACCTCACACTTTTCCCTTCCTTCCATAAAAACCTTATGTCTAGCCCATTTACTACAAACTAACATAAAATATCCCGTTCTGTAAGTAAAAACATGTATGTTTAACATTACAACTCATACCCGGATAAATATTGAATACCCGGTATTCAAGAAAAAAAATTTTTTCTAGCTGGTTGTTACTACCTACTCTATATTATGTCCTCTTGCGAAGAGTACGTATTTTGGCTCACCTAATTCCGATCACTGGTGATCACATACACTCTTGAAAGTGAAAAGATAGAAGTGGCCTCTGCCTACCCATCTGTGAAACAGGCGTGATTTAATGTAGGTACCTATGTATGTATGTACATACATACACTCTTTGATGCTCTGCTAAGGGCTATAGGCTTCATGTTACATTTATTAACACAATATACAATATATATCTATTCTCTGTTGTAAATAAAACCAATTAAGGGCTGTTTTTTTTAATTTCAATTTTGATAATTATTACTTACACTCATGATAACTTTTGAATGGGATGTCCGATTTGAATAATTCAAAAAGTAATTTACAGGTACTGATATAGCCTTGAAAACGAAGTGATTTATTTGGATAAGGATTAATACCAAGGTACGAATAATGGGGCCTAGTTAGTACCGGCGTTACTATTGCATATTTTAACATGAAAAAGTAGTTATCGTGACATTACTTTAATAGTTAGACATATGGTATCGCGGACTTTTTTGTAGACATTGATGTCTTCTATAAAACTGTAGTACATCACTTTGCTCAGCGTACGCGTTTTTTGGTATTTTTTTCACACCTTTGGTCACATTATTGATGTTTTCATACGGATCCCTAACTTTTTTGAAAATATTCTATAGCCTATGTTGGTGAAAGAATTTTGCAAATCGGTCCAGTAGTTTCGGAGCCTATTCAATTTAAACAAACAAACAAAAAATCAAATCTTTCCTCTTTATAATATTAGTGATTAGTGATAGTGAAGATGTAGATGTAGATAATATACTTTGTGTTCAAAAATATGAAAAACAACATAAAACTAACTTTGAATCAAAACCTAAACTCAATCTAACTACCCACCCATGTCCCTAATTTAATAATTTGAAAAGCTTGTATTTCTTTATTAATATAAATAGAAGTAAGTAAAGTTTTTAAGAATAAATATTATCCTTATAAGAAATAAAGATGTTTTATTTTGAATAACAAAAGTAAGTTTCAGTAAGTTAAGTTTTTTGAAAACGATAATTATTAAAAAAAGAATACATTCATTAATTAAAAAAATATAATAGACAGAATCGACCTCCCGACCCATGGTCTGACTCTGTGATTAAGGCAGGATATCAACTAACTACGCCAGCGGCCCTTCAGGGTTAACTGGCGAAATTATCGATTCTAATACTAAAACGTCAAATAGCTGTAGCAAACAATAATCGAACTGCCTCAGTTAACAACGCCATCTAGGTTGTTTCTTACCAAAGCGGGCTCACGTGTTCACAGCGTTATAGACGTTAAGGTGTCCATGCACTTATGAAGGCCACTGTACCTAATAAAGGGCGAAGCGCGGCTGCTTGGCCAAGCGTTTCGATAATACCGATTGAGGTTGCGCGTAATTTTAAATCTGCCATATCTTCTAAAGTATTTATTTAAATAATATAGTGCAAAGGACAATTTTAATCTACATTAAATGCCCAAGGTAACTAACGTATTAATATGCATAAGAATAAATACTGAATTGGAGAAAATAGCTTCGCAAATAACCTAATATTTTTTAATAAAATTTTAAAGTTAAAAATGGTTACTGTGAGTCAACCTTAGGAGATAGACATATGCCATCGCGGACTTTTCTTTAGGTTTTTTGAAGAACTACAATTCTTCAATACATTATTTTGATATATCTCTTAAGGTTTAGCCAGCGTTTGCAATGTAAGCGCAAAAAAATTTGTTTATTTTCGAAATCACTTTAGAAACCTCTAAAATTATCAATGTTTCTCTACTATACTATGCATGTATTATACATATAAACCTTCCTCTTGAATCACTCTATCTATTAAAAAAACCCGCATCAAAATCCGTTGCGTACTTTTGAAGATCTAAGCATACATAAGTACAGACAGACAGCGGCAAGCGACTTTGTTTTATAATATGTAGTGATTAATAGCCACATAAGCCATTAAATTTTCTGGAGATAATCTTAATATCATCGAAAATATTTTTACTTAATTTAACGTAAATGTAAAAAAACTCATTTTGCAACAACGTTTCAACGTTGAAGGAAAACATAAATAATATTTCGTGACTAAACTTGTATAACACATCCATAAACCGATTATAATATTTCACAAGTGACAGCCCTGACTTTGGGCGCGGAAGACAAAGGGGCATAGCGGGGTGAAGGGGGAAGTAGGTATTAAAAGCGCGGCATTTGGGGTCTGGGTAAAGGAGATTCGCTTCTACGTGTAGTTATTGTTTATTCTTATGGTAAAACCATAACAAACATAATATATATGGGACCCGACCACCCATTCCCCGATAAAAGCCTTTAAAAGACTTGCCTCTCGCAGTTTAACCCACTAAAAGAATTACCCCTTTGGAAGAAATATATGACTTAGTTATTTGTTAAACTAACCATTCACATAAGGGAAACCTAAAGAGCTAAAGCTCAGATCGTCAGCAGTTAATTGACATCCCTCTCTTATTGCATAACCAAATATAAGGGTAACCCTTATAAATAGCGCTTAAAATCCAACCGAACGGCTTTTTTAAGTTAAAGGGATATTGGTATCACTCAGAATATAGCGATTTAAAAGCAAAATCGAACAAGACTTATACGAAACGGATTTGAATAGTTAATCCTTTCGAAATACCCACTCCAAACCCATTCGAAACCCCTTGAATGGGATACCGGGCCGGTCCCTGGTAATAACACACAATTTAAGAACAAACTTACTTATCGATGAAAGGCAAGGTTCCCGTTATCTCGATATACGGTAAATTTAAGCATTTTTCTTGACGTGCCGTGCCGATGAGAGTAGAGCGCGGACTATACTGCCCTCCTAAGCAAAAATGCAATAACTAAATACAATAGCCAAAGCAGATTCAACTCTCTTCTGTTTGTAACTAGGTTGCAATTTCTACAGATGTTTTGTCTGAAATATCGCCATTATGCTTAGTAGGGCAGTATAGTGGACGAAATGAAAGGAGGAGCAGTGCTCTCCCTTTCGACACTCGAACAACGTACAATCGCGTCATCTATTTCAATATATGTCTGTGTCATCCTCATGTGACTTTTTATTGTTGCAGGTGATCCAAAGTCGAGTTCACCTGACCAGGTATTAAAAGAAACAAAGATAAGTAATAATGAACTGGTTGATGAATCACCTGATCTGGAAGGCAAGAAATCAAAAGAATCTCATAAATCAAAACAGAGTAAAGAAAAGAAAAAACGTAAAGGGCGTCACAGGCATGGTAAACATTCCAAAAATCATAAAAAATATTCTCACAAATCGAAACTCAGTCACGAAAATGGGGCTAAAAGTAAACACGGCAAGAAACAGAGACATGGTAAAAATAAGAATAAAGATGGAAAAAAGTCAAAACAAAAGAAGAAGAAAAGCAGACATCATGATTCTGAACCTGTTGAATTTTTAAAGAGAAGCGAATCCCAAGATTCTTTGGAAAGCTCGAATAGAAGCCGAAGTGCGAGTCCCTTGCCCTCGATTCATACCCCGACTCCCTCGCCCTCCGAGCTTGACCACCCTGAGCCATCGGACCAACTCAACGATCCAGACTTCGTCAAGGATAAATACGATAAGATTAAAGAAAGAAGACGGCATGCAGCTAAGGACGCTTGGGAATCATTATTCGACTGTAATCAGAAAACAGTAGATAAACAAAAACAGAATCTGCACATACCAGAAAAAGAAAAGAATCAGAAATTAAGGGAAACAATTGAAAAACTAAAAGCTAAAAATGAAAAGTATAAAGATAGTTCTTTGTTCAATAGTTTATTTTCGACAGCCGACAGTAGTTCAGATAAAAATACCTGTAGTAAAGATAGCGAAGCTATTGATATTTCTGACGATGAACGAAGTGACAACCCGAAAAGTAAAGGAGGAAGTAAGAAAGGGCAAAAGAAAAATACTGCCAAAAACGAGTCCGCTTCTGAAGCTTTGGAGCAAGCTGTTAAAGATATTAGCAAGTGGCTTGAGGATGCGCCGAAAGGTTCTGTGCAGAGCTCACCCTGTGATAGCCCTGCCCAAACAATTTCAACAGAAGAACATGATAATAGCCGGCAAGACGATGACTTTATTCAAAGTGATAAAACTATGATTTCCAGAAAAGAATTACCACGTAAACGGCCATCATCTCGTGAACCGAAGTTAATCAAAAGGAGAGAAATTCAAAGAACAATAGATAGATTACAACCAGGGAAAAGTAAGGGCAATTTGCTCACTAATATGGCTAGTAAGAGTGTTGAAAAGTTAGAAGAAGTAACGCCTCTTGGTCCTATCAAAGCTCGTGAAACCGTAAAACATGACGAGTCCAGTCCTAAGCTTAGCCTGGGTTCCGTTTTGGCTACTGTGGAATTTTCCCTTGGTAAAGATCACAACTTCAGTAAAAGTGAAGATCTCAAAACTGAAGAAGAGAATTTAGTTTCCAAGTCACCTAGCATAACCGAAAAAGACGATAAAAAAGAGGAGATTCAGCTTGTTAAAAAATGTGACGATACACCAGTTCAAGTTACTAAAAAAGATGCAGAGGTTGAAACTGAACCTACTACACCAAAACCAAGCCAAGAAAAAGCTACTCCGAATCTTAGTGCTTGGTTTAAGGCATTTGGTGCTCCAAAAAACACTGCGTCTAACGCTACCGTCTCAAAAAAGAAACAAGAGGAACCTGATTGCGATGAAAAGCCGGTTGAGATTGCGAATAATGATAATAAAGTGTCCAGCCCTAAGATCGCAAATAAATATGATTTTCCTATTGATCCAGATGCTCCTAATGCCGATGGAGGTGACAGCCCAATTCCTAATATAAGTGCAACGCCGAGACAGCGCAGGACCAGTACGGGGAGCTCTGTGTCCGAGAGATCTTCTTTTAGTCAAGACCTCGACTCGCCTAGGCATCAAATGTCTCATAATTCACCTCTACTGAGATCCCCGGCTTCGCCGCGTACGGATGATTTTCAAAAAATTAGTTATCCTATTATCAATGGTACAGTAAGAGCTGGATTTTACCAGGACACTACATCAATTAAAAGTAGTCCAGAAAAAAGTTGCAGCCCACGGGAGGCCCCACAATCCCCTTTTTCGCCTTACTCGCAACACGTCTATGCTTCGAACAGTGTGGGTTCATCAACTCCTAACTACTTCCTTGATCAAAATAAAAGCCCTCTTCCGACGTACACTCAAAATCCACCCCCATATTATGACACGTCAAAGGCACCAGTTGTAAATAAACCAGCCCGTATTCATGACGACTACACAGCCTTGGGTCCAGACACCTTTCAACAAGATCCATACAGCGGACCATTTTCTCCTTCACATTCGCCATATCCGCCCACACAGCCTGCTAAATACGCTCAAGCGCAACTGTCGCCGCAGTCCTCGACATCTTGTTCGGTCACTCCCCCGCAATCTACTAATCAGGCATTATCAGACCACAAAACTTCACTCTTTCCAGTCAAGAAAAGAATTTATACTGAACCCGAATCGGGTAAAAATGAGGGTGAAACAAAAGATCAGCCAACGCCGCAATCCATCAAAAATGAATACCAGAAAAAGCCTTCATCTGTACCCTCGGTGTCAGTAGATAAAATTGCCGCAGCTCTCAGTGAAAAATCAGAGTTGGCCAATCAAAACATATTACGAGAAAAGACTACAGTCGACTACGTTGAACGCCATGCAGTTGACCACCGAGATAGTGCATTTGATAATAATGAAAATCTTCACAGTAATGTAAAAAATATAATCCACGCAGACTCGAGCAAACCAATTGGTATGATAAAGAAAGATAACATTGACATGGTTAATATGGGTTATAATATTCATCCAGAAGACAAAAAAAACATAGTTGAACCAATTCAGGTCGATTTGGTTGGAAAAGAAAAACCCGCTGTCCATATTCAACCCAAAGGTTATGAAGTTGATGCAATTGCAAGGAATCTCGGCTTTAATCAGCAATTTCAAAAATCCATGTCAAAATCGAATGTTATCCCTAGTAATATAATTCCAGCGCACTCCCATGGCGAAATCAATGTTAATCAAAATATAGCTCATTCACATCACAATCAATACGATAGCATTTCAGGTCAGCCTGTGAGTAATTTTTCGCTAAATGACATTGAACTAGCTAACAAAAAGCTGTACGCGTGCAACAATACGTCATCCTCCACAGCTGCAGCCATTGACTATGGTAACTGGAAACTGACCAATCAAATACGAAAACAAGAGGTACTACCTTCTGATTACTCTAACTATAGTGCTAATAATGCAGACAAATTAAAACATAACTTAAATGCGGCCAACTCCAGCGCGGTTAACTACAATAAAAATGTGCAGCACCAGCAATATCACAACTACAATGTCCCCAGAGCCAATTTACAAAGAACTCAAGAATTGCACCAAAATCTCCCTTCAGAACTTAGGATTCCCAATCCGCGAGGTCTTCTCAAAGGTGATCATATAAGTATTACAAATATAAATGATAGTGATTTGATTGCCAAAAACGATACGATTACGAAATCGCAAAAATCTGATAAACCTGTGCAGAACCAGGCAGTAGTCAGTGCAATGTCATATAAAACCCCATATAATACACACTCGTCGCTTCCTCTTGAAAGTTTGAGGAACTTGCCAAATATACCTCAAATGCTTGAAAGGTATACCAACGATGAAAGATATTTGTCGAGTTTTGCTTCTAGCAATCAATCATTATATCACGAGAAGACGTTTCAAATGGCGCAAATGTATAATAAAAGTTTGCCATCAGATTCTCAGCCATCGAGCACGTCGGCGAGCATATACTCACAACCATCGGTCACAATGAGCAAAGATAATAGTATTTATAAAACACCGGGCAGCAACTCTACTGCACCAATAGATTCAAAGAGTAGAACTAAACGGAAACGTACATCGGAAATCAAGCAAGCTCAGATTATTGGAAGTCAAAGTTACCATCCCCCTTGTGGTACTGATGTTTTATCGTCAGTTAAAACAAGTATCGTTCCTGGAAGCGCATTCAATTTCGGGACAACACCGAGTATGACCTTAGGTGGAAGTCTATATGGAGACGGTACAGGTTTTTCGATTGAAGAATTCCGGAACAGTACGAACTTGATGGCAGCTAATTACATGGCAGCCGTGGCGCATCAGCAACGGAATAACGCAGAAACGAGTGCTGAAAAGTTAGCAAAGCCAGCGCATCAGAACACTACTCATAACAGCGGGTCGTTCCCGTTTATCGGGCACGGGCAGGTGCGGGCCGGCTACGGGTTCGTGGGCGCGGACGGGTCGGCGCCGCTGTACCAGCAGTACCTGCAGCGGCACCAGGAGGAGCTGCTGCGGCAGTCCGGCGTGTCGCAGATCATGGGGCTGTACCCCGCTGCCTACCCTGCCGCGCTCGGTGTGCGCCAGCCCTACGACGCCATTAACCGCCCCTCCTGGCTCTAGACAACACTACCATAGACCTTCATAACGTTGAAATGATTGATTGACATGAAAAATGGTTTAAAAATCGTTATAAAGTTCGAAAATTAATGTTTTAAATTTCTAATTTAATAACGATATTTTAATAAACGTTATGCTACATCGCAACGAAATCAAAATCATAACAATACCAGAATAACGATATAATAACGTTATGAATAGCGCGCTGTTGCTGGTTTGTGGCTTTTAATGCCCTAACCCTAAGTCAAAAATTGTGCAGTGGTGACTTTTATGATGTCTATGAAATGGCCGGCAATGAGGGCCATCGCGGTATTGTACGAACCAGTGAAGTTAAGTGCAGTTAAAGAGGTGATAGCCAATATCGTTATTATAGATCGGTATGAAATTTATATCGTTACGATGAATACAGCTATAGATCAGACTTTTAAAACGTTGTAATGATAATGTTATTGTTCGCAATTAACGATATAATTATAACGTTATCGTAAAATAGCGCTATTTAAAGGTCTTCTTACCACAGCTCTTACTAGTTTCGTATACAGGTTGTCCCAGACCTTGAGGTAAATATTACGGCACAACAAAGCGCTTTCTTTTCCGGTCCAGAAAATAGTTTAAAATGTCTATATGTTAATTTGTTTAGGAGTTATTAAGGTTTTAATTATACTGGTTATGCTGGCTGGCTGTGGCGGGATGAGTTATTTTTAGCCAAGGGAGTCAAAGGTGTATAGAAGGTTGATTTAAAAATGTCGCAATTCTCTTGGGAAGCTCCAAGGTAGATTCTGACATATTTTTTTTTTACTATATACATGATAATGATTGCTTTCTTTGACAGTACCATTAACCCTTAAACGTATTTTTTTTAACGCATAAATTGAAAACTTTGTTAGTAATGATTTTTTGTAATTTTTGAGAAAGAAAGAACTTTTTTTCTTATACTGTACGAGTTACAAGACTGCAATATATTTGCCGCTGTCCGTCTACGACACATCCAAGCAGTACAGTGACGTAACATTTATGACAGCGCATTAAGGGGAGGGGGGGCGACTATCGATAATAAAATAATGTAACGGGATATTATAAGAAATAATTCATTTTATTCTATTTATTCTATAAACTACCTATACAAAACATTGTTTTCGTGCACAAATTACAAAAATTCAAATCTGGGAATGATTCTAGGGGTTGGTATTAAATTGTATAAGTTGTATAAATTATATTATTTCCTATCAGGTATCGTAACTGCTTAACTAATTAACACATTAAAAAGAAAAACTATATTCTGGACAAAAGAAAAACTATATTCTGGACAGGTAAGGAACTGGATTTCTTATTCCTTAATATTTACGTCAAGTTCTGGGACACCTGGATGTACCTAGCGTACAAGTTTAGTATTAATTATTGTGACAGTTGTTATAGAATAGCATTCATTCATTAATTTATATTGTTTGTAATTTCAAAATAGCATTCTGTGAAATAATTTATAATAACTCGTATTATTTGTAATAATTAAATGCAACATAGAATTGGTTTGACATGACATTTGTTGTGGCTAATAGGGTGACGGAACCAGTAACGAACAAGGAGCAATGATGGACACTTGGTAACATAAGAATGTTACAGAAGATAAGGGTTATTCATTTATTTTGAGACAATCCATTTATGACCGTATGATCTTTAAGTTAAGAGCTAAGTGTCCGTGATTGGTGCCTTCAGCTAAAAGTGTCCAACATTGGTGCCGTCAGCCACAGAAGTCGGGTAAGTAAACAAATTATTGGTGTTATTGAATATGACCTGCTGTGGGTAATAGTGATTGGTAACTAAAAGGATTTAACTTTTATTGTTCAATACTACGTGACCACTTAGGGCCTGTTGTTTGATCAGTAGTTAAACTAGGTAATTGTTAAAAATCGTAACTAATGGTTAAGTCTCAAGGAAATTCGACAAATTTTCCATTCTTTTTTCGAATTTTAACAGGGCCGAGTTCATCAACAATTAAACGGACGGTTAGCGGTTTCACGGGTGTCAAATGTATTGATTAACAGCTGATTAAGACTTAACCGTCTGTTCAATTGGTTGGTGAACTCGACCCTTAGTGGAGTTAAATATTGATTAAAAAACGGGCCGTTAATCAAAAATATCATAGTAGAGGTAGTCACATATATTGGGAATGTTTAACAAAAAAGGACCTTTTGTACGCCTATTATGAACAAATCTTCTCTGCAGTTTCCGTGAGTGAATGACTACCTACTTTTATATTTACGACTGTAGCTTACTGGCTTCGAAAGGGAAACGAAAGCGAACCGAACCGGCCAGTCACTATCGATTTAGTTGGCTATAGTTTCACTTCTGTCCAGTGTACTGCAGGTATTACGTGGCGTTTTAGTGCGGAGTTAATGAACAATCTAACAAGCGACTAGGCGGCTCCCATTTGTAGATTGTTAACCAAGGCATGAAAGTGATCAATTACCCCCGATTAATATGGAAATACTTCTTTATCGTCTGTATTGCAACCGTGCGGGGTCAGCAAAATGTTAACTACCCAACTAAATCGATTTTATTACCCGCTTTAACCTTTTCAACACCACACTCGGCTTTGGCCGTCAACTAAAAGTCGTGCCACTAACGCCACGTCGGCTACAGGCTACAGCCGACAAGAGTTCAAGATTAAAAGAGACTTTGTTTGGTAGCAATAAGGTGTAATTTGCATAGCACAGCAAACATATTTGGCGTGTGGGTGGTACATTTTGTATTCGACGTATGGCGTTCAAAAGGTTAAAGAAAGTCGATGGAAAACCGCGTTTATAGTACGAATTTAATAAAGTGTCCCGATCTCCTAAGCTATGTGGTAACCTCTCAACTCAACTGAAAGCCGTGCCACTGAACCTACGACTGCACCAGACGTCAAAGTAAAAAAAAGTAAAGTATTAAAAGAGACTTTGTTTCGTATCAATTAATTTGTAGTTTGCACAGCATAGCAAACACGTTTGGCGTGTGAGTGACACATTTTGTATTCGACGTAGGTGACGTAGGCCCCATCGTAAAATTCTTACCGAACCACGGTACGATTATCCCAAGTTTTTCCCAATAGGAAAATATCGATTTTTATCGAAGGCGTTGTCAATAGTACTCTAATAACTCTCTATTAGAGAATGTCAGCCAATATAGGTTTTTGGCTTTTTTTTTTTTTCTTAATTAATGGCTTTCACTCCTTGTGTTTAACAAGGTGTATTTCGCCAGTATCGAGTTTTAGACAATCGCCATGGACTTATTAGAGAAACAAGTCCATGGATATCACACGCGAGGACAATTGTTCGGTTAAAGAGATTTACTCTGGTGGACTAAACAGAAGCACATGGGGTTAGCTCCACGCGCTTCTGTCAAGTCCAGGTTTTTGGCTTACCATATTATTCATTAAAAACTAAAAATAGCTGTAAAAAAATCATTTCGATACGTCAAATAGTTTTCGAGATATTAAATTTTAAACTTCTTATGCGGCGCTCGAAACCCGGCGGCTAGCGCTCACGGATGATGACGTCATCGCTTAACAGCGGTACGCCCCCTTATATGAAAAAGTAAGTTTACAGGGGTATAACTTTTTAACCGTTATAAGTAGCCAGTTGAATTTTTCACAGAATACGGGTTATTATAAAATCTATCGTTTAAAATTGTACAATGAACAATAAATTAAATCCCAAGAGGGGTCCCCATACAAGAATCATGAAAATAAATCATTTTTTTTAGCATTTTTATACGGATTGTATTTTTATAATGGCTTCTTATTTTGATGCTATTTTAAGCTTAAATTGTAGTCTAATTTTCATAGTTTTCGACTAAATAGCAATCTCAAGTAAAACTGCTACAAATATGTGACAAAACTGATTTTATCAACACGATGTTTTAGGCGGTCACTCATCCTGTTATAGACTACGCTTGTACTTGCTTAACTTTGTAAGTCGTAATATGTTTACGAATTCGTTTTGATGTTACTATGGCAGCTATGTTTATCTATTATTTTGTATTACATAACTAACTGTCTGTCGCTGACCCGCTTTTCAATTTGTAATGTTTGTCTAATAAGTTGGTTAAATAAAATTAGAATAATAATCAAGCACTTTAAATTTTGGGATAGTGGCAATAATGCCTAGACCTAGCAAAGCGAGAGTGTTGTAGGTATGTAGGTAGGTACTTCTATCGACTTGGTAGCGCCCGCGCGCGAAATTTGAAATCGATGAAATGAATACACGAAGTATCAGAACTACTGCTAGGTCAATCAAAAATTCATGTTTTATAGTTCACTCTTTTATACAGTAGCGATATTAATTCTAAATTAACACAAAATTTGTAAAGAAAGGCCTACCACCAAAGTTAAGCAACCACCGCTTACCTAAACATCGATCGTGTTGATTTACGTGCCGTATCGAGGAGCACTGCCTTTTGTATCTGGCCCTTGATCCAGCCATCTAGCGAGAGTCTGTTGAGGTGTTGGTCGAGACTTCACTATAAGACCGTTTGCCGAAACAACTATCGGGACAATGATCGTAGAGTCAACATCCCACATGGCGGTCACCTTATGAGCCAAGTTGGTGAGCGTTTCCTTCTCGGCCTTCACGAGGTTCTCGTCATGCGGGATGGTGACGTCGACGAGCACTGCCCGGCGTTGAGATCGATCTGTCAACACGATATCAGGCTTATTGGCAACAATAGTCCGGTCCGTGATGACCATTTTCGAGAACTGGCGCCGGTGTGTACTTATAGTAAGGCACTTCAGACTCATCAAGACCATATTGAAGAGCAAGTTGCTGATGAATGATCCTGGCCACGAGTTTATGTCTGTGCAAGTACTCGCCGTACTTATCATTTATGTCCGGGTGATACAGGAAACTTACATAATGCAGCGAGGGCAGGCCGCTAGTGACGGATAAAAACACGTGTTTACAAACGCTTTATTATATATTAGGGTGAGGCATTATTCTGGCTACAAAATTGAAGTCGAATAATTTGCAATTATTACTTGATATACTTTTTGTTAAAGTAAAGAGATTTGATTTATAGCTGCGCATAATAATGTGTATTCAACATATAAATAATCACTTAGCACAATAACGCTAGTGTGAAAAAAAACATGTAGGTACCTAAGTGATATCTTCAAGTAACTATTTGGAAAACGAGCTTTAATATGATAAATAACTAAAATCTGAGAACTAAAAACAGTAAAGTAATGCTTTACTTCACTAGGCATTACTTTAACCCTGTGTCGATAATGTTAACGCAGCGGAATCATTCATTTATTACCTACCGAATGGTGTGCCAATACCCTCGTAAACCCCTAGAAACAGTTACTTGTGTTACGAAAGAAGCTAAATCCTATTTAATTTACAAATATTCTCGATTCCTATAATAAATTGGGCTCAGGCTCGTCTGTTTCCTAAAATGTCTGCTTCCCAAAATGGCCCTCTTCCTACACTGTCAGTTTCCCATTATGTCTATTTCTTACATTGGCTGGTCCCTGAAATATCTATTTTTTATATTCGCCAGTTTTCTATGATGTCTACTTCTTCGGTACATTGTCTATTTCCTGTAGTCTGCTTCTCATATTTGTCAGTTTCCTAAGACGACTGCTTCTCGAATTGACAGTTTTCAAAATTTGATTGTTTTCTATAATGTCTGCTTCTCAAATAGTATGCTCCCTAGGGATCAATTTCCAACAACTTTCACATATTATCTGCTACATCTCCATTATTCTAACCATTTTTAAACGACTAAAAACGGGGTATTATGAGAAGCGGACATTGCAGGAAACTGATTTGTAGAAATCAAATAGAGGACATTATAGGAAACATACAGTATGGGAATTACACATCATAATAAGCCGGCAATATAGGAAGCTGGAAATTTTTGGAAGTGGACATAATATAGAAAGCGAACATTTTAGGAAAGTGCCATCATAGGAAACAAAATGGGTGCGCTTCGATTAGTCTAAAAACGTTTTGTATAATTTCATTTAACTAACCACAAAAAGCATAATGAACGTTTAGCATAAAAACTAATTGTATAATTTCATCAGGCATACGATCGAATAATATAACACTCATTTATTATAACTATTATAAACCATGTTATTATGCATTCTTAGTCAATTTCTTCAAACTAGGTTAGGTTAGGTTAGAACTGTGACCACATTAATAGTAATGAAAGCCGTTAGAAATAATTATTTTTAAATTTATGAACATTATTTTGTTTGAAATTATGCATCATGATTATTATATCGTTGGTTATAGAGATCGAAATTATGCACTTCGTGTTATGTAAAATGAAAATTAGACCATTTGTTTTTATAGTAAACATTACCTGCATTACACACCCAAACAACATAGCAGACATTATAGGAAAGAGAAGTTTGTTAGAAGAAGGCCATTTTGAGAAGCAGACATTTCAGGAAATAGACAGGACGAGCCTGAGCCAAAACTATGTTTAGGGGGGGGGGGGGTTTATTCCACCCTTTTTTTTCTCTAAACATACCTATTTCTATTTTATTTACTTTACGGTCGTCTGACTATGCAGTGAATAAGAGCTACAATAAAGTTAGCAATGTTGCGATATGGTTTGCCAATCCTTGGTGTTCCCAATATTTGTGACTTTTATCTATGATCATAGGATATCGGGTACAGTCAACAGCATAAATAAGTGATCATTTATGTACCTTGTCACTTTAACGTCGTGTTTGTAATGTCATACAAAATTGTGAAACGATTGAAAGCGACAAGGTACATAAATGATCACTTATTTATGCTGTTGACTGTACGTAATGAGATGCATTGCATATTATTTCCCTTAGGTATTTTTATGGGAAAAGTATAAAGTGAATACCTATATGATGATGATGACGAATTATGAATATTAAGATGGATGATGGACCTAACTCCAGTTTAACTTTACAATCCACTAATATATATTGGTAACAAACCACTAACGGCTGCTATTGTGCAAATATGCATCTCATCCTGATCTCTGTAGATTCATGCACACACAAATAAGTGAACAATATTTGTTTTAAGTCCGTATCTACCAATAACAATGTTAGATAAATTGAATACATATTTTCTTTGTAAGCATATTTATTTACATAGCTTTTTCATTATGCACTTTGACCAAGTGATTGTTGAGATACTCGTGCTTATTGAGATTTAAATATTTTTAGTTTGTATTTTATATTGACATAATGCGACGCTTTTAAGCTATTAGCTTTAATTTATTAAGGTCACATAAAAACTCTTGTTATTAGAATAATTTTAAATTTTACGTTATGCTACTTAATGTAGGTTGTTGTGTAAATATTTCACTATAATCTTTTGTTTTCTACAAATAACTGTTTATTAGCATTTTACTATGTATACATCGATTTTTGTTTATTAAGATTAAAGTTTAATTTAGTAATACCATTAATGAATATTGTTTAAGTGACTCATATATTATAGAAAATTTAATAAGAGTAATATTAAAATTAAAAATCTTGTGTAAAAATTGAATAAATCTTTTTCAAAAATATCTAGTTGTATAAAATACTCCTGCTTGAAATAAGGCAAGTGAAGAATGCATGTCGGACCACGCTCATTGTAGGGTTCCGAAGCCTTTAGAACAAACACATATTAAGTACCTCAAACAAGTTTATCTATGAAGATTTTTTTACTTAGTTATTTGGTGGTTTTTAGATTTTTACATGGCGAAAGGTAAAGTTCTTAGAAAAACCGGGTAAGAGCATGTCGGGCCATGCTCAGTGTAGGGTTCCGAAACCGTTACTACAAACAAATTAGACATCGCGACAAACTTAACTTTGCCGTTGGAAAACTGTTATCCCTATACATCGACATAGGTCGCGGTCGGTTTACCAACACCGCAAATAAGTTTCCGGTAGGAATCAACATTTAAACCGTTTGTAACTCAAGAACCAATGAAGTCTACTTAGTCGTGTTAGTTTTCCTATTAAATTTATTATAATAATATAATAATAATAATAAACATTTATTTCCATTTAACCTTAAGTGGTAGGTACAGGTGTGGTCGAGTCCTTCTATTAGGTATAGTGTACCTGTATCAGAAGCCCTCGCTCTTCCAGATTATAGAGGTTTACAATAAGCGTCAAAATGGATATCTCTTATGTTTACATAGTTATTATTTAATTTGATACAGTTTTAAAATATTAAACTTATTTGAGCTCTGTGTGTGTGTGTGTGTGTGTGTGTGTGTGTGTGTGTGTGTGTGTGTGTGTGTGCGTGTGCGTTTGCGTGTGCGTGTGCGTGTGCGTGTGCGTGTGCGTGCGTGCGTGCGTGTGTGTGTGTGTGAGAACTCTTATATAATTTATTATTAACACAACTTTAAGCTTATATTACATTGCTAACTATAAATTATTTTTTCAGTCTCCTGGTAGTTAAGTGCAATTAACCATTTAGATAAAGCTACTTTATATTCGTGATGATTTAATTTATAGATACTAGTTTCCTTGTTTATCTTGTTATATAATAATGCGGATAGCACATCAAATTGCCTTTTTGCGAAAGCTGATTTATAATCAGGTAAGGGTGCAACAGTATGTTTCCTTCTACGAGATAACAGTTCCGGCCTAAAAACCAATGAACTATGAAGTTTCAAGATTGCAGAGGTAATATATAACTTGCGCATGCTAAGTACTTTAACATCTAGATAGAGTTCTGTAGTGGAGTATCTGTATGGTTTAAAGTACATAGTTTTTAACAAACATCTCTGTGCTCTCTCTACTTCTAGGTATTTCGTTTTTTCAGCACCGCCCCATACTGGAATGCAATACGTCATAATTGATTCCGCAAGTGCAGTGTATATTTGTTGTATTAGTGTAGCGCTACTGATGTGTCTTAGAATTTTGAATATCCACACTAGTTTTCTTATTCTACCATTTATATATTCTAGATGTTGATGCCAGGAAAGACGTTGGTCGATAATTATCCCCAAGTATTTGATTGACGTGACTTTTTCTAGTGCGGTACATTGACAGTTACTGTTATTCTGGAGGTCACAATTATGAATTTTTAATATTAGGTCTGGAGGTGGTTGGGTACTGATGGTCTTGGAGAAGCAGATGAATTTAGATTTACTTATATTAAGTGTTAGCAGGTTGGATTTTAGCCATGAGTTGATTTTATAGAGGCTCAGCTCGGCAGTCAGCTCCACCGAAGATCGACTCCCATTTCTCGCCTGTGAATACTACGACAGTGTCGTCTGCGTATGAATGAAATCGTTTATGTAGACGAGAAACAGAGTCGGTCCCAGCACACTACCT
The DNA here is from genome assembly GCA_946894065.1 of Acleris literana. NCBI lineage: Eukaryota > Metazoa > Arthropoda > Insecta > Lepidoptera > Tortricidae > Acleris > Acleris literana. The sequence continues at coordinate 82,217,222 of OX335668.1, forward strand.
TGGGGGACCCCATAAGTCACCTCCACTTCTGAACTTATGTGGTCACCTACCTTGACCCTCTGACTACGATTCCGTAGGTAGTCACTCAACAAATCCAGGGGTTTACCTCTGATGCCGTAGTGTTCTAGCTTTTTTATTAGAGTGGGAAGAGAGACCGTGTCGAATGCTTTTTTTAAATCAAGGAAAATAGAGAGGCACTTTTTGCCTTTATCAACTTCTTTGCTCACTATCGATGTAAGTTTAAGAATAGCATCTTCAGTTGATTTTCCCTGCCTAAACCCAAATTGAAATTTTGAAAGTAAGTTGTATTTATTGAAGTAGTTTGTTAATCTATTATTAATAAGTTTTTCGATAATTTTTGAAATCGATGTGAGCACCGAGATTGGCCTGTAGTTATTCGGGTCTGTTCTCTCTCCACTCTTGTAAACCGGCGTAATAAGCGATTCCTTTAACATTTTTGGAAAAACACCTAAAAAAAAAAAAAAAAAAATTAAAATCATTTATTTACCAAAAGAGTTAACATTTACAATTAAACGGTGGCTCCCACACTAGGCTGGGCCTGTATCGTGGGAGACGGAACACACGAGAAGTAACTGTAATGTATGCGGCTAAAGAAAACCAGGAATGGACATAGTAGTAACAGGTGATGCATAGGCTTATTTTAAAATAAAGATGAAGATAAAAAATATAGTAATATTAGGTGTCAAGTAGTGTGTAATGTTGTAGGAGTGTGTAGGGATGTGGTGTGTGTTTGTGTATGGCGAGGAAAAAGGGGTATTGAACATGAGGAGTGCAACAGCTTTTGGGATCGGTCGGTAACCGTGGCTACCGACCACTAAACTTAGATAAGCATTTTCTCAGACTCATCGTAAGACATAGACAGTAAAAGCTGTCTAATATCTTTTTTGACCTCAGATATCCGGCAGAGCTTCAAGTCACATTTCTTTTTCAGTACAGAATTGTAGACGAACGGAAAGATAAACGATTTAAACCGCCTAGCGAACCCAGACCTAACTTTAGGTATAGGGACCCTAAAGACACGTCTCTTAAGCAAGTCAGGGTAGCATGCCGAACTTGTACCTTGGGCGAAACATAGATTTGCTAGGTGACTAACTACGGGTACTACAGTAGTTTTGCACAGCTTTAAGAATCTGGTGGGAACCCCATCAACACCTGAGGCACTATCAGTTTTTAGGGACATCAAAATATTTTCGGTTTCTATGGGGTCCGTTTCCAGTAGAACGAAAGATGAGGCTATGCAGCTATTTATTTGCATGGGAATTGTTGTTGTAGAGTTGTGACCAGGAATGTCTTGTGCTAGCTTTTTACCAATGTTAGAGAGGAAGTCATTGACACCGTTGACAGATTCAGTAGGATCAGGTTTGTATTTGAGAAGGTCGATGTTAGTATTCTTACTGCCTTTATAGTTAGTTAAAGATTTTATAGATCCCCAGAGAGCCTTAGAATTTTTTTCTGTATTTTCTAGTAATTTACGATCATAATTACGTTTAAGTTTTTTGATTAGTTTAGAAGTAAAGTTTCGGTATCTTTTGAATGTGACTTTCAGAACCTCATTATCCCGGTCCGCCCGTAATTTCAACTGCATTCTATTCCTGTTTCTAATACATCGCAGAATACCCGGAGTGATCCACGGCTTAATAATTCTACGAGATCTTGGTATTTCGCTGACTTTTTTGCTTTCATTTAATGACTCGTTTAGTTTGCAAATAAGTTGCTGTATTATAAAGTTAGGATCATTACTTAAAAGGAGGGCATCAAGGTTTTTTTCTAGTAGCTTGTTCACAGCGTTTTCATAATTAATAATTTCAATGGATTTAGAAATGGTTTTATTATTATTTATTTTATTCAAGGATAGAATCAGAAGCGTGGTTTTGTGATCCGTAATTGTAGTGTTTAAGGCAGCTGTATATGCGGTAGAGTCATTTTTGTTTAATTTTAGCATAATGTGGTCTAAACAATTTTCTAATCTGGTTGGTTTACATAGACCTGGCAGAATACCATGTGCACACAACATGTTCAAGTAACTATGTCTGTTGTTATATTCATAATGTTGCTCCTGATGCCGTGGGATTAGATTTATATTTAAGTCCCCGGTGATTATTATAGTATTGGCTGATAAGGAGTTTAAGTGTTCATTTAATGAGTTAATAAAGTTCAAAGCATTGGTGTTAGAGGGTGATCTATAGATCCCTAGGATGATTGTGTTGTGCATGTCGATTTGTAGGCACGTTGCCTGTTCCAATTTTACTTCGTCAATGGTTGAGTTTAAGTTGGTTTTAACATACGCAACAACACCATCATTTTGGTTTACATTATTTGTAGTGGCCATAGAGTTATAATTAGGAATATGTGGAATGGATTTTTTTGGACTTAAACGACTTTCAGTCAAGATCAAAACATCAGGGTCGAAATCAAGTTGAGACATAGCTACTTGTAGATCGTTGAAGTTGCAATATATACTACGGATATTCTGCGATAAAACTGAAAAGTTATGATTACAGTTTGGAATATGTTTGCGGAGGTCCTGAATGTCACATTCGAAGGATTGAGCTACTTCCATACTATCTATTTAATCAATAACACTGAGTTGATTAGCCATTTTAAAAGTAAGAAATAGGTTGGTAGATATAAAAGGGTTAATTATGATCGTTTTATGTAAGTGTAGCTGTACTTGCAATAAAATACTAAGTGAGGATAGTTGTTTTATGTTATGATATTTATCGGTTTTTAAAGATATGTTTGTAGGGGATATTGAGATGCTAGTAATGGTAGGTGCGGGAACAACGTAGTGGTTTTTCTTTTTTAGAGTAATGTAATGTGTGCGGTTATGTAAGTATTTTAGTAAGTATTTTATATAATTGTATGTGAGCTGTGATGGTGTGTGTGAGTAAGTCGTATTTTGTTTGTACGGTTGGAACCTTTTATATAAAAGAGCTAATGTACCAGGACCGCATAGCCCTTGGTAGGTTGGCGCTGGGTGAGTGGTTTGAGTGAGTTTAATTATAATTAGTTTTACTTGTAAAAGTTTTTGCTTACAATTATCAAGTACATAGAAAGCTACGCTATGCTTAGAATTTAAGATTTTACTTAGGTTTAATACATACTGTATGAGTTCAGCTATACTAGGGCAGCATGAGCAAAAGAAAATATCTCGAGCAGCCATTATTAAGGATAGTCACGTTTGCGGGGCCGGGGCCGGGGCCGGGGTGGACGGTTCACTCTTCGTTGCAGGGGTATAAGTTGCTGGTCGTTTTCCTTTGGCTATGAGGGTGGCACTGCTCGTGTTCGCAGATTCAGTACTGGGGTCCTCCTTACTCAGCTGTTAGATTTGACACTCATTTGTAATCTGAATGATTTCCGTATTGTCATTTTTCCGTAGGTACACTTTGCCGAAGCTGGTCCAGCAGTGTTTAAATATGTTTCTTCTTTTGAGTTCTCTTGACAGGAAGTACAGTCTTGACGCTTTAACGGTTAGCTGTTCCGCTACAAAAATTGCTGGGTTAGCCGCAAGTTGAAGGCCGAGGTGGGAGGCGTTCAGGATGGTTCTGGTTTTTATATTATGGGCCTTACCCATCTTTAAGATGTCATTTTTAACCAGTGAGGAGCCCAATTCAATAATTATTGGGGTATTTTTGGTACCTTCTTTCTTAGGTCGCACCCTGTAAATATCTTTAATGTCTGATTTTTGTAGTGGGCAGTTAATCGCCCTTGCTAAAGTCAATATCATATTCACTAGGTCATCCTTGGATTCTTTTGGTTGTTTAGGCACGTTTTTCATTTCTAGATTATTCTTCCGTGATTCTCTTTGGAGGTCCTCAATTTTTTGTTCTAGATTTTGAATGTGAGCTCTGTCTTCGGCAATTTGACCTTCCAAGCTGACTATTTTATTTTGAAATAGGTACTTCATATTGTGAAGAAAGAAACTAAACCGAGTCTTCGATATTTCTGTTTGTTAATTGTATTTCCTTAAGTGTTTCAGAATTTTTCAGGATCTCGCTGAGTTGGGTAGCCATCATAGTGGAGATCATGTCACGAATTTCATCTTTGAACGATGAAAAATCAGTAAGAATATCGTCTTCGCGCTTTCTTTTTACTCTCGCGGTTACGTAGTTATTTGGCGGAGTAGTTTTGTGGGCTTTGTCTAACTCGGCTTCCGATAACGAGCGGTCTCCCGTGTAGCTCATTGTACCAGGTTTCCAGAAGCTTCAGGAGATTGAATAATGACCGCGTCTCGCGGGAGCGCTAATTGGCAGAGAGCGGAGTAAGATGGAGTCTAGCCGCAGACGATCGGCCAATCAGGCGGCAGGAGCGGAGTCACAGATAACAGGCGCGGCGCGATTGGGTAGCGCGCGCGCAACAGCTACCAGGAGCTCACGGCTTGCAGTAGTATTCTTATTTCACTCTAATTGCGCTGCTATATCCACTCAGATTATGCACTCCTATTTTTTTTTCTGATTTTTTGTCACACAATTTAATATTTAATTTATTTAGAATAATTTAACGCAGTTTATGAGCACTTCTACACCTTGCGGTGGTCCGGGGGGAAGAGGATTATATGTGCTTTCATTTAAGATATTTTTCAGAATTTTAGTATATTTTGTAGTTTTGGCTGTAGGGGGGGACACTTGACTCTAACAAAAATTAGCGCTTTAAAGCTTAATATTTTATAAACGGATACCTTAATCGAAAAATTGTTTCCGCAATCTCGCAATATTTTTGAAAGACCTATCCAACGACAATCCAAACTGTGGGTTAGTCGAGAAGAAAAAACATCCCCACGTTACGTACAATTACAATAACACGTACATGTTACGTTAGGTACAATAAAAAAAAATCAGGTTTTTATTTAACCACTGTTGGCATGACATTCATGCCGAATTCAAGCTTTCTAGTACTAAAGAGTCTCTGAGCTAGGCAGCGGACGGACGGGCGGACGGACGAACATGGCGAAACTATAAGGGTTCCTTGACTACGGAACCCTAATAAAAAGATACCGTTGCTTTACATGAAGGTACGGGAAGTAGGGGAGACTGGGTACGGTTGTAACGGGGTACGGTTGAAACAAAGCGAATATGCGAGAAACTATCAGCTGTAGGATGAGGGGTGTAAGGGAAGAAATGCGTGACATGTTAGCGCGAACATTTTCCACAGTATTGCATCCACTATCGCTCGTTGTAGTTTCTTGTAGGCTCCCCCTATTGTATTTTGGTAATCAAAAGTTAGTATTCTCAGTTGATATCTTTGTCGAATAACTTTTTTAATTATATCGATTGAATATTGAGTATTTTTCTAGACATTTGTCAGATGTTTATGATAACATAACGATGATTACTTTTTGTGTTGGGTACCTTGCCTCGCCACTATGATTTTTCTTTGACGTCAGGGGGGGATGGGTACGGTTGAAACACACGTAAGTATTAATGAGTATTGATTGATTGATTTAATTTGGCACAGAGTGAATTGATCAGGGAATAAGCAATAAAACAGGATATTATAATTACTATACTGTTTAGTTCCGGGTAACTTTTTTAAAGAATAAATTCTTTGATTTTATGTTAAATACCTTTATTTGTCTTGATGAAGTTATTTTAAGTTTTTAATACATTATAAGTGTCGATCTTATTTGTGACTGAGTTGATTAATACGAGAATGAGCAATAAAGCAGATTTAAATACCCGTATTGAATATTATTTCTTTGTGTTTCAACCGCCCCTGGTATGGGGTCGGTTGTAACAGAGGACAGACTTTTTCAAAAACTGCTCCTGTGTGAAAATGAATATATCTGGGCATAAAACAATTGTACACATTTCAAGACAGATGTCTGCCCTCAGATGTTTGACATTTTATTCAACTCTCAATAGCATAATGCTGATGCTATGAGCGATCAAAGCAAAATTGTTTCAACCGTACCCAGTCTACCCTACCCGAAAAAAATCTTTTTTCAATTATTTATTTTACAACTTTGCGGCGTAATTTAAATTTATATCTATGCCAAATTACAGCTTTGTAGTACCAAGTCTCTGAGTTAGACCGCGGACAGACTGACATGGTACAACATGACTTCGGAACCCTAAAACCTGCTCATAGCGTAAGTAATTAGGTACAATTTATTATACCTGATAATAATAGCCCATTTTGTTGGGTTCTTATAACCAGTCTGTAAAGACTCAAAAAGCCTTTGGTTGACAAATAGAGCAGGCTCCAATCAGATGTTCGTTTACAAAAATCGCGGACCGCGAAATGTTGGGTGATTTGTATACCTGAGACATAGAGGTAGTAAAAAAAAGAGGGAGTATAAAAACGGCTAATAGAATAGTACTCTTCGCAACTGTTACAAATGCCCTTCGTTAAAAAGAGTCTTCTATATAAGACCGCTTTCGATTGAATTTCAAAAGTGTACCATTTTTTAGGTGTGTTCGTGTGTGTCACTCATTAGTGTGCGTAAGTTTGCAGTCAGTGATGTGCGGTTTGTCGATAAAATTAGGTTAACGTATTAAAAGACACAGTATTTTCAATGATAATTCTGATTGATTTCCAATTGATTATTGACCTTATTTCGGAAAGTAAACTGAGAAATTAACTTTTTTGCCGTATAATAAAAATAAAGACAGTTTTTACAGTTTTATAATTGAAAATAAAACGTACATCTTTAATAATGATGAGCCTTGCAAAAAGTAATTGGAAGACAGTTTGTGACCCTTTTTTGACGCCGGATTGCATTGCAACTTCTGAAACCACGACGAACCATTTCTGTTTGAAGTCTTATCAGCCTTCATAATAAATGAGTCTGCTGAAAAACTTTTCGAACATAGTCGGTGACTTTTTCGGGGTGTCCCATTGCAATCACGATTCCAAACAAATTTCAGCCATTCCTCCCCGACTGGCGAGGCTTTTGGAAATCTGAAACAATACAATTAATTAATATCACACATAGTAGGCTCTTTTACCGATCGATAGATATGTAGGTACGGATGAAATAGATATTAAATTAAAACAGCGATGTTAAAATATTGAACATGAATAACGAACGATCCACATAGGGTGACGGCACCAATGATGGACAATTTTAGCTGACAGGCACCAGTAATGGATACTTCACTCTTAATTCAAATTTGATACGGTCCTAAATTGATTGTTGCAAAACAAATGCATAACCCTTATCTTCTGTAAAATAAGAATCAAGTGTCCATTATTGGTGCCCTGTCCATTACTGGTTCCATCACCCTATATCTACATCTACACTAATATTATAAACAGGAAAGATTTGATTTTTTGTTTGTTTGTTTGTTTGAATTGAATAGGCTCCGAAACTATTGGACCGATTTGAAAAATTCTTTCACCATTAAAATCCTTCATTATCCCTGATGAAAATAGACTATAGTATATTTTCAAAAATGTTAGGGTTCCGTATGAAAACTTCGACAATGTAACACAAGGTGTGAAAAAAATACCAAAAAAATCCTTATATCGCGTACGTTGCGGAAACTATTGACAATAGAGCAAAATGATGTACCTACTACAGTTTTATAGAGGATATCAATTTCTACAAAAAAGTCTGCGATACCATATGTCTAACTATTACAGTTATGTCACAATAACTACTATTTCATGTTAAAATATGCAATTGTAACGCCGGTACTAACTAGGCCCCATTATTCGTACCTTTGTATTAATCCTTACCCTGACCCTGACCCTGGTCGAGTGGATAGGTAACATGCTCAGCAAAAGGGTCATCAGACTCAATGCAAACAACAACCAACTAGCACTGGTGGCAAAGGGCTGTCCCCAGGGAGGCGTTCTCTCCCCGCTACTATGGAACATAGTTGTGAACGAGTTGATCGCCAAACTAAACGACAGTCACTACTACGCGGTAGGCTACGCGGACGACATAGCGATACTCACGAGCGGCAACGTCACCAGCACGGTCTGCGACGTCACCCGCTCAGCCCTAAGTATCGTAGAACGCTGGTGCTCAACCAACAAACTATCTGTCAACCCGAAGAAAACGGAGATGGTATTGTTCACCAACAAACGCAACTTGGGCAACTACCAACTCCCCAAGCTGTTTGGAACAGAACTCCAGCTATCAAATGAGGTAAAGTATCTAGGAGTCATACTGGACAGCAAATTGAACTGGAGCAATCACCTAAACAACAAGATAGACAAGGCAACAATCGCTTTCTGGCAGTGTCGCAGGATGGTAGGTAAAACCTGGGGACTACACCCCAAAATCATCCTATGGTTCTACACGTCAGTAATACGACCAATCATAGCCTATGGTGCGGTAGTCTGGTGGCCACGCACCAGACTCTCCACTGTGGAAGCAAAACTACAACGACTCCAGAGACTAGCCGGTATGGCAGCCACCGGATGCATGCGGACTACGCCCACAGCATCCCTGGAAGCCCTGCTCGACCTCCCGCCACTGCATCTCTTCATCCAGCAGGAAGCGGCAGCGACAGCGGTACGTCTCAGGAACTTGCACCTGTGGAGACCCGCCAGGGTACCACACACCGAAATTCTCTACGAAGCGGTCAATGAGGAGCCGCTCATAGAGGCAGCCACCGACAGAATACCAAAACAGTTCATCTTCGACAAGAAGTACAAAATACAACTGCACGAGGATCCGTGGGAAGGCCTCAACCCCAGGGAAGTAAGGATCTTCACAGATGGATCCAAGACAAAGTCGGGATCCGGAGCAGGTACTTTTTCGGAAGACCTAAACATACACATCTCAACGCCATTAGGAGCCCACAGCACAGTTTTCCAGGCTGAATGCGTGGGCATCATCATGGCTATAACAGCGATCGAGCAAAGGAAGGTAAAAGATCTCCCTATCCGAATACTCTCCGACAGCCGATCAGTTCTCCAAGCCCTACAATGCTACACAGCAACATCAGGGCTAATATACGAATGTCACAACGCCCTTTCTAAGGTATGTAACATCAACCCCATCACCCTACAGTGGATTAAGGGACACAGTAACTCTCGAGGTAATGACGCGGCGGACGTACTCGCGAGAAGGGGCTCAGAAACGGAACTAATAGGTCCTGAACCATTTCTGCCCCTGCCGACCAGCTGGCTGCGGAACAAGCTGCGCCAAGTCACCAAGGAAAAGCACCAACACTACTGGAGCAACCTAAACACCTGCAGGCAAAGTAAGGAAGCCCTTCCGATAATCAATCCCGGATTATCGCGTAAGCTACGACTCCTCAAAAGGGCCCAACTCCGATTACTAACTGGAGCCATAACTGGCCATGCCTTGTTTAACAAACACTTGTTCACATTAGGTGTTACAGACAGCCCCCTGTGCAGAGCCTGTATGACGGCGGAGGAAACCGCGGCCCACGTCATCATGGAATGCCCTGAGGTGGCAACATACCGGGCACGTCACCTCGGAACACCGAGGTCGCTACCGGAAGCCGTCGGCAACATCAAGGGTTTGCTAGGCTTCCTGGTAGAACTGGGTTGGCAAGAGTAGTGCCAAAACCCAGCACGCAAAAAAGGCGCATACATTAAGTCGTCGAGTTGCGGAAACCAGCCCGCTCTAACCTATAACCTATAACCTATTAATCCTTATCCAAATAAATTACTTCGTTTTCAAGGCTATTTCAGTAACTATAAATTACTTTTTGAATTATTCAAATCGGACATACCATTCAAAAGTTATCATGAATGTAATAATTATCAAAATTGAAATTTAAGAAACAGCCCTCTTGACTTTTATTTTATCTACAACAGAGAATAGATAGATAGACACGTAAAATTTGGCGAATGGTTCCTGCATATTGTGTTAATGAGTGTAACATCAGGCCTATATCACTCAGCACCTCAGCAGAGCATCAGAGTGTACATGTACATACAATATACATACCTACCTACATAGGTACATTAAATCACGCCTGTTTCACAGATGGGTAGGCAGAGACCACTTCTTTCTTTTCACTTTCAAGACTGTATGTGATGATGAGAAATCTTTTACTTAAGTATCTAAACATTTAATTAAACTTAACCGATGCATCTCTTCTCCTAATCTCTTCTCTAAATAGTAGGTATAAATTAAAGTCGCTTTGCGCCTGTCTGCCTGTTTCTCCGCTAACTCCTTCCAAACCACGCAACGGATTATGATACGGTTTTCACTGTCATTTAGAGAATTGATTCTAGATGGTTTATATGTACATTTCATTCTAATTAAGTTTTAATATAGTTGAAAAAACTCAATGTTTTCCTACCAAGTTGTCCAAAATCGTTTTTCGGGCCCTTACATAGCTTACGCTGGCTAAACCTTAAGAGATGTGTCAAAGTAATGTACTGAAGAATTGTAGTTCTTTAAAAAACCTAGAGAAAAGTCCGCAATGGCATATGTCTATAATATTACTTAATTCTAAGACTGTGCTAAGGAGAGAGCTATTTTCTCACCAACTAATAGTCAAGTAGTTATAGAAAATGGCTTAATTCTATCGAAGATCAATGCACCGACACAAACATAAACATAAACATACACACACATACACACTGTGCTCGACCTGGAAGAGGCTGTCCATTTCCCAACGGAATTTCTCAATTCCTTGCAACCTTCTGGATCGCCCCACATAAATTAGTTTTGAAAGAATGGTGTCCTATTATTTTACTACGGAACCTTAATCCACACAAAAAACATCTTTAAAAGCGTTCATAATAGAGTGCACAATACTGACCGGATGTGCGGATGGAAAAGTCGTTTTAATTCCCCGGGTCCATAAATACCAACGGATCTACCTTTAGGTATATTATTCCAGATGAACTTGGATTATTTTAACTTATATTATAACCGAAGCGAAGCGAGGGCGGGTCGCTAGTCTACAATAATTATGCCATGCCTATGTCTAAAAGGCACACAACGCAAATAACCGAACGTTTAGAATAACTAACTTTAATTGTTGTAACTTTCGACATTCAAAAACATACCCAACAAATACTTTCGACATTTAAAACATCGACTTTTTAACTGTTCGGCATCGCTATTTTAACTCAAAATGTATTCAGTTTTTGATCTTTAAACAAATACCCATAGACATAATTGACTAGTGTAGGTACTCAATCAAAATATCGAAAGTTTACTTATCAATATTCATTTTGGAAGCACTATTGTTTACTTCCGAAAGAAAATCAAAAAATGCGTAAAGAATGCACATTTGCTGCACATAGTGCCTTTGTATCACAAGATGTAATACCATAATAATGTTTCTATTTATACTTGCAAAGCGGCCGCATTATGGCCAAAAATCAAAAGATTAATTGTAAAACATCACTCACCTGTGAAAGCTTATATTTTGAGCTTCATTTTCTGTTTCCCATTCGGGATTTGCATCCACGAAACACACAGGCCATTGCATTTAAACTATATTTTAATATTTAACTGTTAACTAGTTCAATTCATATATTTACCTGTAGTTCACCAATACCAATATGAGATTGTGGGTAACGATGGAGCGGACTCCCCAAATACGTCATTAAAATTAAATGAGGTATTGGCTCTGTCCCCACCAGAGAAGCAAATATTCCTTGTCAAAGCAGGAAGAGGCCAAGTGGAAACCATATCTTGGTCACAAGAACTCCTAAAACTGTCATTTTGATGTGCTGTTCTTTTCCTACACTGTTTTAGCGGCTGCGACACAACCTCAGTAATTTTTAGGATAGGCAAACTGTCAATTGTAAAGCTGTTTGACAAAAAACCAATAACCAAGGATATAGCAGCCGTTTTCTACGAGCCAAAATCACCATCGGAAGCCATAACAAAATCAGGAGAAACGATGTTTTTGACGATTTATCATACGCCCACTACTCAGCATGATCTTAACAGTCACCGAGACTCGCTTTTTGTTTAATCTAGCACCAGATTTATTGTTAAATTCTGCTAAAGGATCAGCAAAATATCCCGCATTACGAGTACTTATTCCACTAAGTACAAGAGTGGCTGGGTAACGAAATGCCTCCTGAAATGTGGGATTGGAAGTGAGGAGCTGCTGGAACCCTCGAACCAATTACCACCACTGATCCTCCAGCTCCTGACACCGTGCCTATATTTTATCTCCTTGTTGACTTAAACACCCTGTAGCTCCTAAAGTATTGATATTAGAGTAAAAATGAATATGACAATTTTTGTAGATGAATTGTGGGTAAAAACTTTAGTCAGAAGTAATCATGATGATATTCGTACAGATATTCGAGATATGAGCAAAAGTCTGAAAAAATGTTACCTTCAACCCCCCCTACGCCCTCAGCACACCCTCTACCCTTGAGGACTTTTATTATGTTCATTTGGATACCCCAAGGTATAACTGTACCAATTTTTAAAACTACACGAATTATTTCTCCTGATTTTATTAATTTTCTTGGGTTAAATACATTATACATTCGTCATTACTAGTTCCTTTTATCATTACCATTTCTACAATAGTCATTCCATGCTACTAACGTCATTACCATTTCAAGCAGTTAGCTTTGGAGACCAATAACTTCTGATTTAACAATTGGATAATGGTGCCTCCTGCAGGTTTTTAAAGCTTATTATTATATCTTTAAGTTTCGGTCGCTAAACACGCACTCCCAAAAAATATTCAAAAAAAATAAAAAATATTACGAAATAATTAAAAAGGCGAATGCACCCAGGTACAGCAGTAAACTATTTCTATGCTGTTAGATGTGAACGTGCATATTTAACACTTTTTAGCACACTAATTATCTATTTTATTTTCTCTGTACCAGAGGCTCGTTTCACGAAGCTACAAGTTACAAATTACAAGTGGAAGTCTCTGTCTAACTCCTTTTTCTAGAAAGAGAGTTCCGCTTGTAATTTGTAACTTGTAGCTTCGTAAACGGGCCACAGGGCATTGGCAATGTCATGCAGCAGGCTCATGTCCGATAGTTGCCAACGCTCGTGCAAGCTAAGCAGGCCATAACGCTTGCAGGCTGACTCGTAACGGAGGTTCCTCTCTCTTGATATAAAATTAAGATGTCTAATAAAAATTCGTTGAATACGTTCAACCATTTCAATATATGTTATGTATTGAGGTGACCAGATTGTGCTGGCATACTCTAGAGTGCTGCGAACGTAAGCAGCATACACCACTTTTAAACAAGCGACGTCTTTGAATGGTTTACATACGCGTATGACAAAACCCAAGCTTCTGTATGCACGGTTAACTACATTGTCAACATGCTTCTCAAATGTAAGCTTAGAGTCAAGGATCAATCCCAAGTCGCGTGTTGAGGAAACACGTTCCAGAGGATGTCCATCAATGCTATAGACAAAATGGATTGGATGAGGACTACGTGTGAAAGAAATCTGTACACACTTTGATTTATTTATATTAATCCTATTAGCTTTGTAGTATTCTGATAACCGATTAAGATCATTTTGAAGCGTTAAACAGTCTTCAACCTTGTTGATATCAATAAATATTTTTTTGTCATCCGCGAATAATAGAAACGTAGAACTGCAGAAAACCGTGTAGATGTCGTAAAGGTAAACTCCATACAGTAGCGGGCCTAAAATTGAACCTTGGGGCACTCCTGAGAAAATGGATATGAAGTTGGATTTGTAACCTCCCAGAATAACTGCTTGTTGCCTATTGGAAATATAAGACTTAATCCATCTGAACAAGTCACCTCTAAGTCCTAACCGATATAATTTGCGAAGCAGGATGACGTGATCCACCCTGTCAAAAGCCTTCTCAAAGTCAGTGTAGATCACATCAACCTGCCTGCGCTGATCCATTTTGCATCCAGGTTGACCATAGAATTTTTTGATGGATGTGGTGAAGCAATGAAGTCATGGGTTCCTATTAAAAATCCAAGTTTTCGACCTTATTTCCCGGGGGGAGGTGTGAACCGCCATGTTGAATTGAAGGTGCCGGAATTGGTTAATTTTAAAATAATTCTTAAACTTTATTTACCGTAAAATGTGCCTACTTTGGTCCTTACTGGGTAACTTTGCTCCGATTCTGTATTTAGTTTCATTGCCCTGCAAGTCGAAGTCTTTGGGTCAATTCGTCAAAATTGCCGAAAGCATTCGATACATTTGCAAATTAAGAGGCAAAAATGAACGTGAATTGTTCGCTTCGCCATTTCCGTTTCCTGTCAGGCGTCGCTCAGTGCCAACAAGAAAATTTACTAAAAATTCATATTGAGAAAAAGCCACTTCCATCTAAGCAATTGTTCATCGAATCAGGGTTAGTATGTTTTGATTTGTTCCTGTATGTAATCAGCTATTCCATGTTAACAATAGTTCTAGTAGTTTTAGCTTTTTCAAGGCTTAATCTTAAAAAAATATATACGTACCTACTTTACTCCACATGTTGGGGTAACTTTGATCCAGGAACATAGTTTTATATCTGTCATGAAAAATGTTGGAAGTGGCCAAAACCGAAAGACGAAATCCATTATCATTGGAATAAAATTTTAGAGTCCATAAGTCCACCAAAGGGAAATGGTCGACGTGAAATTTTTGCAGTTCCTGAACTAAACCAAATTTGGGGATAAGATAACTTACAGCATGAGATTATTTATATCCTATAATGTTAATTAACAGGGTTATGATACCCTCTCATACGGTCATTTTAATTTTTTGTTGAATATTGCTTATGTAAAGTGATTAACAGGGTAATAGGTACCTACCTACCTAGGTACGTACCCTTTTTCAGAAGACTTTTATTTTCTTTTGATTATTTTATTTATTTTATTTTATTTTCTAAGCGAAGCAATACTAAGATTTAACAATATTGTAATTATATTAAAAATAAAAAACTTTAAGTAAAAACCAATATATTTTTGTTCCTAACACTTAATTAATTTCTTACTTTGCTCCAAACCTACTCAAACTTAGGCTTACATGATTGTTACTGGAGCAGTCTTTGACTGACGACAGTGTGAAACTGCACCAAACGCTTTCTAATACAAGTTTTAAAGCAAATTTAATTCAAGGGCAAAGTTTCCCAAACACTGGGTAACATTGCTCCTAAAATCAAGTTTATATATTTATATCAAAACAATATTTCGATGTCATTTAAGTATTACAACATGATAGTGGGGATGTTCTTCTTTACAAAGATACATAAATCAACATACCACAGTATAATGATTTTCATAAAAATAAAATTATTTCGAAATTTGGAGCAAATTTTGGAGCAAAGTAGGCACATTTTACGGTACTTCGTTTGTATGTTAGTACGTACCATGTTTGTTTCACATTTCGCTAGTCAACTTTGAACAAGTTTATTGGAAAGGGCTACTATTTAGATTAGGAAAATATATACATATATAAAGCCGGTGACAGTGGAATATGGTGTCTTAGAGCTGATTTCATGGTGGAGTCCGAAGGTGGTAACAGGATATCCACTGTTGGTAAGTACTGTACCTACTTAACTTGGATTAACGTAACGTAGACCCATGAAGTTTTGGTTCGTTAGTTTGGTCTCGATAAGCAGATTATATTAAAATATCAAAAAATAGTCAGAAACTGCGGTCAGGATAGATCACGAGAACAAAGGGGACAAAATTTCATCACAGAATGAGACGGAAATTTGTACCTACGATAATTACTAATTATGTTATCAACTCTAAACTACCCGGATATCAAAACGAATTAAATATATAGGTAGAGTCTGTCTAATGAAAGCTGAACCTGGATTTTTCTTGGCTGACGAGTCTGGCAACACTATTTAATATGTCGTTTGGACTTTGTTGTTGTTAGAAACTTGTCAATTCGAGATCTAAATTGATAAAAATACGGAGTAATCATGCCGTCGACGATAAGAGGCGGTGTCCGGGAGATTCTGTATACTATTATACAGAAGTACAAAGAAAAACAAGAAGAAAGAAAAGCATTATTGATGCAAAAAATTAATTGTTTAGTTACGGTGACCAAATTTATAGGTTAGTACGGCTTTAGTACGGCATGTTCATTTTGATACTTCTTATTTCTCTATGTGCAATCCTAAGTTTAATTTACCTTTTTCTGTCTATTATACGATGAGATTAAGAAATTAAACGAAATTAAATTCGTTTCAGAAAACCTGGACGTGCACGTTGACAAAAGTGTGCTGGAAAACGTAAAGCAGCTGAAAGAGGTTCAGGAAACTGAGTTAGCCTGCCAGACTCAGACGAAATATTTGGAAGAAGTATCTTCAATGACCGGTAATTACTAAAATTATCATTGTCTTTCCCTATATAATAGGTGTAGGTACCTATTGTCTGTCCCTATATCATGTTGAATCTCTTAGCATTCACAATTTTATTAAATTAATTTAATAGACAGATGATTAATGTAACTGACACTCATAGTTTCAATAAAACAATAAGGAGGTGTTTAGTTAAAAGATATCATAAACATATTATTTGATATGTATTTTCTGTGTGCGGAGCAAACAGCATTTTGTTGTTTATGAACCAAATGTACACTGTACAGTCGATTTCATAAATATGTGTACACTTTAGTACCTTATCTATTTATTTAATGTCATTTTTGATCGGCCAGATATAAAAGATGTTGGGTTATATGAGTCTTCCTTGTTCTTAAACCGTTGCGATTAGAACCTCACCGATGCAATTTCATTTCACCTAAACCCAAATGTTTTTAGGGCTGTCGGACTGTACAATGGGGCTGTACTGCGCAACCACACAATGTATTTCTAAATGGTGTTCTGTTTATTTAACACTTTCTTTCTTCTTACAGATATCAGTGTTTCATCTTTAAAAAGAATAAGTAATGAGGGAAAATTAAACAACGGTGTCTTTAGTACTCCCGGAAAAAAGCGACCTCACAAGGCCACGGTGTCTAATTTGGATAGCTTTGACATCCAAGCTATCCGAAATAAAATAAATGAATTTTATATTGTAAAAAAACAAGTGCCTACACTCAGATGCTTATTGGCAGAGTTGAGAGAAAGCATCGGTTTTACCGGATGCCTTGAGACTTTACGCCGAATACTAATGGCAAATGGATACGAATTTAAACAAAATACTGAACAACGTTCGATACTTATTGAGCGTTTTGACATAGCAGCTTGGCGACACCGCTACCTAAGGACTATTGCATCAAAACGTGCTGAAGGTAAAAAAATAATATACCTGGATGAGACTTACGTTCACCAGAACTACAAAACAAAAAAGTCGTGGCAGGGGCCTTCCACCCAAGGTGTAGTTGGCAATATCTCAGCTGGAAAACGATTTATTATTGTTCACGCTGGATCAGAAGATGGTTTTGTGCCTAATGCTTTATTAACGTTTAGCACAAAATCAATCAAAGCAGACTATCACCATGACATGAACGCCACAAATTTCAATAAGTGGTTACGTGAGAAGCTTATTCCCAACTTGAGTGAACCAAGTGTCAGTGTCATGGACAATGCTAGCTATCACACGGTGCAAATTAATAAGGTACCAAATACCAACACCCGCAAAGCCGAAATAAAAGAGTGGCTGCGTTCTAAACAAATTGATTTTGAAGAATATTATACTGTACCAGAACTTCTTGTCTTGGCACATAAACACAAAGCAGACCCAATCTATGAAGCCGATGAAATTCTAAGGGAGCACGGTCATGAGGTTTTAAGACTTCCGCCCTACCATTGCGACCTTAACCCCATTGAGCTAATCTGGAGTTCGGCGAAGAGAAAAGTCGCGAGTAGAAATGTTGGCGTATCAGCAGCTGAAATTGAAAAAATTATTAAAGAGTCTTTTGACAGCATAACACCGGAGCATTGGAAGAAAATGACTAATCATGTGCTTAATATTGAAGCTCAGTACAAAACCAGGGATGGAATAACTAAAGAACTAGAATCATTCATTATAAGTGTCCGTGATGATGACAGCACTAGTTCAGATGAATCATTAGAAATAGAGTATTTAGAATCTGATTTTAATTACAGTTCCTAGAGTCTTAGGGTGTCATCTGAACTGGAACTACTGGAAGGTTCACCATCACATACACTTATTATGAAGCTTTCCAATTGATTAGTAATTCCATCCTTTTCCTTGTATTGGTTTTCGACATAGGTCATGGTCTGTCATCTTCTTCCATGCATTACATCAAAGGATTCCTTTAGATTTTTTTCAAATTCTGACGCCGATTTACCTATATTTTTGCTACCCACTTTTCGTTTTACAGTATTCCAAATGAGCTTGATCTGGTTTAGATCGCATTGGTAAGGTGAGAGTGTGAGCACTTCATGTCATGACCACTAGCTTTAGGAATTTTATCTGCCTCATAAATTGGCTTTGTTTTGTGCTGATTCACTAAAACAAAAAGTTCTTCTCTGTATAAACTTTCATCAAAATTCACAGACTTAGCACGGAGCCAGGCTTGTATTTCAGCTTCGCGTGTGTTTGTGCTTAGGGGCTTATTAATTTGTACCGCATGATAACCTGCATTGTCAAACACAATCACACTGGGTTCAAATAAATTTGGTATCAATTTCTCTCGTAAATACCTGTTAAAATTTGTAGTATTCATGTAATGGTGTTAATCTGCCTTTGTAGACTTAGTGCTAAATGTCAACATTGCATGTGCACAAATCCATTTACGGAACCAGCATGAATGATGATAAGTCTTTTTGCGGAGGAAATATTTTCTATTAAACCAGATGTCGACGGTCCACGGCCATGATCTTTTTGGCTTGTAATTTTGATGAAGATAGGTTTCATCAAGATATATAATTGGCTTATTTTTGGCACGTTTCGTGGCTTTGGTTCTCAAGATCATTGTCGCAAGACTGCAATGTCATATCGTTCTATGAGCACTGAACGTTTTTTTTATTTTATTTTTTATTCAAAACCATTGCTCATCAGTATTTTACGTAGAGTCTATCTGGAGCCTGTAAAACCCATATTTTCTTTCAAACTTGCCAGAAGTGTTCTGAGTCGGGATTTGCTTTTTTACAACATAAAACTCATAGACTTTATTACGGATAGTTTTAACATCAAAGTTATCCAAGTTAGAAACCGTGGCTGGATGAGGTCGCTTCATACCAGGAGTGCTAAAGATTCCGTTGTTTTATTAGCCCTCATTAATTATTCTTTTCAAACACATGGTTGAGGAGGCGATGGCTGAGATCAGCGTCATACTCGTGAACGGGTGTTGTCAGTGGGGTCCTGTCTGTTCACGCTTGCAAGAACCTGTTTTCCAGTTAGTTATTTTAGTTATCGTTCCTGACGTAGAGACCTCGTCATGTTGTTCTCCTAGTCACTATTTTTAATTTACTCAATGTTATTGAGCGTACATTTGTAACGACTAAGTTTGTGTTGTTAGAAATAATTATTAATTACTTTACTACCTTGTAATGTTACTTTTAAGAATAATTGTATTTTATGATTGGAAAAAATGATCTGCTGGAGTTTCTTGCGGCGCTTCTTCTCCAAGATATAATTGTCGTTAGATAGAGGTGTAAGGGTGATGAGAATAATGTTACCTCTAATTACTTTATTAAAAAGGTTGAATATAATATTCCTCATCATCATTGTTTTATTATGCTGTGTGCGACACAGACGAAAACCTCTCGTATCAATGAAATCTATCAACAGCACGACTAGCACAAGTTGCTCGTGACTTGTTTGTCGCTCGGATCTCCCTTACTATCTAGTCTGTTACGATAGAGACGCACAGAGCGACAAGCGAGAAAATACAACTTGTGCTACACGTGCAGATCACTATATTTTCATGTCAAATATATTTCGAAAAACCAAATGTGCTCCAGTCACTGTCATCGTATTTTACCTAAAGTGCTTTTCATCAAAATATAGCGCTCGTAATAATATATATGAAAATATAGTACGCGTTTCCTCTTCCTTTGTGCCCACCAAAATAAATAAAATAATAAAAGTATCAATATCGTTTATTCCTTCATTGATCGGTAATACCATATCAAGATTTTTTGAATTTGCCGCTTTTTCCCAGGTTCAGATTTCATTAGACAGACTCTATGTATACATATTTTAGGATGAATAGAAGTGAAAATTGCCTATTTAATAAGTATCTGTCAAAAAAATATAGAAATAATTGATATCCCTACGTAATGTGCAGTGCGATAGCTCTTAGAAGGTGCTTCGGGTTTGTACTTGTCTCTCACTCGATTTCATACGCTCTTATTAAGAGCGAGTGAGAGAGAAGTACAAATCAGAAGCACCCAAGCTCTCACAGACCGTAGGTACCTAGTTCAGTCTTAGGACACGTATGGCTTACAGCTGAGTTTTTAGTGGCTCAGGGCGACTGTCCACAGTCCTATTTCGTCACCTTCTTAACTCGTCCATAATTACATGTCGTCAGCATGTAATTCCTAAATTGTCACCTTCCTAACTCGTCCACATTTTTATATCGTCAATTTCCTATCTTGTCCACATTCCTATATTGTCCATAGTGCTGACTCGTCCACATTCGTATATCATCCACAGTGCTAACTGGTCCACATTCCTATATAGTCCACAATGTTAACTCGTCTACATGACTCAAGTGGCTGAATTGGGTCTATATTGACTGACATAATTATTTTTAGCCATAATGTGCTTTAGGTCATAATCATCGCAAGTCATAACGTGTTTTTTTAAAGAAACTATTACTTTTTCAGGAAATTTATAAATCGAACCTAACCTAACCTAGTCTTGTCTACACGTTAGATATTTCAGAACTTCTGAAAAGTTTACAGTTTCAGCGATATAAAGAATTATGACTATGAAAAATTATGTCAACAATTACATTATGACCAATAAAATTATGGGAAACAAAGGGCTCACGGCTCAATGTGATGTTCAATTTAAAGCGATTAAAAGTAAAATACCCGAACCAAATTTCTAAAAAAGTAGTTATATAATAGTCATTTATATAATAGTCATTTACTTCTTTTTATATAATAGTCATTTTTGCTCCCGCGATAACGACGTTTGTACTAAAGGATGCGTTTGTAACATAGGTATCAAAAAATTATGAATTGTAACACACCCACGGCATCGCATCATGAGATTTGTGAAGAGTAGTGAACGAGTTTAGAAGTTGGCCACACAATAGAACTTACACTGTGGACTATAGAGGAATGTGGACCAGTTAACACTGTGGACCAGTTAGCACTATGCCTTCAGACACATGGTACCAGAAACGCAAATCACCTTATACGCGAAAGACCAGAACTTCATACGTAAATTACCTGATACGTGGATGACCTGAATTCCATTACGCAAATTACCAGGATGCAAGAATTACGCATAGTTCCAGAAACGCAAATTACCTTATACGCGGATGACCAGAATTTCATACGTAAATTACCTTATGCGCTATACTCAGGCTCGTTCAGGCAGTTTCCTAAAATGTCTGCTTCTCAAACTGGCCTTCTTCCCACATTGTCAGTTTTTATGATGTCTACTTCTGAAAGTATCTGTTTCCTAAATTGTCTGATTCTTAAAATGGCCCTCTTCCCACATTGCCGCTTTATATGTCTACTTCTCAAATTGTCAGTTTCCTAAAATGCCTGCTTCTTAAAATGGCCTTCTTCCCACATTGTCAGTTTCCTATGATGCCCACTTCTGAAAGTGTCTGTTTCTCAATCCGGATCTTTTTATGCATGTATAAACATGTTCAATGTGAACCTATTTTATTCGAAAGGTCGTACCTTAAGACAGGTAAATTTTTAGGGTTCCTCAAAAGGAAAAAATGGAACCCTTTATAGGATCACTTTGTTGTCCATCCGTCCGTCTGTCTGTCAAGCAAGGAAGGAAGCTTATATGACCACTGTACGAATGCTCCCTTTGTACGAAGCCACCCCATCTTCCCCTAATTTATAACATTTTTGTCATGTCATGCCAACGTAAACAAAATGGCGGATGTAAAAGCGTCGGCCCACTGTTAGTTACTCTTTACACTGTGGTTATAATAACTATTGAGCGACCCTTATTAAAGTAAAAAATTAAGTATGTAAGTAACTAGTAGTTAAGTAGTTTTTTTGTGTAATAAATAAATAAATAACTGTTTTTCTTACTTATAATAATGTATTCATAGTAATATTTTCATTGTGTTGACAACCCTACCGTTCGAGCGTGCAAACGTAGGTAGGTATCACTATAAGTTCGCAGGCAACTTCGAAAAATGAATTTTCAACACGAGTAAATAAGGTTTATTTAGGCGCGTTCTGGCATCATTATACATATGTTTTATATGCCTACAATACGTTGTAGGTATTGATCGGACGTACTTTGTCGTTTTGTATAGAAGAAAAATATGCCTGGTTCCGCCCGCTGTCTTAATTCGCGCTGCCGCGCGGGTATATTTGTTTATTAACACGTCTCAAATAAATGATATAAATTAAAACTTTGTTTTTTAAATCTGCATAAATTGGGCTTTTCAACCGTATTTTTTGTGAATATGATGTTGTACATATATTATAAAAAATTGTGTGTTGAAACAAAAAAGATAAGCTGATGTTGTGAATGTATCTTAATAAATTTAAATGAAGGAGTGTACTTATTATATCAAAAATTAAAGCCGTTTATCCGAAAATGATACCACACTCGAGTTGATAGGTAAACTAAAGCACATATTTTTTTTTTATCAGAAGTGCCGCGGTGTGTAACTTTGAATAGCCCCCCTCCCCAACCCTCGAGGGGGTGGCTGATAGCTACCGGGCTAAATTAGCTGAGTTTGTCCTAGGATACATCTGTGCCAAGTGAATTCATACGATACCAAAATTTTGACCTATGGTCATTACCGCCCGTACTAAAAGTGAAGATTGGACCAATGTACCCCGTTTTCATGTCTTTATTTGTGATCTTTGAGAAAGAAAGATCTTTTTTTTCTTATACTTTACGAGTTACAAGACGGCAATATATTTGCCGCGGTCCGTCTACGACACATCCAAGCAGTACAGTGACGTAACATTTTTGACAGCGCATTGGGGAAGTGCAGGCATCTATCGAGAATAAAATAATGTAACTAGATATTTAAAGAAATAATTCATTTTATTTTATTTATTCTATAAAGTACCTATACAAAACATTGTTTTCGTGCACAAATTACAAAAATTCTAATCCGGGAATGATTCTAGGCGTTGGTATTAAATAGTATAATATAAGTTATATAAATTATATTATTCCCAAGTAGGTATCGTAATCCGAGCAAAGCACGGGGTGGGTCGCTAGCATGTAAATAATTATTTGAAGCATTAAATTATGTCAGTGTTCCAAAATTGATAACCCAAACTCAACGAACTATCAATAAATGTCAGACGCTTCACGGACAGCGGCAAGTAATTGCCGTCTTGATTTCATTGAATTTCCAAATGACAGTTTTTTTTTTCAAAACCTTATACCGTCAAAATGATCTCTGAAATGCGAGTGTTATTATTATTATCAGAAAAAACGAGGAAAGCAAATTTTCATTTATAGACTTTTTTGTTTACTTAACGGGACATTGCAAAATAACCGAAATCTTGTCGAAAATCTACCATTTATTAATTGACAACAATTCATATGTGCTAAAGTAGTAAAATAAAATACCGTTTGTAGATTTTACACTGCTGATTACAGTAAAAATATATTTGTTTTTTTTATGCAGTAGTTTTTTTTTTATATTTAGGAAAAACAGTAAAAAAAGTTGGATTCTGAATGTTAGGAATACACTTATAGTGCCCTTAGTCCATTCATTACCACAGGAATTGAAAAAAATATACAACTGTCATGTCAATTTTTCATCTGTCTGACGGATTAGTTGATTCTAACGACACGCTTTCGATTCTCGTAATAGGTACTATTGTTTTGATATACGCTATTTAAAATAAAAGTGACTAACGGATTTGTAAAAGCGGATAGCCGCAATCTGCCCAAAGTCGACGAATTTATGTTGTTACAGTTGTTATGGTTGACAAGTGACATGACATGACATGACAGTCAGTTCTATTTCTGATTGAAGTTACTTTATTTTTATTTTATATCATGCTAAGATCACGACATCAGTATTCCTAACTTTGTATATAGGTACGGTCTTTTTAATGACTATTTCTTTAATACATTATTAACGACGACTTTAAGTTAAATAAAGAAAAAACGAGAAACACGGGTAGTCTGTTTTACCAGCTATTATAAACGCGAAAAAACAATGTTTTTTTTTTGAAATGTTGTCAATTATAAGGAGTGACTTTTACTACTTCAATTTTTTTTAGTTTATAATTTCGGTCTTTAATACTTAAAAATGTAAACGGAAACGGTCCTTTCCTGTTAAAAAATTAAAATGTATGACGGCAAATATATTGCAGTTATCCACCAAAGGGTTAATTTGCCATACACTTTGAAAAGTAAATGTTTTAATGTTGTCAGTTTTTATACAGCTAAAAACTTTATTTATTTAATCAGCTAACGAATTCAATAATATCAATACAATGGGTCAACTAGTTCTTGATTGGTTGTCAATTTTAGAAAGTCATATTTGTAGGTAACCGAATTTTAATTTTAATTGAAGCTTGTATTTTATTGTGTTAATATCTTGCGTCAGCTAATAAAACGAGTTGGGAGTATAAAATACAATATACTTTTTTTTTTACACGAACTATTTCTTTTATAAATGCAAAGTCATGGGACACTGCAAAATGTAAAAGTGGCAAAAAAAAAGAAATGCTCATATCCCGTGTCAATAACAGGGATGCAGGGGGAATTGTTTATCGCTGGCTCTACTCGCTTCTCACTCATCGTCGGCGGCGGGACAAGTGCCTTATTCCGTTCCACTGCTGTTCGACGGAGCCCTGCCTCGCGGCAGGTCTTCTATTTCTGGGCAGTTTGCCCTTCGGGCATCTAAAGATACCAACGAACTTAACCTACCTACTTTTGCGGGGTTCCGACTCATGGTATACCTAATGATTTCTAACGAAATAGTGAACAAAAAGATTACACAGCCCTTGTTCGAAAGTCAGGCTGCTAAGCGGGTCGGGCCATCTCAAGACAAATACATTTTTTTTTTTAATTCAGGGTTTACAATTTATACTAATAATGATTTTGAAACGGATTTATTTAAACTGGATAAAACTTCTTATTTCAAACAAAGTCAGAAAACAAAAGTTACGATTTTATACAGAACATTGAAAGAAAATTATTTATAGACAAGCCGTGTGTGGAGGCGAAATAAGTAGCGTCTAAAAATTAACATTATACTAAAATTTTCGGCGGGGTACATAGGTGACAAACCCCTTTAGTAGGTAGCACATATTCATAAACATACTAGCGCCGGCAGGACAGTTAGTCATTTTTCAAGTTTACAGAAAACTGAATAGCCGGCTTGATTTTAGGATATACCCATCTGTTACCACAAACAACACCATTAAAAAAAATGTCCCGGCTGTTACCACTGGTAACGGATAGGAAAAATCAATTCCAGTAGTTACCACTTTTTGTTATAGAAAGAAAAAACGAATGTGTGTTGAAGTTATTTAAATACCTATGTATGATCAGATCATGTTCCTGGCTGCATACTGAACGACCCGTCGAGACATTAAAAGTGGATAAAGTGGTGGTAACCACTGGAAATGATTTTTCCCATCTCATTGTGTGAAATTGGACCGAATCTGATGGTGTCCGTATTTAATACGGACATCATCATGATGCATATCATTTTGGTACTCAAACGATAGATTTCACCATTTCAAATGCCAGACGATCATACCAGAACGTCAATTCTGCTCAGAAGTCGAAAACAATTTTTTTAAAATTTTATCTGGGAAACAAACATTCATTTTAGTGGTTTACTCCAGTAAAATTGAGGATGCAAAGTACGGCGTAGTTTGCGTTAAGTCCGGTAGTTCTGATTTTTTGCAGACTTGTTTGTGATGTTGGCCCAATGAATAATCCAAGTCTGTGACCTCAAGCGCCGAACGCAACTTTGTCAAAATTAAAAAAACCGCGAAGATTTCGGACTTTTTTCAGATTTTGGATATTATAACCCTAAGGGACTAGTTTTTTAAAGTACCTTTTGAGGACGTTTTTAAAGCAGACTAAATTTGCTACTATATTTTTG
Source organism: Acleris literana (assembly GCA_946894065.1). NCBI lineage: Eukaryota > Metazoa > Arthropoda > Insecta > Lepidoptera > Tortricidae > Acleris > Acleris literana. Next base: position 82,243,260 of record OX335668.1, read on the forward strand.
AGATAAAGCATTTCAAAATTCATATTTTTATCGAGCATCGCAATTTTTTGCAATTAGGCGTTCCGTTTGGGGTAACATAGTAAACTTTGTGATACCAGCACCAAATTTTATTATGTTGCTAAACATGTTATTCTATCTTAAAAACCGTCGGGACCCCACCTGTAAAGTGCTTGGATCCGGTGACACGACGTCATCAAAATGGGAACCGAAGTATTTTTAAAATTGCGAATACTTCTGATTCTATTAACATGTGTGGGGTATCAAATGAATGGGAATTGAATGTTCTATAATATACAACATCAACTGAGTAGTACAGTTAGGGAAATATTTTAAATTAAAAACTATTGGGTCTACAGCGACAATTCTAGTCTCATATGGTAACAAATTTTGTTCGCTCTAAAAACGTCCTAAGAAGGTACTTTGAAAAATGAGTCCTTTAGGGTTATAATTATAATCGCCAAAATCTGAAAAAGTCCGAAATTTCGCGGTTTTTTTTAATTTTGTCAAAGTTGCGTTCGGCGCTCGAGGTAACAAACTTGGATTATTCGTTGGGCCAACAGCATAAACAAATCAGCAAAAAATCAGAACTACCGGATTTGAAGCAAACACATGCTGACTAAAGTTACTGGAGTATTGCTGCTGCTAGGAATTTTCCTTCCGTCAATACGGTTCCGGGCTCGTGGTCCCACTGCTATTCGACAGAGCCCTGCCATGAGGCCCGCCTATTTCTAGGCGGTTTGCGCGTCGGGTATATAAAGATACCTAACAAATCAGATTTACTTACTTTTGCGGGGTTCCCGACTCGTGGTAAATGATTTATGACGAAAGCGTAAAGCAGTTGGACATAAAGTAATAGGACCACTAAGCCTAACTTTCCAATACGAGTGGCAACAAGTTGGTGGTAACGGATGGAAATATCCCTTTATTTTCAGTGGAGTTTTCGCAAGTGAATAAATAGTCGTTTAACCAAGTCTCTATTTCCATCTTAAGTTTGAGTTCTAAAATTATATTAACTGCCGTTTTAGTAATTAAATAATGGTTTTCGAGCTAATGCGAACTCAAAAGCGATCTACATAGTAAGCTCGAGTTACAGGTTTCAGGCACAAACTCCACAGACAATAAAACCGGTGATTTTTGTTGGCTCAATGAGTGTTAAAACTCGAATATCGCCATCTTGTCTTACTGGCCCTAAACTTAATTTACTTACTCACCACAGCTTCAAGCTTTATACAATCGGTAACTGAGACGATAGCATCGTGAATTAGTTGGTTGTATTGTCTAAATTTTAAAATTGATCTATGAGGCAGAACACTATTCACCGGGGCATGGTTGCCAACGCTACTTTAAAAAATACATGAGGTACAAGTCTGGATACGCAAGAAGATTGAGTATAGCTTTGTCTGCCATGGCCTCTATATTCACCATTGGCCGAGAGGATACTGAAGACCAAACAAAGCAAGATATCACGTCGAAATACCTTTTTTTTTTGAGATTTTTTGTCTGGCCTTGATCTTCTTGAGTCGCCAGCACGCACATGTATTTATACAAACGTAGTTTCGCTATATTAAACGTCATGTTAAAATGTAGCGAAACTTTGCAGTCGTAATGAAATTGCTATTCATATGCAGCTATAATTCCTATTGTTGATATCCAAAATTATATATCGACCCAAAATAAAAAAACCACAAAATTTCGCGATTTGAAGTATAAACACTAGAAAATTATTGAAACTTTTTTCAACCAAAGTTTCAAATTGGTGAAGTTAGAATTTTGTCTACAGAGTGATTAAAAAATAAAACTGATGTTTATAGCGCGAGCGTCCTGGCGATTCGTCAGATCGCGATGCATCGCCTAGACCATTGTTGAATACAGAACCAGGTAACTGTTACACAAACCAACTGTGTCAATTAAAACAACGTAACTCTCCACACAGACTATACATAACTACATTTACCTATTTACTTGTGAAGTGAATGAATATCACAGTACTTATATCTGCTAATTTGATGTACATAGGTTGGCAAATACTATAGCAGTTAAATAAAATCATCATATTAGCCCTAATTATTAGAAAAATAAAAACCTAGACCAGAATTTATATCTAACTAACCTTTTGCTAATTACTTGTTTATCAAAAATGTTGTTTCCCTCGACTTTAGTATAGATGAAATTGCCTCTCGCCTGATTTGCACTCTGCACAAAATAATTCAAAATATTGTGATTAACAAATAAACTTATATGATTTTTATTACAAAAATCAACTAAGACCTACATGAATTTCTGGTTACCGTCATTATTACAAAATACCTGCTTCTTAACATATTTTATACATTTGATTGGTCAAAAATGAACAGTGATGTGGCTACGAGGGCATTCATATAACATGAGATGAGCGATAGATTCAACTATTATTTGCTACAAACTTATATTGCGCCGATGTTTAAACTTATATCTAACGTAGTTCGCGTCATGCAAGCGCAAGGTGCCGGTGGTGCGGCGCCGCGCGCTCCCGCCCCCGCGCCCGCGGCCACCCCTGCCGCAACCTTTACTATTTACAACAATCATGCTTCTAAATCAAAGCCGAACATTTACAACTTACACAGTTAATTTTTTACCGACGCACTAGGAGGTTCGAATCTAATACCTACAGTATACGATTCAATTATTACCGTTTAAATTTAAAAAAAGGAAAACTTTGACAACTACATATTTTATAAGCTGGGCCAAGACAAAAAGGATGTTATACACTCTTACAGAAAAATCGTGATCCATTGTTAAGAATAAATAGTACAATTTGCCAATTATTGATTAGTAAGAATAGTACCTCGTCGACATTTTACGAATTAACTTTTTTTTTAAATACATGTTTATCTAAAAAAAACGTATTTATGTTTATCAGTGGAGACGAGGACTTTCTGTATTTATTTTGTGTGTGTTTTTCTTTTTCTCAACTAGGAAAAACATCGTATGTGTCGCAGATTTCTTTTATTTATTAAGGGTAAATTTAAAATCCTAAAAAATATCAAAACACGTTGCACTGAAATAAAAAAAAGTAAATTGTGTCACAAGAGAGCGAAATTATGTATTTCCGGCAAAGGCGATGGGTACATGGCATATAAAATGAAGCGAGGGATTCATAAGTATAAAATTCCAGCGCAGCGAAGGATCCTGAAATACATTCAAGCGACACCGACCAAGGCAATTTTGCTACCGAGTGACACGTACTGCTTCGGCTCTCATAAAATACGTGTTTTATACTATCTAAAGGGTTTTCCGGAATCATCAGTACGCATACGAGGGAGAAGGACTATTCCCGGTTGTCCGCAGTGTGGAAAACTAAGAATAAAAAACCGGGCAAGAGCCTGTCGGACCATGCTCAGTGTAGGGTTCCGAAGCCGTTACCACAAACAAATTAGATCTCGCGACAAACTTAACTTTGCCGTTGGAAAACTGCTATCCTCATACATCGACATAGGTCGTGGTCAGTTTACCAACACCGCAAATAAGTATTCGGTAGGTATAAACATTCAAACCGTTTGTAACTCAAGAACCAATGAAGTCTACTCAGCGCTTTGAAACTTAATATTTTATAAACGTGTAACTTAATCGAAAAATTGTTTTCACAAACCAATTTTTTGAAAGACCTATCCAACGACACCTCACACTATGGGGTAGACGAGAAAAAAAAATACATCCCCAAGTTACGTGTAGGGGAGTTACACCAAAAACATTTTTTTTCATCATTTTATTTTACCACTGTCGGCGAGACTAATATGTATATTCATGCCAAATTATCTAGTACTAAGAGTCTCTGAGCTAGGCTGCGGATGGACGGACGGACGGACATGGCGAAACTATAAAGGTTCCTAGTGTTGACTACGGAACCCTAAAATCGAATTTAGGTGTGGACAACTGGGAATTAAAATTTCCTACTAGGTGCGGACAACTGGATTGTTTTTCCCGGTTGCCCGCAGACAACAGAAGGCAGAAGGGGTGCCGGACAACTGGGAATTGCCGATGAGAATTCACAAAATTTTAAGCGAAAACAAATAGGACAAAAATGCATGTACGTATCTCTTAAACATCTTTCAAGGCATGACATTTCGAAATAGCAGTAGTAGTTATAGTTGGTTAAATAAAAAGAGAGGCACCCATCCAGCACTGCCAGCTCCGCTGACTGCCGCGGAGCGGAGGACGGGGCGCCGTGCAATTTATAATCAAAAAAGACATGACCACTACTTAAAAAGAAGTCGTATCTCTAAATTTGTTTATTGTCAACCGAACAAACTTTAATACAATGATATCTTAGCTGTTGCCGGCGACTCCGTCAGCGTAGAAGTCGTTTATCGCCAATCGCGGTAAAAAGTATTGTCTTTCCTCCGGGTTTAAGCTAGCTCCATACCAAATTTGGGTTCGGTTCAGGAGGACTGAGTTGTATTTCGCCCTGGTAAGCAAAATGTCTCAGTTGTAAAATTACTCGTTTGTATAATGACATGCTTAGAAAATGGTCTTACTTTTATAAAGACTTACTTAGAAAAACGTCCAAGTCGTTGAATGGACAAGTGGCTAGATGTACAAGGTCTTGGTTGTACAACGACTGTGTTAGCAAAAGATCCGAGTCGCATAACGTCTCGATTACAAAATATCCTTATAAAACGATAAAACGTCGTAATTGCAAAACTACTAGGTTGAACGAAATTTGTATGATGCGTTAAACGCAGCGTATCTTTCATGTATTCAAATCAGTATTCAACTGAAAAGGGATCTTAATTGTCAATACCAAAGTTTCAATGTAAGTGGCTAGTAATTGCCTTCGAAGTACCATGCAGGAGATATTAAAATGATGTATTGACATTCTACCATCTAGACGAATTGCTACTTAGACCCTTTTTTATATTTTAGAATTTGACTGTATAGTTTTGATGCTACTAAGACATTTGCCAGGTTGGTTGTTATGATCATACGGACCTTTTGCTTATTAAGTCGTAATGACATAAGACGTTTTACAACCAAGCTCTTTCGCCTACTTTGGAATATTGCAATGCGGGCATTTTGCACAGACAATATACACCTAAGACGTTTTGGTTGCCAATGCAAAATGCAACTGAACCGAACCCCTAAACCTCATCCAGATCGGTTGAGCGGTTTGGCCGTGACCGCGCAACAAAGTTACTTTCACGTTTAATAGTATGGATGTCGAAAGGTGTATTTAGAGATGCGAATTTCTTAGTACCTAGTAGCGCTATGTAACGGCAAACAAAAAGCTTTTGAATTAAGGTACATCGTTACATTTTTTATATCTGTCTTCAATTATTGTTATAAATTGTATATGATAAGGGATGTAAATAAAACAGGAACCTATACCAAAACTAAACCGAAAGCCGTTGTTTCATTCTTGTAATGGAATTATTTGCAAAACAATTATTTCTTAAGATATAATTGTGAGGCAATAATTAATTTATAGCCAGATGAGTTGTATACGGACCTTGGGAAAGTTTCGCTAAAACCAGCGATAAAATAGAAGAAGGCTGACAGGCTACCAGAATAAGTAATTTAGACCTTAATAAAAGTATCACAATAGAAATGATAGTCGTATTTACTTAATCTGGTAGTCGTGACCCAGTTTCGTTTTGTCATTGGTTTAAGGGACACCCCCAAAGACAATCGCCTTCAATCGTTGCTTTTTTTTAAAATAGTGGTTGCATACAGGGTGTCGGGTTTCTTGTGGTTCAAATGAAAAATTTAAATAGGTCATCTTGAGGACTATCCAAAACACCTCTATGTATGTTTAGCGATTTTTTATAGTTTAGAAGATAAATGCACTTTGTTCCTTTTTTTAAAAATCTCCAATTTCGGACAAATAATCGGTCATTCTAAAAAAACTGTTGATCCTTGAGTCGTGGTTATTATTTTTGACTGTGACCTAGAAAATAAACAAATAATTAAAAAAAAAGCTTATAAGGAAATATCTCAATTTTTATTTAAAAAAAATGTTTTTACAAAATTATTCACTTTTTGAAGAAGCATTGCTCAACTTTAAAATACGATAGTTTTTTTTATATCTTTTTTTTTCTGATCTTTAGCTTAAAAACTTTACCATATAATGAGCAATCTACACTGAAAATTTAATTTACCTACCTTCATGAAACATTCGGCAATGGAGTAGGATGTAAAAATACCGGTTTTTAAATCCCGAATAAACATTTTACTCCATCTCTGCTTGTCAGTGAATGCTTTTCCTATATTTAAGAGCCATACGCACCTATAGGTTGCAGGAAAGCTTAGTACTTACAGGCAGTGAAAGTTTTCCCGCTTCCCAGATTTCTTTCATACATGATTTTTCATGTGATGCCATGACCGTAAGTAAATAAAAAAATCAGGGTAGATTGCTCATTATGCACATGGGAAAGTTTTTAAGCCCAAAGTCAAATGTGCATTCATCTCCTAAACTATAAAAAATCGCTAAACATACATAGGGGTGTTTTGGGTAGTCCTCAAGATAACCTATTTCAATTTTTCATTTGGACCACAAGAAACCCGACACCCTGTATACAATTTTTCAATGTCAAAGTATTACATTGTAATACGTTGTAGACCATTTTTAGCACTGTAATACAAAATCACAAAAATGCTGCCTTCTTGTTTACTCTTGTTTATTACCATTACATACGATAGTTGATGACTGATTATGATGATTTTGACGTGTGAACATTAAAGGATAGGGGTAGCCAGTAAAGTAAATTAGTACTACTTCAAAATCCGGAACATGTCGAGGGTTTTTATGTATCTTATAAGTTCCCCACATCAAAAATGTCCAAGGATCAAAAATATCTCCACATTATTTTGCAATTAACTGCAGTGCGATATGTTGGAAAGATAATATTATTGTGAGCCTATTTTGATCTTTACACATTTTTGATTAGGGTATTTAAGTGGTTACTACCGTGGCCAAATGGTAAATGTAGGTGAGTTATTAAGGAATATAATCATAATCTAGTCAGTATAATTCTTGACTAAATTAAATAATGATATCGTAATATAGTTGTACCTAGATAAAGTGAAATCGCACCTGTCCCGAGCTAAGGTAGTCCCGATGTTAGGTTCTCGCTATAAATTGATTAGTTTGCCACCACTGTGTTTCACTTCTGATCCAACTACTTAAGAAGCCGGTGGAACGTGTTTGGAAAAAGTATGGCAGATTTTGTATGCTAACAGCTAAACTCTGTCTTTACAAAATCAAACTTACAATCTTTCTTTCATCATCCATAACATGAGAACCAGATAATATTCACTGCGTAAAAAGCATAAGGTTTGCAAAAACTATTTATGACAAATAATGCCGTGTCGGTTCAGTTAAAAAGTCGTTTCTCAACGTAAACGAACTAGCGAACAGTATAGAAAAAGATTATTTATCTATGAAACAATTATTCTAATAATTTATTTAAAAATACAACTTATAAAATCACTGTATCCTTAGAACCGACCAATGAAGATTATTTATCCTCATCTTATTTATAAAAAGTGACCCAACAGATAAAAATAGAATTAAGCAAATAATTGCCTATTAAACATCAGAACGTAAAAACAAAAATGTTAAGGTATTACAAATTGCGTCATTAGTTAAATTGAATAATTATAATCAATAACTGTGAAGTAAAGCATTCAGTCCAAAACGAGAACGCTTTGTTATGACTCGCGTCCACTCACTTTACATTCACTTACCTACCAGTCATATCATACAGAATATGTCACATTTATGAAAATTCAACTCGAACAGTCTTGATTGAAGAATCTATACATGAAATCCAATTTGACAAATCGTGAAGAGTTACACGAAAACAAATGCTTAGAACTTAACACCAAATCACACAACACATTCAACGATAATCATCTGAGAACGGAATGAACAATGTTTAGCGTTGATAAGTAGAGTCAGGTCCCGCGAGGTGGGGGCGGGGGCGAGGGGCGGCGCGCCCCGCAGCAGCCCCTAATCCTCCGACATGAACGAATTCTGCGACTTGAGCTCCTCCAGCCGCGAAATTTGTTGCCGCAGGTACATTATTCTGAGAACATTATAATAGATAGTTAACTTATCGTATCGTATCTCTATGAATTCTAATATAATTTTTTTTCTACGGAACCACCGGGAATCTTTCAACCAAACACCGCACAATTGTAGATGTAAGGAACACTAGTCAAGTCATAATATCAAAAAGCATTTTTCCTTCCCTTATTCTACACCGGCCTTTATTATCGTCACATGTTAATCAAGACCAAAGTGATTAAATCCACTGTCCCTCCTCTCAATATCCTTTGTGAATTAAAGTCTGCGCATCCGTGCTGTACGTCCGTGCACGATGCATGACGCAAAACTATAGTAGAACGACGGGATTAGTGGGATGGACTCGCACGATCGAATTCTCGTCCAACGAGTCCCCCACTACTTCTCGTACGACGTGAGGCTGCATGGTGCGTAGCCCTGACGTACATCAGTTCAATCGTGCATCGTGCGTGTTTGGTCATTGCGTAGACTTGACGTCCATCAAATCTTCGCAGCGTTGCCAGATCTCCAGTTTTTACAGGAGATCTACTGGTTTCGGGGTGTGTCTACTACTCTACTGTTTTTCCCAAAAAATCTACTGGATTTTAGAATTTGGCTTGTGTAATAAAAATATTCATATACAAATAAGGTTCTCGAAGCGAGTGTAGGAGCTACAATTTATGAACGAAACGATATGAGCGAAATAAGAATCTGTGGCACAGTCTAGTTTGATAGATATGCACGATAGTGCGTACAGCACCATCAGGCCTGACGGTCGTGCGCTGCTGTCCTTCAAGATGGATAGTGCGTAGAGGGCTTAAGTCCAATTTGCTAGTTGTCCACAAATATGGATTATAAACCTTTTTAATGGTTTAACGGAAATAAGTGAATAAATTAAATAATTTATTATCTTTATAACGGTACAGCACTAGTTGCTTGGAGTAATTAACTTCATTTGACCTAAGAAATGTTCAAATCAAAAAAATACACGGTGTATAGTCTAATATGATGGGGGTGTTCAGAGTGTCGCCTCCTAGTGTGGGTGGAAGGTAGGAAACCGCGAGGACGTAAAAACCCGAACGGAATACTACCAACTACCACGGCACACCCCGGGCAACATTGTTGGTAGAGACTTGACGGAGTCCTCTGTGCCCTCTCTGTACCAGCAATGGCTGAGATCTCTCGGCTCCATCGGGTTTGTAGGCGACCCGATGGACTATCCAGCCTACCTGTGGTAGTCCTCCGCAGTTGAGCGCCGTATGCGAGGATGCAGGAGTCCTGGGGGGTTGAGTCGAACGGAGTCGGGATAGTACTACCGGGAGACAACACGCCCCCTTTGGTCCGAATTTCTGGCAAAACGGTAGCCTTGCAGCTAGCCACTGCAAGGTAATGGACACGCGTCCGTACGGTCGAGGTGGGTACGGTTTCGCAGGCGAGATGTGTGGGGGCCCACTGGGTGGGCGGGGTGTCGGCCATGCTGACGGGGCAAGGGCGTGTGGAACACCTGGGGAGACCCGGATCGGTCAACCCAGCCACACTGTCTGCAGCTCCCGATGTCGCGCATGACACCCAACTCTGCACATCTATATCTCACGAGTACTCCTGATGATCTATTGTAGACATCCCCGGTGCGGGCTCCGTGGAGGGTGGGAAACTCGTGAGATGAAACAACAAACAACGGACTATGGACAATATACGATCCGAAACCCCGAGAGTGCCGGAGGGGAAACCCAAAGGCGTTCAACAAGAGAGCGGTGCTCCTACGGGCGTGCCAGCCTCTCCCAACAAAACAGGTGCGGGTAGTAGTGGCCAAGGGCTACACCACACACAAACACCACACAAAGGTGGCGGCAGGGCGCAAGCTCCGCCAGCTACCCTTACACACCAAACACAGCGGAAGGGAAGTGGCACGAAAGTGACGCTACCTTCTTTCACACGTGGCTTCGAGGCATCGACATCGACCCCCAAGACCACAAGAACACACCCACGCGGGGGCGGTGCTAAGGCACCGCCACACACACACACACACACACACAAAGTCTGCGAGGGGTGGGAAGTCTGCTGGGAAACCGGCTGGCTCAAAACCCCGAACGTGGACTCAACCCAGGCCACTACGCAAAGCCAGCCCGGAGATCGTCCCGCCTGCACCTGCGGAGAAATCCGCAGACGCGGGGCAGACACCGGCGCTGCTATCTACGCCTTCGACAGCTTCCCAGCTGGATGCCAGCTGGAAACTTCCCGTGTTGACCACGTGGGGAAGAAGGGAGCAAACCGCCAAGCGGGACGCAAGTGCGACCGAACTCGGGAAGAAGAAGCACAAGAACAAAAAGTAGCGCCGCAAGTACCGTAGGCTACTGGCGGAACAAGCTGCTGCTCCGGTGCCTGACCAACAACCAGGTGCTCCCGGAACGGAGACGGTGTGAGGCGCTGCCGGTGACCTCGTTCATCCGACAACAAGCCGTGCCGCTCCCAAAGGGAAAGGAGCCGTCAACAGGGCCTCGGAGGGGAGCCCCCCGGTCGCTCGGACTACTGCTAAGAGGGCGCGCAAGGACGAGACTGTGTCTCCGAGAGGCGAACCCAAAAAGCAGTGGATCGAGCGATCGTCGGGTACCCCGCGAGTGGCGTACGCGGACGCAGCGAAGGCGGACCTGATGGTTGCTGTTACATCAGCAAGCACGGGTTTCGGCTGCACTCGCTGACGAGGCCCTAAACCTCATTCAAGCCCGCGTGATGGCAGAAGCGGTCCAAAACCTGCAGAGCAGGGGCGAACCACAGCTTCAGGGAAAGCCGTTACACGTGAACGGCACCCTGAGGCTGTGGTGCGGGGACCAAGCAGCGGTGACCTGGCTGAGGGAGTGCGTAGCCGCCATCACCCTCTCCTCAGGCGATAACCTTACGGTAAAACGCCAGAGCGAAATACCGCGCAGAGTACGCTGCGGCATCCTGCTCCCGGGCGTGTACGACGATTTCGGCGTTTGCGCACTCGCTCCGCTACCAAAATACCTGGGTGCAGATGGACCGGTGGCTTCTGCACAGCGCTGACAGGCAAGGTAACGAGACCTTTGCCATCGTCAGCATACCGGAGACGGAGGTGCAGGCCATTCTGGATAGGGGGCGCCGGCTCACATTTTTGTGTGGGTCGGTGTACCTAAAATTCCAGGGGCCACGAGGGAAGTTCGTGGAGACTCCACCCTCGAGCACCTACGGCACAACACCTGCCACACAGCGGGAACCAGAGCCGATGGACACGGCCACGGTGACCGGCGCGGCCGACGACATTGTCGAGGTTGCGCCTGGGTCCCAATCCCCGGCGCAAGGCGCCCCCTGCTCCGAGCACGACGAGGAAGAGCTCCTCCGTGACTCGTCGGAAAGCGGGGAGGAGTGTGCTCAGGGGATAGGCAAGCTGGCCATCGGCGAGGAAGGCAGCGAGGAGGGGTCAGTGGGGCTTTGCACCAATGACGGAACCCCCTTCACCCGGCTGTAACATCCTCCAAGCTAACCTCCACCACAGCGAAACCGCGACGGCTCAGGTCCGGAAGTGGCTGGAGGCCAACAACACCGCCGTAGTCCTGATCCAGGAGCCGTGGATCAGGAAGGGGGCCATATGCGGGCTCCGGAACATCGGAGGTAAGCTCATAGTACACACGGGACCGGATAACCCCCGGACCTGCATTTACATCACTAGGAACATACATGCCGAACCCTTAACCAGTTTCTGCTCTAGAGACCTGAGTGCCATAAAGGTGCGAGGGGCGCAAGATTCCAGCCTGCCGTAGGTGGTCCTGGCTTCCATCTATATGCCAGAGGCAGAAGACCCACCGCCACACGATATGACGAGGCTGGTGACCTACTGCGAGGAGTACAAGCTGCAACTGATTGTGGCCACGGACTCCAACGCACACCACAGGCTCTGAACCCACATTCGTAAACACAATCGACACGAAGCAGCACAATCATTGACTTGACCTTAGCAACTGAAGAAACTACACAGTACATCATGAACTGGCACGTCTCAAAGGAACTGTCGTGCTCAGACCATAGATGGATACGTTTCGACATTCAGGTAAATACAATCGCAGAAACTCCTCGGCGGAACCCACGTAGAACCAACCGCTTGCTATACGCTGAGCGGCTGGAACTTACGTTGCCGTCGGCGGCCACACTCCAAGTCGAGGGCTGCGAAGCGATAGAAAACCAGGTAACTCTCCTAACGGAGGCCATTGTGGCAAGTTATCATCATGCATGTCCTCTCTCAAACCCACCGGCCAACCGCAACAGCGAAGGAAAATGGTGGGGCCCTGAGCTGGAGAGGCTCAGGAAGAAGATGTGGCGACAACTGAACAGAGCAATGAACACAGGCGCAGACCACGACTGGGAGAACTACAAAACGACCAAGTCCAGGTACAAGAAACGCCTCAGGTACAATCGCTTTCTGGCAGTGTCGCAGGATGGTAGGTAAAACCTGGGGACTACACCCCAAAATCATCCTATGGCTCTACACGTCAGTGATACGACCAATCATAGCCTATGGTGCGGTAGTCTGGTGGCCACGCACCAGACTCTCCACTGTGGAAGCAAAGCTACAACGACTCCAGAGACTAGCCGGTATGGCAGCCACCGGATGCATGCGGACTACGCCCACAGCATCCCTGGAAGCCCTACTCGACCTTCCGCCACTGCATCTCTTCATCCAGCAGGAAGCGGCAGCGACAGCGCTACGTCTTAGGAACTTGCACCTGTGGAGACTCGCCAGGGTACCACACACCGAAATTCTCTACGAAGCGGTTAACGAGGAGCCGCTCATAGAGGCAGCCACCGACAGAATACCAAAACAGTTCATCTTCGACAAGAAGTACAAAATACAACTGCACGAGGATCCGTTTGAAGGCCTCAACCCCAGGGAAGTAAGGATCTTCACAGATGGATCCAAGACAAAGTCGGGATCCGGAGCAGGTACTTTTTCGGAAGATCTAAACATACATATCTCAACGCCATTAGGAGCCCACAGCACAGTTTTCCAGGCTGAATGCGTGGGCATCATCATGGCTATAACAGCGATCGAGCAAAGGAAGGTAAAAGATCTCCCTATCCGAATACTCTCCGACAGCCGATCAGTTCTCCAAGCCCTACAGTGCTACACAGCAACGTCAGGGCTAATATACGAATGTCACAACGCCCTTTCTAAGGTATGTAACATCAACCCCATCACTCTACAGTGGATTAAGGGACACAGTAACTCTCGAGGTAATGACGCGGCGGACGTACTCGCGAGGAGGGGCTCATAAACGGAACTGATAAGTCCTGAACCATTTCTGCCCCTGCCGACCAGCTGGCTGCGTACAAACTGCGCCAAGTCACTAAGGAAAAGCAAGGAAGCCCTTCCGATAATCAATCCCGGATTATCGCGTAAGCTACGACTTCTCAAAAGGGCCCAACTCCGATTACTAACTGGAGCCATAACTGGCCATGCCTTGTTTAACAAACACTTGTTCACATTAGGTGTTACAGACAGCCCCCTGTGCAGAGCCTGTATGACGGCGGAGGAAACCGCGGCCCACGTCATCATGGAATGCTTTGAGGTGGCAACATACCGGGCACGTCACCTCGGAACACCGAGGTCGCTACCGGAAGCCGTCGGCAACATCAAGGGTTTGCTAGGCTTCCTGGTAGAACTGGGTTGGCAAGAGTAGTGCCAAAAACCCAGCACGCAAAAAAGTCGCATACATTAAGTCGTCGAGTTGCGGAAACCAGCCCGCTCTAACCTATAACCTATAGTCTAATATGAATTATGCTATCCTACGATCAACAATACCAACTAGATAACGGGTCAGCGTAAAAAAATACGTCTCAGTAAATAGCGCGTCGTGAGACGTTTGACACACAGCCAATGTCAAAAAGCGTTACAATGCCGCAATGTGTATCCAAAAGTTGCAAAATAACTACCGAAAAAGCAATGTATCAGTCAGAGTGTCTTACTTTCGGTAAGTCTATGTAGAAACTAACAATATGATATTTGCAACCAAATAATAATTTTTAAACATCCGCTATGAATCGATGATGTCACATAACATGGCGTCACATTTGTTACAACAACAAATTGAAATAATTTATTTCGCCTCTTTATAACATTTTGTACATTGAATTTTTAAAAATCGTTGAATTTAGTTTCTTGTTATAAACGGAGAATAAAACTGATATTTGTAATCACGTAAATTAATCGACGACCCCCGAATAGGGTTTTAAAGATACCTATAGTTGGCCTAATTTGATAATTTCTTGGTTGTTTTAACTCTAATCGAGAAATCCTGAAATAGGTAGTTTAATTTGTTACGAAGAGTAATTAAACAAAGTTTTAAGTGACCAGCTTAATCCAGTAACTTTTTTCCATACTAACTTTGACATCTTTTTTCCCCCCCTTTTAATATCATATTTTATTTTTTTATTATATTATATAAACCTGGTCACCGTTTATTGAAACCTTTTAGTGAAAACCACATTAAAATTGGTTCAGTGGTTTTCAATTGATAAAAGGAGAAACAAAATTAAACAGACAAACAGACACCAAGTCTAAAAATTGTAGAAACGTGTTCCACTGCTCATACTGAGGGCCCCTATAGTATTTTTAAATTTTAATCTCGATTGTACGGATTTTTTCCCTTCTACAACTTTATTATATGTATAGATTTTGGCGGTTGACATTTTGCTCCACGGTAAAGTTTTGTTCATCTGTGAACAGAATATTACGATATCCACCCTTTGCGTGCCGCTGCCACAACACACAACACTTTAGCTCTCGTCGCTCTTATTTTCCGTAGGGCCGGCGGCTCGTATTTTCCAAGAAACCAGTATTTGAAAAACCGCGTTTACTTAATTTTGCTGTTGAGTTAGAAGTAATCCCAATCCACACCTACAATCAAAATTTGAACAAGCCACTTATATTAAAAATTATTCGTAGATTTCTAGGATTGGGATACTGAAAATACGTCAACTTCAAATAATATTTCTCAAAAACTGTGCATAGAAGGAAGGCGGGAGTTTTAGTTTATCTTTGAATACTAGTGAGCTACCAAAATATGGAATCAGACAATTCGGTCCCAAAATGGGCTCTCTTAAAACACAGTGTGCTGGTGTGCTTGTTTAATGTGGTGGTCGTCGTGTGTGTGTGTGCGCGTGTGCGTACGTGTGTGTGTGTGTGTGTGTGTGTGTGTGTGTGTGTGTGTGTGTGTGTGTGTGTGTGTGTGTGCGCGCGCGCGCGCGCGCGTACACGTGTGTGTGTGTATGTGTGCACGTACTTCTGCTCCTGCAGCGTGGCTTGTATCTCGGTGTGCCGCACGAGAGAGCGCGAGCACTTGAGCTCCGCCGAGACGCGCGTGCACTGCAGGCAGCCTAGCTGGTACGCTTCCTCCGTGTACTTGTTCGCCTGCTCACAACATACATAAATAAAAAATATTCGAGGACAATCTCACACAAATTGACCTAGTCTAAATTAAACTAAGCTCTAGGATTGTACTATGGGTACTGGACAACGATAAATAAATCGACACTATTTGGTACAAATCCCACATGTACAATCGTGGCCCACTAATTAGAGGCAGAAAATTATATAACTAGATACAGAACAGACAAATATAATTTGCATAAATCAGCACGATACAAGTAAAGAATATATATAACTAAAGCTTTATCATGTTTCTAGGTACTAGCAAAATAATTCTGTTTAAATACATTCGTTTGCGAACCTATTGATAACTGATGAATATATACATTTGTTACTATTTAAAGTACTTTATTACTGATTCTCTAATTAAGAACAGTGGGTTTGGATCCCTATATCTTCCAAAACAATTGAAAATAACCAACATGTCACTTGGTTTTCTGTTTCTTGGCTATTCTATTATTATTTCGTGCTTAAAAAACATTAGTAAAAATGGGTAAAAACCCTAGTTCTGATCCCTCCATCAGAAACATCATAGTAACATTGGTTTTAGAGAGGAAGTGGACATACCGAAAGGTTGCCGAACACCTTCAATGTTCGAAAACGAAAGTATTTAACGCGATCAAATATTTTAATAAGAACCAAACATGCGTGAAGGTCCAGCGGAAACTCTCTTATGATTTTATAAATATATTTGTTTTTTTTTGCCGCAATAAATGTACTTGAGGCGTTTTTAATTTTTAATACCGTTAAGTTAAATATTTAAAAAGTTAAAAATTAAAGAGCCAAGTAATTTAGTCGGGCATATAAAATTGAGTCAGCTGATCGCGCCAATGCTTAAAAAAACGAAAATTTTGCAATATTGTTTACCGTGTAGAATAGTAGAGGCCCTGGGCCTCTATTTAACACGGTGAAAAGCATATCGTCTTTGTTCTGTTGTCGTATTGTCAACATTTTGATTGCACTTATTTACTTGACGGTAATGGCGGCAGTTAAAAACAATACCAAAACAGGTCAAAGGCGATATGGGTTTTACCGCCATGAATAGAAGCCCTGGGCCTCTATGCTATGACGTTAAACAATATTGCTTTTGACGTGAAATTGTATTGTTTTCAACTCGGCCGCCATTATTGCCAAGTAAATAAGAGCTATATTTAATAGAGGTCTTGATATCCTTTGAACTAATAGAGCTATTGAATCTCGTGGGTCGAGTAGAGTAACCCTCAGTAATGATGAGTTAGAATCAAGAATCTTTTTAGGAGACGATTAAATACCATTAGCGGATTAGGAAGCAATTCCGGGATCGCCAACTTCGGAGGTAGGGTTACTGCCAACTAGAATAACTGCGTCGTCGTCATAATAAAAGGAATGTGAAGTCCTACGCGAATAGGGATCACCCAGCTGGTAATAAATGGTTTTATTTATCATTTTACTAAAACACCCAAGCGGTTTATTAATACACCTTCCTGCCTAATTTCACAACCCATCGTCCCCAGACTCAGAATAAATAATTAGGCATCGCTACGGTAGCCAAAAAGTACTAAGTCACTTTTTTCTATTGCAGTATTCAAACTATTGTTCTAGCACAAACAATCGTTATCGTAGTTGGTCGGTTATTGTAAGGATGTGTCGGTTAAAGGTACCTGCTTCTCGAGTATGTCGGCAGGCCAGCCGGAGACGTGCGCCGTGAGGTCGACGCGCACGTAGTTGACGAGCGAGGGCGTGAGCGCCGGCACCTGCGGGTGGTGCAGCGCGCCGCCCACCACCGACGAGTAGCTGCCTAGGCACTCCACTGCGAACAACACAATTTACTCAGCGTTCGATCTTATGACAGGACCGTCTGAATAAATCCTCGCCTTTCACCTTCGAAGGGCGTAGCGTGTATCATAAATATCTTAATGAAAGCTACGAGTATGTTTAATTATTAAACACTTTCAATATCTTGATTCTTTTAGGCAACCATTTTTTATTTACTGTCCAGTCTTAATATGTATTTCCAGTTTAGTCTTAATATCTTACACTTTTACGAATTTGGTCAAAATGGTCTGTGGTAACGAAATGAGCAAGTTTTAGTTTGAGTAGAATGTTTGAGTTCGAGATCAGAAATAGGTTTCTCAAAATACTGAGTATTTTCATATTTTGTTGAGAAATGATGTTTAAAAAATGCATGCGTATTCCCTATTGGGATCTCATTTTCTTGCTTTAAAATATTCTTACACTTTATAAAAAACTTGTTTAGTTTGAGCCGTTATTGGAGGATTCATCTTGGGTTGTAAATCTAGTGTAGGTAAGTTTTTTCAAAGCGGCCAGTCCACATTACACGTGTTGACGACAGCGATTCCGATGCCAGACTGGAGTGTCGCGCACCGCTCCACAGGAACCTACTCGGTTAAGCGCTAGACCTGTAGTCGATAGTCGATAAAATACAACGTTTCATCTCTGTGATGTTCCAACTTTTCGCTTTCAGAATAAGCGGAATTCTCGAACATTCAGAAATAGGAACGTTTCTTTTCTTATCGACAACTGCACACAACTGTAATTACTAGTAGTTGGAGCACGAGGACCTTGTCATAACCCGTGATTCACCCAGGTGGAGATCCTAGGTGAAGCATGGGTCCGGCCCTGCAACAAACTTATCCTCACATTGATTCCGTTTCAATTTGTTAGTCTGTTAATATTTTGAACGAGGTAGTTACTTTTCCGCGGCAACAGCGTGTCGAGGTGCAGCGGGGGTGCGTGCGGGTCGATGTTCTCGGAGTGCGTGGGCGTGGGCGGGCCGGCGTCGCGCCGCGGCGAATCCCCGCTGCCCGTGGGCGACACAGCGCCGTTGTTGGCGGACGCCGGCGCCGCCAGAGGCGCGGCCACGATGCGCGGCAGCGCGGCTGCCAGCAGCGATCCGCTCTGGCATACAATATAGTATATATTACTGTAGAGACCGGGAAACAGGCCGTTGCAGAACGAGTACGCGGAGACGCAGTCAAATATTGTACTAGTCAACCGCCCTTCCCGATCGAGGCTGGTATAGTGTTTTTCTCTAACAATGCGAGAAAATATAACAACTTAATAATATTAAACACAGTCCAAATACATACATAAACTCACGCCCTCATTCCCAGAGTGGGATAGGCAGAGCTACAGAATTACCAACAACTCTAAATACTGCCTTAAAAAAACAACATTTCGCGGCGGCGGATCAGGCGCTTGCTATTTTTCGTCACGGACAACTTCATAAAAAATTGAATCCGCTGCGCCCGAGGCGCGCGCCCCGGGGGCTTGCTATGGTTATTCCCTTGTTGTTTCGGACCAGACGAGAGCCCAACGAGACCCTATTATTATGCCTACGCTGTCAGCCCGTCCGTCCGTTCGTATGTCCTATAACTACTTTTTTTGAGGCAAGCTCTTCAGAACTTGTAGATGCTTCAATTAGATCTATTTCTGAGGAATCTTCGGATTTTAAATTAATTTTGTGGACATAAGTAAATACCTAAGGAGTGGTTCAGTAAAAAAGTAGCAATGTATTATCTGGTATATATTTTTTATTTATTGCTAATTATGAATCAGTTTTTTTTTTTAGTAATCTGTAGATATCATACTATGAAATAAAAATACAATCATATTGAAATGTATGAGATTCTTTAAGTTTTCTCAATATTTATTGCAGGTACTTTATAACCTTATGAACAACACAATTTGACAATCTTCGCTTGCCGTTTTCTACAATGCCACAATAGAGAATGTCAGCCAGTTTAGATTTTTGGCTTACCGTATTCTTCATTAAAAACTAAAAATATCTGTAAAAAAAATATTTTGATACGTCAAATAGTTTTCGAGATATTGAATTTTAAACTTCGTATGCGGCGCTCGAAACCCGGCGGCTAGCGCTAACGGATGATGACGTCATCGCTTAACAGCGGTACGCGCCCTTATATGAACGAGTAAGTTTACAGGGCTATAACTTTTTAACCGTAATAAGTAGCCAGTTGAAATTTTCACAGAATACGTGTTATTAGATAGCCCTGTAAACTTACTCGTTCATATATGTAAGGGCGCGTACCGCTGTTAAGCGATGACGTCACTCCAGCAAAATGCCCCCCGCGCGCTTTAATATTTTTGACCCAAATTTTAAACGTTCGTAGAATCAAAACTACTGAGTCTATTTGAATAAAATAAAAAGTAGTATGTTTGTTTGTTTATAAACTTTACTGTTACAAAGTCTCAAGCGATTTGGCGTACCTACTGACATTCTTCATTGAATTTCCATTTTCACAACTTGTTTTATGCTTTTAGGAATATCATCTTACGGATAAGTTTTACCAATAAACTGGATTTTACTTTGGGTAGTAAGGAAGTCTCTCCAATCTAACCTCTGACAGAGGTTTTTCTATGGGAGACAAATTTCTATAAAAATGGTAAATACACCAGTCTTGAAATTCCATGTAGTTACATGGAATTTCAAGACTGAAGTGAAAAAACCTCAAAGTGAAGTCAAATCAAAAAAGTTAACTATTGATCAAAAGACAATTTAATAAGGTATTAAGTAGCCCATCAAACTTTAAGGAAAAACTATGTTTATGACAAACACCTCATTAATTCTCTCAGAAGACGCTGTTTAAAAAGTTTTAGGTAAGATGTAATATAAAAGGCGAAAACTTTAGATCGCCCGTTCGTTTTTACGATTGTTATTTTTTATTTTATTGAATAGTATCTACAGATTACTATAACAAATGCACTGCTTAAAAATGACCACAAAATAAACAAATAATCCATATTATGTGCTGCTACTTTTTTTCCGGACCACTCTTTACCTAACCAGTCCGCTTGTGTTTGAACCTTTAAAAGCTATGGTCTTAGGACATATTATGTCGTGTCCCGCACTTGTCGCATACACTGTATACCGTAGTATGAAGTTATTAAGCTTCAACTAGATTTATATTTTAGTTATCTCTATTCCCTATTAGTTATAGTACATTGTGTATTAAGGGCGGTAGGTAAGCAATTACGAAGATTGGCTTCTGATGATTCTTGATCTTCACTAGACTTGAATGCATTGGACTTTTCGATATGGGGATATACGCTTAGCAAGATTGGAAGCACTGGGTATGAATTTTAAATTCATTCTAGGATCAGTTGGTCAAGATATGGGATGACATACCCGATAAGGTAGTGCGTGCCGCGTGCAATTCATTTTATAGTAGAATGCGCAAAGTTATACTAGCTAAAGAGCGATTTTAGCTAATGAATTAATTTTGTAAATAATAGAGTATGCTTAAAATAAAAACATTTTCAGTATTGAAATTTTAAGTTTCTTTTAATTTTATGGCTATTTTAAACTAGGACACTTAATCTGCCCAACGCTGTTTATCGAAAAAAGCTCACCGAGACATTCATCTTGAGATAACCCTCGACGAAGGTTGTGATAAATTATGGTACGGAAATTTTCACACGTGAGCTCCATTTTGTCTATCGAGTTGTCTAATTTAAACTGGCATTACGAAAAAAACCGAGGTTTTTTTTTAACTGTGAAAAATTTCATTACGATTGCAAGAAGCCCACTAGCATAACAAAATAGTAGTTTACGTGACGGTTGCGTAATGCTGATTATGCAGAGTCTCGTACAATACTTTATCTACACACATATTATAAGTACTCTAAAATGGGTTCAGAAGCCGAAAGGCAAATGACCAGCATTACCTTACCTGTGGTAGTAGGTGACAGCGATAACAGCTGTAAGGTAATTTTGAAATTACGTTATCGAATATTGTAAGGTAATGAGATCCAAATTTGGAACATCAGCCGAAATTAACAGCTGTCATCGCTGTCACCTACAACCACAGGTAATGCTGCAGGCCTTTCGCGTAACACACTCGCAATCACAATCGTTTTCAGTTTGAAAATCGAAGGCTTGTCTGCATACAAAATGAAACCAATTGTTTTGTTTTGAAGCCGATCGTGATTGCGAGTGAGTTACGCGAAAGGCCTGCTGGTCATTGCGTAAGGGTTTTGAGCGCATAATAGAGGACTTATGATATGAATGTAGATAAAAGGTTTTATGCTAACTCAATCCAAAGTACTCAATTCCCGATCATTTCGGTGTGGCCCTCGTACATTACTGCACAGACCAGTAAGTGAGCCTTCCTGGACGAGTATCATTTAAAAGCCCGAACCGGCAGGCGAGGGCTTTTATACATACGAGCCCAGGATGGCGCATAGTGGTCGAAGCATGTATAGTGCTTTTCTCAAAAAAGAAAACAGTTACACACATACACAGATACACAGACACGCACATACAAAGATACACACATACACAGTTACACAGGTTAGCAGTTTGATACTACGACCAGAGGGTTTATTGCCTAACGCACTCGCAATCGGCTTAAAAGTGGAACAATTGTTTTCATTTCGTCTGCAGACTCGCCTTCGACTTTTAAAATGAAAACGATTGCCATTGCGAGTGCGTTAACACTTTCATTGCCAAGCTCTCTGATTTTCATACAAAATGGACTCGCCTAGCGGGTCGGCGGCAATGAAAGTGTGAAGCAATGGCCCCCTGGGCCGCTTTGAAGCCGATTGCGATCACGAGTGCGTTAGGCAATAGCGACGCCGGGCTCCGCCCTTTTCACTTGTTATTTGAGATTAAATTTAGACTTAGGCCGCATTTCACCAAACTGGAATAAGACTTACTCCGAGGTTAGTCTATATAAATTCGGCGTTTAATCTAGGTATAAGATCTTATTCCAGTTTGGTGAAATGCGGCCTAAGATGAAGATAACGTAACTTCGAACCCCATTTTTTCAATATGTGACGGACTAAGGTTACAAGCTTTGCGTCTTACTCTAATAACAAAACAAAAATACGGCTTGAAAAGAAAATAGTTTTCATAGTGCCAATAAGGTAGAAAATTCTTTACTGGACATTTACATTATGGTATACCTGTCATTACTAGTGGCCATCAGTCACAGAACTATGATTATCAATCGATGTATTTTGTTGTTAGATTTTAGATCTGCCTAACAAGAAAACCGGTGTTATGGTTTCTGCATAAGACATAGCATAACAGAAGTGTGAAGGAATCCATCCTAGCCTTCGCTCGTTTGTGCGTGAGTTTAGTTTTTTAACTTTAGTATTAAATAAATAAACGATTTTTGCATTGATTTTAATTCTAAACATACGACACTCCGTTAATCTTAAACAAAGATAGTATAAAGAAATTCGGGTGTGTGTGTGTGTGATGTCTCTCTCAATCGCTCTGCGAGTCTAAACGATTTGTCCCAAACAGAGGGCCTTTGAACCTATGTCAGTTGAAGCCAACATTAAGTATAAGTTAATTACAAGTTAATTGAGGGATAATTGAGCTATTTTTGATTTAGATTAGTTGGTATGAAAAAAAAAAATACAACGTATCTTAACGATACACCCATCAAATAACGGACCTGTAAAATGGATCGCTATGTGTACGCGCCCTTACGTTGTATGTGTGTAGTTATAAAGCTGAGTTTCATAAAAAGTGTTTATCTTTATTAGGATGCATCTTAACAGTCGTTAAAATATTTGCTGATATTGGATTTACACACTGTATAAACACAAGTTTGAGCCAAGAGTTAAGAGTGGTTAATCAAAAAGTATATGAGATTAAATGCTTGAAAAAAAAAATGGTGCCTTTACCGGAGATGTCCATGTTGGTAGGAGTGAGCGAGTAACCATTTTGTCAGTCAGTTAAAATCTAATTTAATTACAATTACACATGCGTATATATACGATGTTAACTTACTACAATACTTAGTAATGCGCACTAGATACACGTACGGATAATATCTAATCTAAATGCAATTCATTAATACGTGAATTGATAACAATTACTAAACGTGCCTGCCGGCACAGTGCCTTTCATTACCAGACATCACTCAGATGGAAGATATATGTCTGTTGGCCAGACAAAAACTCGTCGCGTTATGCGAAAAAATTGTTAGAATTCCTGGATTCCATTAATATTCTATTTTTGGTGTCAGATGGCAAAACACCATTTTTTCCACCGGAAGCGTCACTTTTTTGGTCACTTTTTTCCATTTTCCCACAAGTTTTATTACATTCGGACTTTGCATCATTTTTACGATAAATCAGCGTGCAATTCACCTTAGAATTAAGTAGGTACGACATTACTATAGGTATTTTGAATGGATATCGCGGGTACTCGTAACGATTAACGATTATCTACCCGGAATTATCATTATTAATGACACCTGACACCTTTGAACTCTAGTTTGAAACTGCATCTGTAGTGCGCTCGCTAGCGCCCGTGGAATATGCCACAGATCTAAAAAGTGACAGATAGTACGACAAAAACTTGTAAGTTAATTTTTGGGAAAAAAGTCTTCGAACATAAGTTGTTTTTTATGGTGTTAATAATTAAACCCTTGAAGGGTGGTCAGCCGACATCAAAAAAATTGTAAAAAAATGGTTGTCGATCCCATCAACGACTGACGTTTAAAATTATGTACCATATATTCATGTTGAGAGTTAAACACTACTATTACTAAGTACTATTAATCAATAAATGATTGAAAAATGGCCTCCTGCTGCAGTTTTTCGCTTCTTCTCCGCAATGATGGTCTTGCCCGAAGCGCTACTAGATTCACTCTATATAACCGACGTGTAAATGAGCCCTCACGTGGCCAAGTTACTGAATAAATATCATAGAATTTCAATTCGAGTCACAATAAGTTTTTTTTTTAACCGTGTTCACTTCCTTTGTTTTCAATCTATAAATTATATTATTTTCTTTCCACACAAAAACAACACAATCGTACTTGACGGAAAGTCAATGATGAAACAAAATTACTTCTATATTAATGGACTGTCTATGCAAATTTATGTCATAATTACTAATCAGTGATTAGTAATCACAAAGAACTATAACCTCAGATAAAGATTTATCAAAACTGCATTACATACTTCCAGTCGTCCACATAGGTACTAATACTATAATTGTCAAAGTAACTTTGTCCGTTTGTTATGGTTTCACGTTTAAACCGCTGAACCCATAGCAATGAAAATTGGTATGGAGATAGCTTGAACTCCGAGGAAGGACATACGGTAATTTATTCTGCGAGTAGCGATAAACGACTTCTACGCGGACAGAGTCACGGACAACAGCTAGTAAGCATATAATAATTAAAAAGATAAAAGATGTTGACAAAGCTAGCTGTGATTTGTACTCCTCTGATAACACAATAACCAGCCTACTTAAAACTATAAATAGTTTTGAAATAATCAGACGTGGTCATTGTTTTTCAGACCTCCGAAGTGAACGAACTTACACCCGCGTAATTAGTCTTATCAATAGATCATTAAAGTGAATGTTGTTTGTTGACGGATTTCTAAAAACTTGTCGTGATAAACCCTAGTCATAATCATGGAAATTATTGACAAAGGTATGTGTTTTAATAATACTATTTTTATTATAGATTTTATATTTATTTGAGAGCTACGAGACACCTAATTTAATAAAAATATTTAAGTTTGTTTCTGTATTACCATTGAGTTTTATCAATGACGCGGTACTGTCCGAATAATAATTTTGATTATTGAAAAAGCATAAATAAGTCTTGTTACTTGGCCAATAGTCATCTTCTGCTAGATTTTGCTAGATGTTTTAGTAATTCATCCTCTACGCTGTTCGTAGCAGGTGCTACGTGATTTGTCAATTTCTAATGTATATTATTTGCTTTCTTGCAGGTTCTTTCATGCAGGTCCAGTTTACAAGAATGCACATATTTGAACTATGGCATCTTGCTAAAGGATCACAGATAGAAAAATCTCAATTTATACTAGAGAAAGTTTCGGAAATAGTGCCGGAAGCTTGAAAACTTGAAATCGGAGTTCAAAGTAAACGCGTTAACTACCTACATAACCAAAGTGCTCGCAGATTACTGAAAAAAACAGCACGGAATCAAAATGAACTAGTCAGAAAACATGAAAAATTGTTAAATGTCCTTGAAACTATAGATATAGCAAAGAATGTGTCGGTAACTGCGAGTGAAAATCAGTTTACTGATCAAGCAATTTATGACATTAAATCTCGGTCGACCGAAGAAAGATTTTGAGTCTTGCAGTAAACGAAATCAGGAAAGGAGATTTGTGGACCTTTCAAAAATTGATAACTCGGCCAGTGCTTTAATAAATACATCGTCAATCTCGAGTGGGCTAAATTATTGTCATAAATGTTAAGTGAATCCAAGTGAGATCCTATCGCTAATCACAGAAGCGAAATTAACAAAACACCAATACCTTTTAACTACAGAGTTCATTAACAGCAAACAATCTCCAGTTTTGCCTTCGTATCAAAAGGTTTTAGAAGCCAAGAAACAGAATTACCCTGAAAAATTTACTAAAACCGAAAAATGTGCCGAAATAGAGTTACAAAGTTTGTTGGACCACAAAACCGTCTTGTATTAAATTTTGACCCACTAGTGACGAGTCTTAGAAAGCTTCCTAGGAAAAAAAACTGTTTTGTCTAAATCTGTCATTAGTATATTAGATTACTAAGGTCATTAAAGTTTCACTAATGAGTGTTAGATAGTTTAATTCTAGTATTTTTAAGATAACAACTCTTTACGTGCGGTTTATTCAATTGCATGAATTGCGCGTAACGAAAAAACTTAGTATAAATATATTTGAGTTCAATATAAGTTGCTTTTTTGTTAATTTAATAGCATTAAGCTATTGATTATTATATTTTTAAGGGAAAACATGTTACTTACTAATTATAAGTAATAATTATAAGGTATTGAATTATAGTGAATTTTGACTCGTTTTTAATTATTTTGTTTTTTTTTATTATTATTAAATATATACACATTAAATTAATTGTTTGTCTTATACTTTATAAGATAATTTCATAATTAACAATAATATATGCATTTTTACTGACTTATGACACTCTCTCCATACAAGCTGAACCACAGTGCACTGCTGAGAAGAAACGCCGCAAGAAACTCAACAGTCAGTCGTTTTTTAAATTTTACTTATATAATTATAAAACTTAACTAGCATTATATAAAACAATGAATCTAACATTAATATAAATATACAGTGGTGGTCACATAATAAGGGACACTTGTTTTTTGGCCAAACAAATACCTATGACTATTCAATTTTGACCACCATTCAAAAAGTTCTAAACTAATTTAATATTTGGTTACACTCATCGTTCATTAACGAACTAAGGTTTAAATATATGTACAATTCATCTCTGTTGAAAACGGAACTTTCATTTTATAAGGATTTGAAAAAATAAATACCTCGCGTTCATACAAAGTTGTAAAACTTTGTATGGACGGGTCAGCACTAAGTTTTTAAATCCCTATAAAATATAAGGTTCGTTTTTAACAGTAGTTCATTGTACAAAAATTTAAACCTTAGTTAATGATCTAAAGTAAATTGTATTTAGCAATAAAATTGGTCAAGAACTTTTTGAATGCTGGTCAAAATTTAAAAGTCACATTTGTAGGCAATTGTGTGGGAAAAAAACAAGTGTCCCTAATTATGAGACCACCACTGTACATATCATATATATATCAAGCGTAGTTCGGACCCTTGAACCGGCCATCACCGTAACTGCCCAACGATTATCGGATCAAGTGCGGCCCATTCAGCGGCTTCGGCGGCTGGATCAGTCTGTACTTGATCGGCTACGCCTGGAATCGCTACCTATTCGTACAACCTCCGCTTAGTCACGGGACCCTCCTGCTGCGTTATCGGCTTTGATGCCAGTCGCCCAACACGCACTGATATCGGCGCAGGATGATCCCGTTATCGACGCTGAGGATTGTTCGAATATAAGCGTAACTAGCCAGGTAAATGAGCAATTGAGGAGGGCTTTGGAAGACGCGATCGCGCAGTATCGGTCCACACCCAATTCTAGGCCTCGTTTACCACGCTTGCCTGCCTGTAAACGAAATTTAGCGCTTATGGGAGCCCTAAATGCCTTGCTGGCGTCATATTTACAAGCCAGCGAGGATATTATCGATACCCACTCAATTTTGTACTGCGGGGCCATAGCTGCGTGCCGCGTAGCTCGAGTCAAGTTTCCGGACACCGACCGAGCTCCGCGCGCTCGCGGGTCTGTCCCCGCTTGGCAAGTGCGAATTGAGCGGCGTATCGATAAGTTTAGGACTCTCATAGCAAAGCTAATCTGCTTCAGGGGGGGTAATGAACGCCCCCGTGTCATGCGTTTCGTGAACCAAGCCTTTGCTGGGACCGGAATAAGGCCCCAGCATTATATGGCTTGTGTCACGGAACGTATCGACTTCCTGAAGCAGAAGGTTTACGCGTGGGCAAGCCGTATTCGTCGCTATAGAGAGCGTGTGGATAGATACCAGCAAAATCGCCTCTTCCAAAGCGATCAGAGGAAGGTGTACCGAAAGTGGGAAGGAACCGATCAAGGTGTGAGCGACGGACACCTACCGGATCCTGCTGCTATGATTAATTTCTGGCGCAGCATCTGGTCGGTGCCTGTCGTGCACACAGAAGGAGACTGGATGCGTGCTGTTGAACACTCGTGTGAGGCTATTGAACCAATGGGGCCTATTACCATCTGCCCCTAAGACGTCAGTTGTGCAATTCGAATGGCTCAGAACTGGAAAAGTCCTGGGCCGGACGGATTGCACAACTTCTGGATTAAATGGTTCAAAGCCTCACATGAATGTTTAGCAACGCAATTCCAAAATTCCCTTGAGCTTGGTTCCTTGCCACCTTTATTAACAACTGGTGTCACCTTCCTGCTCCACAAGTCTGGTAGTACCGCGGAACCAAAAAACTACCGACCCATAACATGCTTGCCTACCATCTACAAGCTCCATTTTGAGCACAAAATTAAATGCACATTTTATTGCAAATAATGTTCTGGCCACTGCTCAAAATGGATGTAAGGTTGGGTCCCGCGGTACTAAGGAGCTCCTCCTCATAGACATGGCCATTTGCCAGCAAGTCAGACGAAGCAAGGTGGCCCTTTCGGCTGCTTGGATTGACTACAAGAAGGCTTATGACTCGGTGCCTCACTCATGGCTCGAAAGGATCTTAGAGTTGTATAAAGTTGATGCAACTTTGAGGTCCTTTTTAGGTGTGTGTATGAGGCAGTGGGTCACAGTCCTTCGTCAACCAGGTGCTCGAGATGTCCCCTCTGATTCGCCTAGCTAGATAAAGATTGAAAGAGGCATCTTCCAGGGTGACAGTCTGAGTCCTTTGTGGTTTTGCCTAGCCTTGAATCCCCTCAGCTCTATGCTGACGGATTCTGGGCTTGGCTATCGACTTCGTAGAGAAGCTGAAGTCATTTCTCACTTATTGTTCATGGATGACCTCAAACTGTTTGCATCGAAGCGCCGAGATCTTATCGCATTATTGAAAATCACACAAGAGTTCAGTAACGCGATCAAGATGGAATTCGGTGTAGATAAGTGTGCGGTCATGCATGTTCAACGAGGGAAAGTTGTAAATTCGTCGAATTTGCAGCTTTCTGAGACAATGACTCTCAGATCCCTCTCCGAAGTTAAAACCTACAAATATCTTGGTATGTCACAGTCTTTGGGTATTGTGGACGGCGATGTCAAGCAGTCAGTGAAGGAGCGCTTCTTCTGCCGCTTGACAAAAGTTCTTAATAGTCTTTTGTCGGGTGGCAATAAGGTGCGCGCCTTCAATGGCTGGGTGATGCCGCTGCTCACATATTCCTTTGGCATACTAAGGTGGACTCAGACTGAGCTGGACGCCCTGGATAGGAGGGTCCGTCTACTGCTTAAATCACATCGCATGTTCCACCCACGCTCATCTGTTATGAGATTGTACATCCCGAGGAAATGTGGTGGTCGAGGCATGTTAAATGCTATGAATCTCCACAACCGCGAGGTGTGCAATCTCAGGGATTATTTCCTTAGCAATGAGTGTGGGATGCATCGTGATGTGGTTGCAGTAGACAAGAGCCTCACGCCTCTTTCTTTGGCAAACGAGAACTGGCGCAAACCAACGGTGTTGAGCACTGAAGACCGCAAGAACGTATGGAAGAGCAAGGAGCTACACGGACGCTTCTACCGGGCCCTAACAAGGCCCGACGTAGACTTTTTAGCGTCTGTGAACTGGCTACGATTTGGTGACCTCTTTGGGGAAACCGAAGGTTTTGTCTGTGCAATTGCTGACGAGGTCATAATGACGAACAATTACCGGAAATATATTCTGAGGGATGGCACGGTTGACATTTGTCGAGCATGCCGTTGCCCCGGCGAGTCCCTCAGACATATATTTCCGGTTGTTCGCATTTGGCCAACGGCGAGTACTTGCACAGACATAACCTCGTAGCCAGGATCATCCATCAGCAACTTGCTCTTCAATATGGTCTTGTTGAGTCTGAAGTGCCGTACTATAAGTACGCACCGGCGCCAGTTCTCGAAAATGGTCGTGCTACGCTCTATTGGGATCGATCTGTCATCACGGACAGGACTATTGTTGCCAATAAGCCTGATATCGTGTTGACAGATCGATCTCAACGCCGGGCAGTGCTCGTCGACATCACCATCCCGCATGACGAGAACCTTGTGAAGGCCGAGAAGGACAAACTCAGCAAGTACCTTGACTTGGCTCACGAGGTGACCGCCATGTGGGATGTTGACTCGACTATCATTGTCCCGATAGTTGTTTCGGCAAACGGTCTTATAGCGAAGAGTCTCGACCAACACCTCAAGAGACTCTCGCTAGATGGCTGGATCAAGGGCCAGATACAGAAGGCAGTACTCCTCGACACGGCACGTATTGTGAGGAGGTTCCTCTCTCTGCAGCCCTAACCACCGGTAGCTTGAGCCCTGCCCCGCTGCCGGCGGCACTCGTAGGTTAGGTTTTTTATAATGTCTATTTTTTTGTATTAGTATTGTTATTTTACTTTTATATTTGAATATTTGTTATAAAAAACCTAATGTACAGAAAATTAAATAAATATCTAAAATAATAATAATAAATTTTAAGGAAAATAATAATAACATAATAATAATAATAATAATTGCGAAAGTGTGTCTGTCTGTTACCTCTTCACGCTTAAACCGCTGAACCGATTTAGGTGAAATTTGGTGCAGAAATAGTTTGAATCCTGGGAAAGGACATGGGATAGTTTTCTTCCCGAAATTCATCCCCTAAGAAGGTGAAATGGGGGGTTAAAATTTGTATGGAGATACTTAAACCGCTTAACCGATTGAGATGAAATTTAGTGCAGAGATAGTTTGAATCCTGGGAAAGGACATAGAATAGTTTTTTCCCTAAATTCATCCCCTAAGGGGGTGAAATAGGGGTTAAAATTTGTATGGAGATACTTAAACCGCTGAACCGATTGAGATGAAATTTGGTGCAGAAATAGTTTGAATCCTGGGAAAGGAAATAGGAGAGTTTTTCCCGAAATTCATCCCCTAAGGGGTGAAATGGGGGGTTAAAATTTGTATGGAGCTACTTAAACCGCTGAACCGATTTAGATGAAATTTGATGCAAAGATAGTTTGAATC
The DNA here is from genome assembly GCA_946894065.1 of Acleris literana. Classification (NCBI taxonomy): domain Eukaryota; kingdom Metazoa; phylum Arthropoda; class Insecta; order Lepidoptera; family Tortricidae; genus Acleris; species Acleris literana. Next base: position 82,274,266 of record OX335668.1, read on the forward strand.
CCGGGAAAGGACAAAGGATAGTTTTAAAAAAAGAAGCCTTTTGGCTACTCAGATCAGAATTAAAGCAATTACATATTTCCTTATCCCCAGCTCAGCTCAACAATTTTCGATGTCTCTGTCAAGTAACCCTGCATAATTATTAATCCACGGCTCATATTACAATACGATTAAAATAAGTTAACCATTCGGTCATCGTCATTGTCGGTATCCCTCGTTTTTTTACATAGTCTACCATCAAATTACAGATATGACCTTTAAATAATTATATTACCCGTTATCTTATTAAACACAATACAACAGAAGGATATGAGCAACAAAACCTCCTACAGATATAGGAGTAATATGTATCCATCTCGGATCTCAATCGGAAGACGACGGGACCCGAAGTGTCAATTAATTATTTTATTAAATTAGTGACATGTTTATATTCATTAATATGAAACTTTATTATTTAGTGTTACTGTATAATATAGAGATGTTATAATATAACCACCCTAAGAAACTTAGAAATACACTCATAGGTAAGTAGTACTTTTATTTTCATTCGTAAACGAAACACTCTCCTTACGTTCACATAAAATGCAGCAAAATAACGCATACGTATTTTGAAATATTTAGAATAATAAAACTCAAGTAGGTAATGTTTTAAGTGCGTAGCGTACGCACTTAAAACATTACCTACTTATTAAAATATTAATAATACCTATTGAATATTTGGATCAATATTTTCAACATTTTCCATTTCACAATCTGAGTTACACTCAGACGTGTCATCGTTAGTACTTTCATTATAATTATGATCATTAGACATAGAGATTTTCCTATACTTATATAACTAAGTATCAGAAGGAAGTCACTAGCGTTGCATCGTTCGTGCCAGGAAAATCTCTATGTCTACTAATGATCATCCATCGAGTGTGTTTTGAACGATATTCATTTTCACATTTGATGGCATGACCAAAAACTTTCTTCCAATTAATCCGGGCCAATCATATTTATTTTTTCCTCAAACAATTTCGTTACTGTAGTCATATTCATGTCTATGTTTCTTTTTGATACGTAACCTTTTATCTGGGACCAATTATTTTTTTAAATCAGAAAATAGCATATTCGGAGATAGCAATGATTCTCAATATTTTGGTAAGTCGACGTGGTAAGGCGGTAACCTTAACACAGTGTATCCATGTTGATATGTAAAATCTTTTCTAAATATTGAATATTCTACACAGTCTTGTTTATGACGACAAATAATTTCATATAGTTGTATAGTGCCATAGCTCTTAGAAGATGCTTCGGGTTTGTACTTGAGTCTCACTCTCTCTCATAGGCTTTTATTAAGAGCGAGTGAGAGAGAAGTACCAACCCGAAGCACCTTCTAAGTGCTCACAGACTGTACCTTGGTTAATGATGGATCAAAGGGAATATTATATTTTTCTTACCAGTTTATCATTAGCGGCATTGCTGTATTAGAGTTGGGTGGGCGTTCTACATATTTATTGTGATAAGCAGCATTATCCACTACTTACTAATACAGAATTTGGAGACAAGTTGGGAATAAGTCGATTTTGTAACCATTTTTCATAATTTACATTATTCATGGCATCGTGATAATCACCGGTCTTATCAGTAGACTTGTACAGTCAACAGCATAAATAAGTGATCATTTATGTACCTTGTCGCTTTCAATCCTTTCACAATTTTGTATGACATTTCAAACACGACGTTAAAGTGACAAGGTACATAAATGATCACTTATTTATGCTGTTGACTGTACGTAAGAAAAGCCCCCGGAACAAATCTTTTGGCACTACCTGCATGTACAGTCAACAGAATAAATAAGTGATCATTTATGTACCTTGTCGCTTTCAATCGTTTCACAATTTTGTACGACATTTCAAACACGAGTTAAAGTGACAAGGTACATAAATGATCACTTATTTATGCTGTTGACTGTACTATAATAAGACGTTGGAATTTTGCGTCGAGTACCTAACTTAACATTATTTGGAATTGAATTTTTATTTTTCTTGTTATCTTCTTCCTTGTTTATTAGTTTTCTTATTGTTGGCCGAGAAATGCCCGTTGCATCTGAAATTCATTGTTGAACTTTGCCAAAATATTGAGAATCATTGCTATCTCCGAATATGCTATATTCTGATTTAAAAAAATACAGGTATATGTTAAATATAATTTCCTGGACTGGAGGACCTAAGCGTTTTCTTCTATTTTGAGGTTTCAGCATGATAATACAAACGTTATTTATATACGCGAACCGTAAATATAACCAAAACTACAGCGAATATTTGAATTGCGTAATAGCCACTCTATATAATATTATAGGCTACTGAATGCGACCTACCCCTACGGTGATATGATGGATGGGTACTGAAGCTAATTGAGAGAGCACGATAAATACGAACTTCTCCGATAAAACACGATTGAAACTAATTATGCACTACATCTGTAATAGCTCTAAAGTAACACCACCTTTATATGAAAATAAGAACGTTATTATTAGTGGCTATTTTTTGGCAGTAGACACGCATGACGTGTTTAAAAACGCTGATTTCATTCGTGAATATATTCGTTTGTATCGAGATTCAGTAAAATTAAGTTATAATAGTTAGAAATCATGGCTTCAACGAATTTAAAGCGTGGTAAAATAGTAATATATCCCAACGTAATATCGTACTGTTCCCAACGTAATATCTTACGTAAAACAGTAACTATTGTTTAATAAAGAATCTTGTTTTTTCTTATATTATAGGTATAAAAACATTCATATATGCATCAATAAATAATGCATATCCATATCGCTTATAATAAACTTCATAGGTCTACTGGTAAGTAATGTTATCATGGCGGGTGATATACATTGCGTTTACAATGCTTTAAGTTGATCGCTACCTAAAAGAAAGCGCTGCAATGTATTTTGTGTCATTTACGTCTCCGGCTTTAGCCGATAATAGCGGATAATAGCCTTGAAAAGTCAAACCGTTAACTGATCGTCAACTGTACTGTACGCCGAGAAAATAATCATGATAGGATATTTAAAACATCCGGTGAGAAATGCATTTTTAAATGGGAAACTGCGAAAAGGTTCATAAATATTTACCGGCTGGTTAGAATTGTCCAGCACGACCACCGGCGGCACCGCGTTGCTCTCGGCGTTGTTGCGGACCACGGAGCTATCTCTAGCCCCGTAAGAATTCTCGGACAGTGGCGTACTCCGGTCCGGTGATATGTCCATATCTTGTAATGATTGACCATCTAAAAAAAATTGTAAAGCTAAGATTAGTAGGTAATTGTTTTTCACTACATTCAAGTCTACGGGTTATTTTGTTTTCTACTCTCGGACTATATACCGCTAATATTGAAATCGTTAACCACCTAATATCAGAATACCATCAAAGCGTAACCAAAGCGCGAAAACAGTTCTATGAATAATGAGCGTTGCCATGATAATAACAGTTATTTTGCAACTATTATAGCATTTACTGTTATATATCCAAAACGATACTTAATCGCGTAAAAGCATTACACATTCCTCGACGTTTGGGTGCGGTTTTAACCATGCATTCCTGAGGTCATAAGGACTAATATTTTCTCCATACACAATAAATGAATAATATTTGCTTCTCCAGTAAAACCCGTCTTAGGACGAGCTGGCAACGTTTATTAGGTTGCTATCTCTTTTCATTTGTACATGAGACAAAGTAATTCTTCTTTTGGGCATAGATTATTCAAAACATAGTTTAGATTCTTCCTCGAAATAAATCGGAACAAGTTAGTCTACCACATTTAATTAAAGAAAAAGGTTACACAAAATACGTCAAGAGTGATTGTGTCGTGTCTACCTATAGCTCTCTGTTTTTCAATAAGAGTTGAAGCACGACTCGATTATCGACTGGATGAAACATCTAATATTAGCATTTTAAGAGGCCTCGATTAAAGGTTTTGTAAAAATTTAGATGTTAGGTTTAATTTCGTTCGCATAGGTACTCTCCTTAGATTAGGTCCGATAAAAAGCTGGCCACTTAGAAAGGAGAATGGGCAAAAATGTATGAACGCTGGCCTAGAAACCAATAACAAATAAGCACTATATCATCGGATATCCTTTTTAATGCTACAAAGATCTTCGGTAGCGGGAAACCTCAAATAACTGTGAGGTTTTTTTTAAATCTGGAACATCGGGACGATAATTACTATGAAATACCGCCGTCTTTGCATGGCGATAACTTATTTCAAACAAAGATTTCGAACTACCTGTCATAGTAATAGTTTTACAACTTAGAATTACCTATCCGGTGACATATCGCTTGCCCTTATTGGTCATATAGGCCACCCTCCTTTCCTACTCATTCCTCCTTCAAAATGAAATTAATGACTTTCATATTATTATGCGTCATTGATTTTAGCGCTGCAACTGTAATCTACGAATAATAATCATACTAAGCACATTTAATTCTCCTAAAGTGTCACCGAAACCAAAATATTAAGAAATAGAGGGCTATATAATCTAAACTCGAATTCATAATTAGATTTCATCAAATCTACCACACTATAGTAAAATTGGCGATTCGAAATATGGCGTCGTTTGCGACAAATCCGGTATTTCTGATTTTTTGCAGACTTGTTTATGCTGTTGGCCCAATGAATAATCCAAGTTTGTGATCTCGAGCGCCGGACGCATCTTAGTCAAAATTTAAAAAAACCGCATAGATTTCAGACTTTTTTCAGATTTTGGCGATTATAACCCTAAAGGACTAGTTTTTGAAAGTACCTTCTCAAGACTTTTTAAAGGTAGACGAAATTTGCTACCATATGAGACTAGAGTTGTCTCTATAGACTCAATCGTTTTTGAAATAAAAGCTTTTCAAATTTCATATTTTTTTCGAACTTCGCTTTTTTTGCAATTAGGCGTTCTGTTTGGTTGGGGTAACATATTTCACTTTTTAATACCAGCACCAAATTTAAGTATGTTGCTACACATGTTATTCTATTTTAAAAACCGTCGGGACCCAATCTGTAAAGTGTCTGGATCCGGAGATATGACATGATCAAAATGGCAGCCGCTGTATTTTAAAACTTGCGAATTATTCTGATTCTATGAACGCTATATACGAGGGGCGGCTGAAAAGTAATCTACCTAACAATGAAACAAAAGACTGTCGTGGCTAATTTTTTTTTATTTTTCTATATAGTCCCCTGCTAGTAAAATGCACTTATTAAATTTTTCAAATATTGAACTTAAACCATTAAAAAAAAAATCTTTCGGTTTGTCGTCAAAAAAGTCAGTAACCGCAGCCTTCATTTCGTCATCGGTCATAAACCTTCGTCCCCTGAGGTCTTTCTTGAGAAGTCTAAACAGAAAATAGTCACAGGGGGCTAAATCTGGACTATAAGGGGGGTGGTCAATGGTTTCGAAGCCATTGTCTTTAATTGCTAGCTTCGTTGTGCGGGCGGTATGCACTGGTGCGTTATCGTGCAAAATCAGAATACCTTTGTTTAGTTTACCTCGCCGTTTTTCTTTTATTGTCTCTCTTAGTTGGTATAGTAAGTTTGAGTAATAATCAGCATTCATTGTAGTTTTCTTCGGTAAATAATCTATGAGCAAAATCCCTTCTGTATCCCAAAAGATTGTAGCCATAAGTTTACCTGCCGATGGACAGACCTTGAATTTCCGAGGCGGCTTCTCATCCTTAAATTTCCACTGTAACGACTCTTGCTTACTTTCCGGGTCCCATTGTCGAATCCAAGTCTCATCACATGTTACAATTCTAGAAATTATTTCTTCCTCTTTCCCTCGACTCATCTCCAAAAACTCTTCGCAACATTTGACACGCCTCTCCATGTCAAATGCAGTCAACATTCTGGGGACCCAACGTGCACTAACCTTGGACATGTTCAAATGCTCATGAATTATTTCATTGACTCGCTCTTTACTGACGCCCACATCTCTAGCTATCTCCCACTGCTTCACTCGTCGGTCCTCTAATATAATTTTTTTCACCCTGGCTACATTTTCATCGGTGACGGCCGAAACTGGTCTTCCGCTACGAGGATCATCTTCCAGACTCTCACGACCTAACTTAAACTGCTTTGACCAAAACTTTATAACAAATTCGGAAGAACACAAACTGCCAAACACACGTAACATACGCTGTCTGATCTCCGAAGGCGTATTCCCTTCTTTAGTCAAAAACTTAATCACCGCACGCTGCTCGATTTTATCCATTTTCACTTTTTCTACCGACATGTTTGAAACAATTGTAGGAGACAAATAAACGTGATGCAATAAACAAATGAATGTAATACATTTTGAAAATAGAATAACAAACGAATATAAATCCATACCAGCCAGCATTATTTTTGTATATATTTCTGACCAAGGAGATTACTTATCAGCCGCCCCTCGTACATGTGTGGGGTATCAAATGAACGGGAATTGAATGTTTCTATAGTCAACATCAACCGAGTACTCGTAGTACAGTTACGGAGAAATTTTAAATTATATAACATTTTAATCTCAGATAAATTCAAACATTTTTCATACGATCGATTTCCGGTTTCTTTTATTAGATAGCCAATAAACTTTAGGTTATAGTGTATACTTCCGGGGCTGTAAACGGAAATAGTGATTTTCTATAGATTATACGTTTTTATATAATTTAAAATATTTCCGTAACCCTACCACTCAGCTAATGTTGTGTATAATAATACCATAACCGTAAATAACCACTACCTAGTTGTGTAGGCTTTTTAACCGACTTCAAAAAAAAGGAGGTTCTCAATTCGTCGGGATATTTTTATTTTATTTTTTTATGTATGTTCCCCGATTACTCGAAGACCACTGGACCGATTAGAAAAATTTGTTCGTTGTTCTAGTTGGGCCCATTGTCACCACGTGAGGATCTGATGATGGGATCATGGAGAAATCAAGAGAACTCCTCAAATATTATAGGCACACCTATAGCGATTTTGGTATTTTTCACTGTAACTCATGCATTTGCTTGTGAAAAGTACTATATGGTGAAGTGGAACTGATGATGAAGACCACAGATGGCCACCGGAACTCCTTAACGGTACCTATTTCAAGGGTGGCGATAAGATATTTCGATAAAGGTAGTTGAGCGACTATGACGAAGCACATTTAGGTTTAAATATAACTATGACATTCCCGCGGCGTTGTCTGCGGCGAGCTTGAAATGTTCTATAGTTTCTCATTAATATTTAGAAGTGGAGCTACGTAACAGCATAAATAGGATCACTAAAAAGTATAAAATAAAATAAATGTTTAAAAAAACACAAACCCGCCTTCAAAAATGCAAAAAATAACTTCTTTTAAAATGGTAGGTCAGTCCAACTGAAGTCGGCGTCCCACAATATTTTAAACCAAAAGCCGAATGCAGTTGGACTGACCTACCATTTTAAAAGAAGTTATTTTTTGCATTTTTGAACGCGGGTTTATGTTTTTTTTATTTTAAGGCGAATTACATTATCCTGACTCCAGCATCCTAACTGGAGGAGGGGAGTTAAATCATCTCAATATTTAGAGCGAAACAATTATGATTATTTTTTCATAGAATTTAGAAATATATGAATATAAAAGTTTACTTCGATACATAACAAACATCTAAGAATCAAAGTAGTATAGGTACAACGAAGCCCTTACGTTTATGTAATTTTATAGTGTCTGTGTACTAGTGAATTCCCTTCATTCTCTACACCACTACAAAGACTTTCGTTAAGTTTTTCACCTGCAGTAAGATAGGTAATTATATTTTTTATTATTAAGAAAGGGTTGGTGGCATCTGGACCGTCATACTGACATTGACAGATGTTATTGCGACGGTGACATTTCTTGGTAGATTTGATGGAATCTAATTATGAATCTAAGTTTATCTCAATGATATAATATAAAAAGAGGTAGATATGTTATACGCGCTTCGATAGTGGCACCCTAAAACCGAGTCAATTGGTACACCTTAACTCAGTCTCACGCCGTCAACGGAACCGTGAACTTGTCTGTGGAAAGGTGGAACTAGTGTCAGATTATGCCACCAAAACATTAAAAATGCCATCGTGCGTGATGAGATTTTGCACCAACTACTCCTATAAAGCTTCTAAAAGCCATGGAATAACGTATCATTTGTAAGAAATCTACTTTGTTCATTAATTCAACTTATTCAAAAATTACGTTGGTAAAATATTGCGTCAAAAAATGTCGAGAGCAACAAAAATATACACGAGGATCGAGTGCGATAGGGAAGCAATATATTGCCGGCCAAAGAATAAAATAAACAGAGGGCTAAGTCTTGACGAGACTCGTAGGCTGGTAGAGTTTGAAGGCCGAGTCAGTGCGATTTATTGTGTTGTGAGACGGTGGCTAAATGACACGGATTTTATTTATTAAGGTTAAACACTACCACTCAAATGACGTCTGTGGTTATTTTGAAATTAATGATTTAAAGTATAGGTAGTGTAGGCCGATAGGTAAGAGAATACATCTGTCTTTTTATTTAGTAAGGTAGGAAACGATAAGAAAATCCCGGGTTTCGACGGCAGTGTACCTACACTTTCGATTTTTTGTATTATTAATTATAACATACATTTAATAACATCATATGTTTTATTTATTATTTCTAGTGTTTCATGAGGGCGCTGTTTTTGCGGATTAATATAGCATTGCATCATTTAATATAGTCGGCCCGTATTATGGTCGCCTTTGTCGCGGTGGATAAAATATCCGTCACTTTCGCACTTACTTACTACTGGTCAGAAAGTGATAGATGCATTTTCCACATAGATAAACACGACTATAATATGCCCGCAGGGCAGTTATGAATAGACAGATGTTCTTTTTTATTACAACAATAATTTTAATGATAACGTTTTAGTGCAGATTGTAATTTTACTGTAGTAATTCGATGTTTTTAACCGACTTCAAAAAAAGGAGGAGGTTCTCAATTCGTCTGTATTTTTATTTTTATTTTTTTATTTTTAATGTTTGTTACCTCAGAACTTTCGACTGGGTGAACCGATTTTGAAGATTTTTTTTTTATTTGAAAGCTGGTGCTTCCAGATTGGTCCCATTTCAAAATGAAGATCTGATGGTGGAATCCATGAGGAATCGACGGAACTCTTCAAAATTTATAGGCACACCTATAGCGATTTTGGTATTTTTCATTGTAACTCGAGTATTTGGTCTTGGAAACCACTATTCGGTGAAGTGGAACTGATGATGAAGACCACAGATGGCCACCGGAACTCCTAAACGGTATATATTTCGAGGGTGGCGACAAGATATTTCGATTAAGATAGTTGAGCGACTATGACGAAGCATATTTAGGTTTAAATATATGACTATGACTTTCCCACGGCGTTGCTTGCGGCGAGATTGAAATGTTCTATTGTTTCTTGAGAAATGGGAGAAAAATGGGAGAATAACAGCATAATTATGATGACTAAAAAGTATAAAATAAAAAAAAAGTTTAAAAAAACAAAAACCCGCCTTCAAAAAGCAAAAAATAACTTCTTTAAAATGGTAGGTAAATAGGTCAGTCCAACTGAAGTCTGCTTTTGGTTAAAATATTGTTGGACGCCGACTTCAGTTGGACTGACCTATTTACCTACCATTTTAAAGAAGTTATTTTTTGCTTTTTGAAGGCGGGTTTTTGTTTTTTTAAACTTTTTTTTTTTGAACCTAATGGCGACTGTAATTATTAAAATTAATTACGATGCGTATTCCCTATTGATTGATAAAACAGATGGAATTTTTTAATTAGTGTATAAAAAAAAGTTCAAATGAAATTCCGCAATATGGTCGCACCTATATTTTTCTGGTTGGGCTTTATTATTTTGGTTGAGTGCACATAGAGCATTACGAGTCACTCCATTAGTAGGCATAAATGAATAAGAGGCAAGATATCCGGTCTGATTTATTACTCTTTGTCCATTGTCAGTAAAGGCCGAGCAAACTAGTGACAAGTAAAAGCAGGACGGTATTCTAATTTCCGGGAGCATAACAGAGACGAGTATATGTTGCTCTGCTCTGTACTACATACGATGCCGACCAACATATACTCGTCTCTGTTTCGCTCCCGGAAATTAGCATACCATCCTGCTTTCACTTGTCATTTACGAATTAGTGTGTAATTGCAATATTTACTGTTTATGTGTGCGTGAGCCGGGCCATTTTTACAAGCGGAATACCGTATAGGTAACATATCTACCTCTTTTTATATTATATCATTGGTTTATCTAGTTCAAAGAGACGACCGGCCTTTAATTACGAAGGAAATTTTCTGTTGTGTGCTCCACGGTGCATCTTATGACGACATCAGTGTTCCTTGAGGATTTAAATACTGCAGACGGGAATAACATTTAATGGACGGATTTAATTTAATGAACTTCAAATTACAAGTGAAAAGCATATTGGAGTTAGTGGAAATAATCTTTCGACAGTAAAGTTGTTAACTAAAATTTAAGGTAGCTCTTTTTTTAATGAATGCGAGATAAAGAAATTGTTTGTATTAATTTGTTTAATCATTTGTGGACGAAATGAATTACATAGTACTGATCGCAAACTTTTAATAACATCAAATAATTACAAAATTAACGTGAAACGCGACTAGTAGCTACTACACCTACTAAACAGGTGTTATTCAATACTCGACCACTTGCCATCGATATTCATTCATGAAAAAGAGGAATTCAATCTCGTTCACTTTCATAAACTTTCATTGTTGTACATGTGTCTCCTACATTTACTAAGCAATGCACGAACGAACGATTCACAATTAAACGAACACTTGTTAGCCGCATTGATTGCAATGTTCCAATTGATTTATGAACTCTTAGATTATTCATATTATGTAATTGATTTTCTACATGTTGGGAGAAAAAAAATGCTGACGGTTGACACGTACACAATGAGAGTGACAGAACTGGATTTGACTTACAGTCAATTTAGATCTCGCAACGTCGCAATCATAAAGGTATTTCTTATACTGGAGATTTCATAACAACTTTTTTAGTAGCGCTCATGGAAGAATACAATCGTCTCCATACCACCAATGAAGAGCAGAAGCAATATTTACTCTTGGCGGTAAAAGAATATCGACAAAGACTTCCTGACTCAAAAAAGTCCACTCTGATATTATCCTAAGGCACTGGTCCCACCGCCGGCGAGTAAGCGATGAACTATCGGCGATTTTTTGGGCAAGAAAATCACCGATAGTTCATCGGTTACTCGCCGGCGGTGGGATCAGTGCCTAATAGTACTCATTTTCATTTTAGTTATGTTCATTTACATTAATAATTCGTTTATTTTTATTATTTTTAAATTTAATTTCTACCGCCTCTATATTTTTTTTAATACCCTCTTTCGTAGCTGGTGGCAACCCTTAAACCGACTTCAAAAATATTGAAATAAATACTGGGTAAGTTTTTTAACATATGGAATGGTCTTTTTTCATACATTCTTGAAGCACCCTTATACATATATACATAAATACAGGTAGAGATTATAAAGAGCTTCATTCTGAGAAAATGATAACAATGTCAGCCACACAAGAAAACAGAATCAGGGTAAATAAATAAATATAATAAAGAACAAAACTTATTACGACCAGTGGGGTGGTCCACAAAATTTATTTTACGATTTCTGTATATACTGACTTGAAATTTCAACTTTTTTTATCAAGTGCATGATGCAGTGTCAATTTTCATTTTTTTTTAGTAAACTGGGTAGTTTACTAAAAAAACGTGGGCATAATTGTTACAGCTAAAGTCGACGTGTTGGAGTGATTTTTATCATAAAAACAACGAGAAAATTGGTTTATAAACGAAATTGATAAGGTATTTGATATTGCGTACGCCGAAGCCATGAACACGATAAAAATCGAAGAGGACAAGGAATTTCTTATTGGTCAACACAGTGAGCAAAAAATAGTAATGACGTCATTAGATAAGGAGTTAGCGAACAAAATGGAACGTTCTGAGAAGCGTAAGAGACGGGCCGTAATACTGAGACAAAAGGCTGTAGAAAGTTTAGCCTCCACTACGCTAGTTCCAAACCAGCAGTTAAATGCCAGATTCACTAGTTTTTCTGACAAGCAGGAAGTGCGGTGTAGGCTGTCTGTTTAAAACAAACCAGTGGAAGATTTGTCATCGTCTAGTGGAATTTTCACACCACATGTTACTAGCGCTCTATATCGCAACCAAATTAACCGATCGACAGGTGATAAGACTAATAATTCCGCTTGCAGCCGCACTCGGTCAAGACCCTGCTTCACCATCGATTTCCCGAAGCACTATTAAAAGAGCAAGAAAGAAAGCCAGAACAGAATTGAATTCTTATATTAAATATCTTTCGCACCAAGTAATTAGCTTGTAGTACATTGGGGGATGGGGGTAAGATTTTACCTGACATCTTTGGGAACAAGAAAGTAGACCGTCTTCCAGTGCTTGTATCCGGTAATGATATTGAAAAATTGCTAGGCGTGCTTAGGCACGCTAGTTTAGGCTAGCAATAGTCTTGAGCCGAAGCAGCAGGCAACGATCTGCATCTGTGGAAAAACCTCGTAGCATATGTAGCTGTCGATTTAGCTATCGTAAAAGCTGCAAGGATGGTCTTAGAACGTCACTTATGATATTTGTCTGACGAACTGTTTGGCCTTGCTTTATTTTCCGAGAAAGTGACCCCTATTGAGAAAGCAGCATTAGTGGAAGGGATGAAAATAGAAGCCAGTCCTCGCTTGGTAAAAGGTAACGCTCCTACTTTAAGAAGTCAGACATCCCTTGCAGCATTTGCATCATCAAGGACATTGCAAACACTGTCTATCCTTGACATTAAAGACTCTTGCCTGCAATTACCTGTCGAAGTTTGGCACACCGATTTTGAGTACGTGCAGGGCGAAAAGAGGGTTCAAAACTTACGTGTCGTAAACGATACTGCTGAGAGACGTGTCAAATAGTTTGAGGGGTATAATAAACTTCTCACCAAGGACGACGAGGAGAAGCAAGTTATCATACATATAGTGAAACACAACAGGAAGATTGTGTCTACGGAACCGACGAAAAAGTCCCTTGTAACTGCTATTAAAAATAAATAACTGAATATAATATTAAACAATGCTATTGATTAGCTATTCGGGTCAGGTTGGGTAAGTGAAACATCGGGGGAAGCGGAACACTTTCAAATATCTCTTAAATAATGGCTTTAATAAAGCACAGACGTGTCGCTAAAGCAGTTATAAAAATAGTTCTGGATTCAAAAAAGAGACTTCGCTGCGGTTTGCGGGTAAAGTAAACAAACCATTACAAAATGTTAATCTATGAAAGAAATATTTGCGAGTTCAACCCATCGTCAATTTTCTGATAATTTAACTTGTAAAACCTGACTTACGGAGCTGTAAAGAATGTAAGTAAGATAACTTTTAATTGTTTTTTCACCTGTGTGTATTTGTTTTCCGTAAACGTCTTTTGGATCTAAAATAACTTTTAGTGCAAGTACTGAACGACAAACAAACTTTTTCACATGCCCCGCCACCACCAGTTTTTTGTGTGCGTACATTTTCTTTTAAGTCTGTTCTGAAGGCACCTAGAGTAATATTTTGCTAAATTTATAAATCTTCTTAATTTTGCAAAGATACACTTTATATTGCTACTGTGATAGACCTAACGTTTTAGTAAATCCACTTGATTTTCTTTGGAAAAAAATAAAGTATGTTTCACTTACCCAACTTGACCTTGATGAATATATTTTTGCATTTTTATCATTTTCCTAGTCACATTTCCCATACAAACGTGGACCACCCTAACGACCAGTTGGTAGTAATAAGGTTTGTTCTCTCTGGCTGTTTTGTAGCTTACTTTTTACTATGGTAGAAAAAGTTATGTATGCAACGGTACATAATTAGCTCTTAAGGTACTCTTGTCTGTTATTAGAGCGCTTCATTATCTACTAATTACATAAATAATTATTATAAAGTTGTGAGCATTGCATGTATACGTGTTGAATAAAAATTACCCTACTAACAGTAGACTGTTCATCATTTTTTCTTTACACTTTCCGCGCTGTATAGTTATGTACTGCAGCAGGTCTTTCAAAATTAAAAATGTATAGTACAGTCAGTTCATACATATGTGTACACTTTAGTACCTTGTCTATTTAATGTCATGTTTAAACAAACATATATGAATTGTCACAGCGATTAAATTGACAACTAAAGTGTATACATATTTATCAACTCGACTGTACATAATAAAAAAGCTAGATGATGTGCTAGCTAACTCGAAGTACAGTAGACAAACCTTTTCCTTCATGCGGTGCTGAGGACAGTTTTGGTCTACTTCGATCATGAGGCTCCTCTTCCCTTCCGCCATTGTTCCAATACCTATCTGATCCGCTATTGGTTCTTTTACTAGGTTTCTCCGTTTCTCTTCTCCCTGATCGAGAACTTGATCTTTTCTCCCGATCTAGAAAAATAATAGTTAAATTAATTTCGCTACACACATATTTCTAAGAAATTGATACCACAACTATTATCGAAACAAATAAAACAAGTTTTCAATATCACACAAATAGTTACAGGTGTTGAGCATAAAGGTAATGAGCTGAAACACTTAGAGCATTTACTCGAGCATTCGCTAAATTCGAGGTTTTTACGGAGTCGCCTCATGCACACTTTCGTTATATCTTTATATTATTTTTGCTAAGAGATACACAGACTGAAAACAGGCACCACGTGTTTTTCAAACGTCATTCACACTGTGCCAATTCTCGAACCACTCGAGATAAAATAACAATAGAGATTAGTCAAAACATACTGTTTTATAAACATATTGTCATTTTCATCTCGAATGAAAAATGCAAGAAAATAGAGACCTTTATTAAAAAGTTGTAATAATAAAAATAAATTTCATCCAGTGCATGGCGTTGCCTGGTTTTCAAAAACAAAAAACTGTCTTTAAAAACGCAAAAAATAACTTCTTTTAAAATGGTAGGTTAAGGTCAGTCCAACTGTAGCCGGCTTTTGGTTAAAAATATTCGCCGACTTCAGTTGGACTGACCTAAACCTACCATTTTAAAAAAAGATATCTCCAAAACAGTGAACCTTATGTTGCAAGGTCCAAGGGCGAAAAGATAACAAGTAACCCCAACAATATCCCAAAAAAATTTTAATAAAGGAATTTTTTACATTATACCATCGAATGAGGTATCATTGGATAACTCTTAAAAATCATATTATTGTACAGTATGAGAAACTAAAAGACGTACCTTTTTATGTCTTATTCACATTGTGACAAGAGCGAAAAAGGTAGGTACGTCTTTCGATTTCCTCGATTCTACATGTTATCATGATTTTTTAGGTTTTGGGGGAGCTGTTTAGGAAATACTGAACTCGAAAAGTGTCATTTTCGCTAAAGTTGCGTGTCCCCCCGTCCCCCTACAACCAATAGTACAAGTAATAAAAATCAGAAACAATTCTTAAATAAAAGCACATAGGTACAGTCAAGCGTAAAAACATGGGCTAACGCAACATCTCAAAAATAGGTTTCAATGCACCTTATTCCTGTGTAATAAGAACTTCGTAACATTTTTATGAGAGGATTCTTTAATTTAAGAAAGCCACAGCAAAGCGACTACACGCCAGCTTGAGATACAACTTAAGGCTATAGTCCATTCACTTAGATAGTGTCACTACACTTGCACGTACTTGTGGTTATTGTAAAAAAATACGAATATCATTCGACATAAACTGCCAAATTTACTTGCGCCGTAACAGCGGCTAGTCAATTTGGCAGTTTACATCGAAATATATTCGTATTTTATTACAATAACCACAAGTACGTGCGAGCGTAGCGACACTATCTAAGCGAATGGACTATACCTTGAAAGAGCTGCAAGCTGCCAATACCTTAGATGACCAGCTACTAAAGGAAAGGGAAGATAGCGAGGAAGAGCAAAAGAAAATGTTCGCCAAAAACACAGTGTTAAGGAACGACATGGTAGAGTATGACTATAAACTATTAGATTCATAAGATAAGGTGGAGCAGTTGCAGACCCTGGTAGCTAGCTGGTTCTACCCATGAAGTGGCATTGAACCGTATAATTAACCTCGAAGAAGAACTCGGTGCTGCTAATGATGACTTAAATTACCTACGGAGAGAACGTGAATGTTATGACAGTTCAATCACACAAAAAATTGTATCAGGGGATGGTAGGTAATAAGGATAATAAGGGCAGTAATATTAAGGACTTAATATTTTTTAATAGGAACGATAAGTTAAAGAAATATGTTAATATACCTAAATAACTAATATTATAAAGAGGAAAGATTTAATTGTTTGTTTGTTTGTTTGCATCGAAACTAATGGATTCTTTAACCAATAGAAACCTACATTATCCCTGATGAACATAGGCCAGGGGTCGGCAAGTAGTTTTAGGTGGGGTCCGGATACTGTGGGAAAATTTCAACGAGGGCCAGATTAAAACGAAAGTATTAAGTTAGATTCTATGTGGCTTAAAAATATTATTTCAATTAATAAAGGTACCTTATCTATGTATTAATTTATACTTGGTATGCAATACATTACAATATTTGGCGGTCCAAGGTCCGACCTTTCGCGGTCCGCAAACGGACCGCGGTCCGCCTGTTGCTGACCGTTACGGTTTAAGATATTTATTTTCTCAAAAGAATACAATTCACTTAGAGAGAAAATACAAGTTTAGATCATAAACAATGCGTACTTATTTTTGCTTAAGCGTAGGTAGAATATAATTCAAACGGTTAACTTAAGCTCAACCAAGCTATGTTGCTGACCGTTGACATAGGCTATGTTTTATTTTTCTGCGAGGACGGAGTCGTTGGCAACAGCTAGTGTGAATATAAACAAGTACATAAGGCGTACTCTACTTTGGCTTCTTGGAAGACAGTCCACTTTATCCCTAATAGACTAGGCCCAAAACTGAAAAACGCGTCTCTAAACCATTGCAAGCGGCAAATCATGTTACAGTTGGGGTGACAACGTTATCCAAAGGGTTTTGACCCTGCAGAATACGGATCTGCCTCTCGCCATTCCGAAATTTGAACCGGAAGTATGCTATACCGGAAAAGGTGCAACTCATAAAAAAAATTTCGTTGTACATTTTGTAAATCGTTGTTCCGGTACCCTAAAAAAGGTCCGATTGTTATGGTTTTTAATATATTGTAAAGGACAATATAGCCATGGTAACCCAAATTTTTCGTCCCTCCAGCTTTATTTATTTCTCCGCCATCTTGCAAAAACTGTCACTTTTTCCTGTTTTTTGCCGATACTGTCATTGAAGTTCTAATCATTCTATTGCTACTCATGGTTCGGCTATATTTTAGAGTACAAAATTTGCTAAAACTTTTGGGTTCAAAGATTTTTTCCACGATCCCTAGGAACGAAGATATGGAATCGTCTATGGGGAGCTAGCGTTAAAAATTGCTACTTTTTTCTAGTTTTCCTTCCATATTTACGTTTTGGTGTATTTTAGCGCCAACTGTGCTTCGGAAATATTGTAGATCACAAAGGGCATTGGGTAAATTTGTTTGAAGAATATTGTCTTTTTTTTTTCAGCGGCCACTGATGATTTTTACATAGTTATTTAGAGGACCTCTAAATACACATAGATATTTATAATTTATGGCGTTAAATAATATCGGAGCGGAGATTTTAAAGATTTAAGTATTAAGTTTTTAGTACAAAAGTACGCCCAAGTTTATTACATAACAAAATATGTTTATTTTTAATAATTCTATCATGATTTACCACTTTTACGAATGGCCGCTCATCTTGAAAATGTATAAATTTTACAAATGACAACACTTTTACCCAAACCCCTTTGCTGTAACTTTTGGCTTGAAACCTCTAAGAAAGAAGATATGGAATTTTTAAAAGGAAGGAAGAATTGGAAAGTTCTGCAATCTTCTAGAAGAAAAAAATTATCTACAAATTGAAAGTTATTACGATACCTAGTAATAGTAATATGGAATGCTCAGGCTTAGCTCGTTAACGTCGAAAATTTTTGTATGGGCTGCACCATTTCCGGTATAGCATACTTGTACTTACTTCCGGTTCAAATTTCGGAATGGCGACAGGCAGATCCGTATTCTGCAGGGTCAAAACCCTCTGATAACGCTATCACCTCAACTGTTACATGATTTGCCGCTTGCATTCTAATTCAAAAATGGTCCTAGACTATAAGCAATAAACTGAGGGTATACTGCTCTGTCATCAAACCCATCTGGACTTACGGCATTCAGCTGTGGTCATCTGCCAGCAAGAGTAACATTCTAAGTAAACAACGAGCTCAAAACAACATCCTGAGAGTCTTGGTACGCTCGCAACACAGAAATACACAATTACCTAATAATGTCAACAGTAGAAGAAGCTAAGCGTTACTCAACGAAGTATAAAGTCCGATTGACCACTCATCCAAACCCTCTATCCCACACGCTACTACAGCCAAATTCAGTTAAGAGACTAAAGAGAGCCAATGCTGCCTGACCTGACTGAGGCGAGCTGGGGCAGTGGCCCTAACTCGCCAAACCCCCCATGAACTACAACCCACCTGATCATAGTCTAGGCGACTGATAGCAGGTATGAATGAGGAAAAAAAAGGCGTACTCAGAAACTAATATAAAGTCAGAGGTGTATCAAAAACTATTCTAAAATGAAATTAGAATTGTCTGTTATGAAAAAAGGGAGCAAAAATACAATGAAAAATTAGATTCAGATATGACTGAACATGCTGGTATTCACACAATTGCTGGAGAAGTGGAGATGGAGAGTAATACGAGGGGTGATCCATAAGTTTTGATAATCGGTATTAAAAATGGGAGATATGTAAATCGTTATATTTTAATTGGAATGAACACACTTTCTATATTTCAGAACACTTATTAATGTCATTCAATTGTTTTATTTTACCACTATAAAACTAATTTTACTTTTGGAGGTCAAAATGGGCAAATTTTGTACCTTCACTATGTCATCACCAGCTCTTGATTTTTATGTAGTTGTTTTTGAACATTAGTGAATGAGAAGTAGTAGTCGAAAGTTAGGGCTACATAAAGGGGAGAGCGGTTATCAGTTCTGATCTTTGGTCGACGAGCAGCAATCCTTTATCAATTAGAAGGCTCTGAAACACAATTCCTGCCGAAAGTCGTATTTTTTTTCTTCAGCTTATTTTTATTATTTTGCCATAATTAGGATAGAATAATGTTATATAACTCTCCTAGATTATTTGAACTCAATTGCTAAAAACTAATGTCGCAGTATTTATTTGTTGGCCTCAATAATCCTGGAAAAGGCCGAAAATACCACCCTAAATTTTGGTGACAGAGCTGGAGATAAAAAATCCACTGCAATGATAACTTATTTATCCTTTAAATCATAATGATTAATCAAGGTTTTCAATAAAAATATTTTTTATTAGAGAATCAGAACTTTTTCCACACAGCTCCAAATTATTGCAAAACTCTTATTTTTGCCGTCTTGTAAAATTGTTAATACAGATGTTTTTTGTTTAGCTATCACAGGAAAACAAATGAATAATGTATACATTTTTTTTCTCTAATTTAAGTTTCATTAGTGCCATGGTATAGTCTGCACCCTTGTGTTGTTGTCAAACATAACAATCCAAACTCATGATAGGAAGGGTAAATAGGAACAGAACAAGGTATCTACTAAATCTTGGTAAGTACAACCTAAGTATACTGACAGGGATCTTGACTGGACACTGTCCACTCAACAGACATCTGACGGTAATAGGAGTCAAACAGGATCCTCGATGCTCACACTGCGGCAAAGAGGAAACTAGTCAACACGTTCTAGCCGAGTGTGTAATGTACTCGTCACTGAGACAACATTCGGGGAGGACGCACTGTCAGCAGAGAAACTTAAAAGCATTAACCTTCAGGACGCACTACGAGGGCTGCCTTTTAAGTTCTGTCGTTTGCAAAACTCCCGTGATTATTAAAAAAAAAACTAGTATCATCTTAAAATATTTGAATTTAGAATTCAAAAACAAAAGAATGTCTCGAGATCGGCCGATTCGTTTTAGTACAGCGTCGGTTCAAAGTTGACAAGTCGGTTGTGAAAATGGAAATTTCGAAGGAAAATTTACGTGCGATAATATTTTACAACTTTAAAAGGGGTTTAACGCGTCTTCAGTGCTTTGAAGAGCTGACTACGGTTTTTAAAAATGAAGCACCATGCATCCGGACTGTGGAACGTTGGTATTTGGAATTTCAACGTGGTTGCTCTAGTCTTAGTGATAGGCATCGTGAAGGCCGACCAAAAACAGCTGTAACCCAGGAAAACATTGATGCTGTACGGCAACTGATCGTCGAAGATCGCCATGCGACATACCGCGAGATAGAAGCTTCATTAAGCATTTCAGGGACCAGTGTTCAAAATATATTGCATGATCACTTACGTGTAAAAAAATTGATCTCACGCTGGATACCACATTTACTTAGTGAAGACCAAAAAACGGCTCGCGTTAGATGGTGCCGCAAAACTCTGCGGCAATTCAACCGAGGAGACTCTACGCACGTTTATGACATTATCAGTGGTGACGAATCTTGGATATATGCCTACGATCCGGATTCTAAACAGCAGTCGACTGTTTGGGTGTTTCAAGATGAGCCAAAAACGACCAAAGTAATACGCTCACGGAGCACTTCGAAAAAAATGGTCGCCACGTTTGTAGCGAAAAGTGGCCACGTTGCGACCATCGTGCTCGAAGATCGTAAAACAGTTAATGCTGACTGGTATACCACTGTTTGTTTACCAGAAGTTATCGGCGAGTTCCGAAAAAATAACCCAAGACGTTGTATAGTACTGCACCACGATAATGCTAGCTCGCACACCGCCCGGCAGACAATTGCGTTTTTAAAAGAACAAAACGTCGAAAATTTGGATCACCCGCCGTACAGTCCAGACTTAAGCCCTAATTACTTCTTCACTTTTCCAAAAATCAAGCAACGACTTCGTGGTCAACGGTACCGGACGCCTGAAGAAGCGGTTGAGGCATACAAAACGGCCATTTTGGAGACCCCGACTTCGGAATGGAATAAGTGTTTCGAAAACTGGTTCGATCGAATGAAAAAGTGTATTACATATCACGGTGATTACTTTGAAAAACAATAAATACCATTTAACACTTAAATTGTCTTTAGTTTTTTCAAACGACAGAACTTAAAAGGCACCCCTCGTATTGTTCTGTAGGAAAACAAGAAGATGGGATCAGTGCTGGATGGGAGCGCCGCAGAGCCAGTAACCTGAGGCTGGATCAAGGGGAACTGGGCGGAATGAATGGAGAGCCACTCGACCGCCCGCCTGCCTCGGCGGCGTCCCCACTCATCATCATCATCATCAGCCATGGTATAGTCCACATTAAAAGAATATCATTATGTAGATGGTTCTTACTGATTCTCAAAACTTATGGATCACCCCTCGTAGATACCGAGTCGGTTGATAAGTTCGGTTACTGAGATTTATTACAATATAAGTATCTGTTCATTAATCAAAACTTTAAATAGAATATAAAAAAAAGTATTCTAAAATATTGCAGTTATTTGATGTACGAGATTGAAGTATTCCCATTTCGGATGAGAAAATCATAGTTCAAATCACGCACGACGATGATACTGATAACGGCAACCACTTTATTTAAAGAGTTCTGATAGAGAGTTCAAATTTGCGTGGCATATTGAACAGACTTTTAGCTTTAAATTCTGATACAAATGTATTCGAAGCAACTTAAGATCCGCTTGTACACCGGTCAATTTTCGTGTCTCATTAAATCTGCTATACGATTTCACATCACTTTGCAGCAATACGAAAACACCAAATCTCTTGCTTCATAAGCTGGAATTGAGTCGCGTTGAGAAATATAATGCTGGTCTCTAAACATACACAGAGATAGGAAGTTTTATAATATTAAACCAAAAAATTTCCTAGGTAAACAAATATAGACTAGGCCCAAAACTGAAAAACGCGTCTCTAAACCATTGCAAGCGGCAAATCATGTAACAGTTTTAGCAAATTTTGAAGGAACTTCAACGACAGTATCGGCAAAAAAAAGGAAAAAAGTGACAGATTTTGCAAGATGGCGAAGAAAGAAATAGAGCTGGAGGGACGGAAAATTTGGGTTACCGTGGCTATATTGTCCTTTACAACATATTAAAAAAACATAACAATTTGACCCTTTTTAGGGTATTGGAACAAAGATTTAAAAATGTACGAAGAAAAAGTTTGTATGGGCTGCACCTTTTCCGGTATAGCATACTTCCGGTTCAAATTTCGGAATGGCGACAGGCAGATCCATATTCTGCAGGGTCTAAACCCTCTGATAAAGCTGTCACCTCAACTTTTACATGATTTGCCGCTTGCATTCTAATTATTCAAAAATGGTCTTAGACTAATACTAACATTTAAGCCTTTTCAAAAAGTGAAATTTACAGAAAAGTCGTGCGTGCGTTTTATCGATGACTGCTATGAATGTTAAAAAATCTTTTCAGAAATTGAGGCGGCTATAATAGAATTATTATTTATTCTTCAAAATGTACATTACGTTAACTTTTAATTTTCATACATATTGAAATTAAAAAATAAACATAAGTTATGTTTTATTTGACTCAACCTTAGTAACAGAACTTATTAACCGACTAGGTATGATGAGCGTTTTAATTCTTTAGATAAGGCTAGTGTAGATAGATTAATGTCAACATTAAACCTTATTATATAGGTAAAATTATCGTATGTGCATTACCATATTGACAAAATATGCTATATAATTATATTAATAAAATAGGACACTTAAATTATTGAAAGTACAATGCTATATGTTGTAAATATCATATCTTCGACCTAAATAAATTCAATAAACGCCTGAAAAAAAAAATGCCAAAGAAATGTATTTTGACTTTGGTAGAACTTTTGGCTTTTAATATAGAACATAATATAATAGGGGCACAAATGCCATTCCTAATCATTTAAACTAAAGTAAAGGACAGCGGAAACGCCTTTGGACTGATTCGTTTTGGATCCGCCAAAATCAAACCTCTTTTTCTTGACAGTCTTCCAATATTTTTTCCTTAACTCTTCATCATGGATATAGCTAATGTCACGAAAATATCATATCAACAAATATTTTAAATGAATGCAATGAATCAAAGAGAACGCCGCCGGAAAATTTTGCCAAATGGCTGTCAAATACTAAGCGTCCTTATCATTTCATCGCTAAAGAATTGAAAATTAAATTGCACGTAGGACCATTGATGATGTTATAAAACGTTACTTAGAGACCTTGTCCACTCTTCAGAAGCCGAAGGTTAAAGAACACGGAGGCCATCGTGACCCTGAGCTCGAGAAGAAAATCATTCGGAAGATTCGTAGGAATCGCTGTATGTCTGAACGTGATGTAGCAAAAAAAAACACTAGCCAATTCATGATTAGACGTGCATGAAAACTAACTGGTATGAACACTAAGAAAAGCCTAAGGTGCCTAAAACTACAGCAAATCAACGAAAGACCATCAAAACCAGGGCAAGAAAATTGTATGATGTTTGGGCACAGAGAATTTTCACTTTATACTTTATGACGAAACCTACGTCAAAACCGATATTTTAACATTACCAGGTGATCAGTATTACACGATAGCTGAAGGAGAGGTTTCTCCCGATTCAGAAACGACTATTGGAGTTGAAAAGTTTGGCTCCAAATATTTAGTGTGGCAGGTAGTTTGTCAATGCAGTGATCGCAGCCGCGCTTTCGTCACGACTGGCACAATTAATAAGAAAATCTATATTAACGAGTGCTTAAAGAAACGGCTGGTACCTTTTGTCCAAAAGCACGATACTTCAACATGATTTTGGCCAGATCCGGCGACAGCCCCTATGCTAGGACAAGATCAGATGCCTTCAACATAATGCCATACAAATCGTGCCTAAAGACCTTAACCCACCAAATGTCCCACATTGTCGCCCCATAGAACTGTACTGGGTTTTGGTCAAGGGAGTTTTACGTAAGACCCGTAAGTCTGCACGAGACCAAAAATATTTCCTCACCAAGTGGAATTCAGCCTGCAAGAAAGAGACAAATAACACTGTGGAGGGTGTACGGCAAAAATTACGACAAGCGTGGGAAAAAAAAAGTTAATTAAGATCTTTACCTTTTAATTTTAACATCATATTATATCAATTTATAAAAAAGTTGTATTAAACGGTTGAACTCATAATGAAATAGTTTTTAATTTGGCGAATCCGCAACGAATCAGTCCTTAAATATAATTCACCAAAACTCCTGAAACATTTACAGATTTTACAGAAAAAGAGAGGGTTGGCAAATGAAACGGTTGGTAAACGATACATTTGGCCAAACATATTTCGGCCAAAAGACAGGATACCAATAAAAATACTTTTATTCAATTTAACTGCATATTATTCTATTCCCGAAATTCAGTTTGAACCTCATACCAGCGCTTGAGAGGAGACCACTGTTGGAGATTCACAAGTCCGTCCGTTTTTATTTTACTTAAATTTTTAATTGAGTACAATTAGCGACGCTCCCTGGCTCTGTCAGAGTGATATTTGCATTTAATATACGACCGCATTTTCGTTTCCAACTGTTTTATTTGTACTAAGTTTCAAAACAGTTCAATATGTATCCATTCCTCTTTAAAAAAGTAAATTGTTTTACGTGTATAGTTTTTAATTTTCGATAATTTAGGCCAGTCTGTAGGTATTTTTGCTTTACAAAAGGTGGAGCATAGTAAATATATAGATTTAGTGTTTCGCATGCAGGTTTAAGGGTAGGTAGGGGAAGCGCTAGCTGCTATCTTGTATTGAAGGTCTTCAAGGTAAGGTTAGGGTTCCGTACCCAGGGTACGGGTAAAAAAGGGGCCCTATTACTAAGACTCCACTGTCCGTCGGTCTGTCTTTCTCATGATGATGTTCACAGATAATGTATTTCTATTGCCGCTATAGCAACAAATACTAAAAACAGACTAAAATAGATATTTGGGTGGGGCTACCATACAACAAACGTGATTTTTTTGCCGCTTTTTGCTCGATAACGGTACGGAACCCTTCGTGCGCGAGTCCGACTGGCACTTGACCGGTTTTTAATTAATTCCTCAACAAACCAAAGTGTCTCAGAGAATCATATTTTTGTTGTGTGTCTTCCATGTAAATAGTTAAAGGCGAAGAGGCGGATTAAAAAAAAAAATCGTACTCCTCATTCCCCGACGGCGCGAGGAAAGAAAACGGCTCCATCGAGAATTTTATGGTGTATATGACTATATGACTATGACGTTACGTCTACAGTCATATTTTTTACAAGCTTTATTTTACTTCGTCAGTATGTAGGTATGGATCAAGTCTTGCGAGGCCATGAAAAGCGTCAGTCGAAAAAATATATACTTTTTTGTTGCAGAGTGTACTTTTTATTACAAACTCATCTGCTCATCGAGAGCGGACTACCGACTTCTAATCGGTTAATTGCAGCGGAGGTCCTGTTGTCCTGGTTAAACATGTTCTCGCAAGATGTGACCTAAACATACTTAGGAAGTAAAATAATACTTGTAAAACCATAACAAACATGAAGTAATACTTTTTAAGAAATTACACACAATTTCAGAACAGCCTGGCACCTGAGCTGCTCCCGTCTTTACGCCACGTAGCCGCTGGTCGTTCGTTTGTCGGTTGGGTCTGCATTGTAACCTCAGATCACAGAAACAAGGGAGATATGTTATGTAGGCGTTGTTCGTGACGAAACGGTATGGTCAAAATGGACTATATGTCCATGCACAATGCGCATCAAGCGTTGCCATAGTCACCCGCTGATCGTTGTCAATATACGAGCTCCATTTAAATGGTAAAATGACTGTTTAGAGCGTGAAAGTGTGCAAAAATCGAAATACAAACGTTAACGTTAAGTCAAGAGGCATAGCATACCACCGGTAAAATTCGTTTTTAAGCATTATTTCTATTTTTAAATTCTGAGCGTAAGGATGTGGACGTGATTTCTATCGACTATCGATAAATGGCTTGTTCTACATCGATCAATAGAATTAAACGTGTTAATAGTTTAAGTTATTTATCATTACTATCACACGCTTAAAACACAAGGAAAATAATTTAACTAATTTTCACGTTCATAAAATTAAATTTTCCTTATAATACGAACATTATATAAAGTTGACGCTGTAAGAATATATTCTGAATTACGTAGGTAAAAATTTTCTAAAATCTGGATTCGGTTCAACTATATTGAAGATTTATTCCATTGATTGGATTTTAGATAAAAAATACAAATAAGATAAATTAACCAACGACAAAGGCAAAGGGCTGATCGACAGCCCGCGCCGACTAAATGGGATAACTAAAAGATCATATTACAAGGTTCAAGGCTAAAGGTTGACTGGTGGAGAATGCCCCAAAGTATTAAGTCTATCTTTCTGTTTTAAGTTATTTGTACCATTTATAAAATAAAGTTTACATAAAACAAGTAAGTACGACAAACTACTGGTTCGTACCAAACAGAGAGCTCGTGACGTGATACTCAACAAAACAAACACTTTTATGTACTAAGTAATCAAGTAAAATCAACACATACAAATCTTTAACAACTCCAGCAATGTACCACAGAAATGCAGGCATTTTTTGTTACGTTTTAATATAGGTATGATTCTCAATTTCTTTTATGTATCAACTTCATGTAAACCGTATTCTTCCTAATAAAATATTATGCTATTCAAACATTAATGTGCTAAGTTTAAATTATGTAATTGTATTAATCTAGTAGTAAAGTTAAAATAATAGTACTTATAATAACGGTGCAAACAAGTTTTATATGGTTATCGATATATTTTGAAACATTCGTGGTGGCAGTCCTAACTGTACTGCAGGGAAGAGACGCATACCTCTTGAAAAAGGATCACAACATGTCGTTGTCAGAGTAGTCCTTAATTAGCTGAATATAAGGACTTATAAAACTTTGGCGAAAAGTTGGTTGCCAAATGAAATTTGACGAAACATAATTCGGCAATAACTTTAACAAAAAGCAAGCTTTCAAAACCCGACTGTTGCTAACCAACTTTAAATCGTTATAAATTTTGCGGTACCTATAGCATACTTCCGGTTCAAAATTTCGGAATCGCGACAGGCAGATCCGTAATCTGCAGGGTCAAAACCCTCTGATAACGTTGTCACCCCAACTGTTACATGATTTGCCGCTTACAATGGTTTAGAGACGCGTTTTTCAGTTTTGGTCTTAGTCTACATAGGGTTCATAGAATCAGAATTATTCGCAATTTTCGAAATACAGGGCCTGCCATTTTGACGACGTCATATTTCTGGATTCAGGTACTTTACGGGTGGGCAGGTGGGTGGTTTCAACGGTTTTTAAGATAGAATAACATGTTTAACAACATACATATGTTTAATATTTAGTTTCTGCATAGTGTTGAAATACTGGGTATGTATTTATTAGGTTTGTACGAGGGCTGCCTTTTAAGTTCTGTCGTTTGCAAAACTCCCGTGATTATTAAAAAAAAAACTAGTATCATCTTAAAATATTTGAATTTAGAATTCAAAAACAAAAGAATGTCTCGAGATCGGCCGATTCGTTTTAGTACAGCGTCGGTTCAAAGTTGACAAGTCGGTTGTGAAAATGGAAATTTCGAAGGAAAATTTACGTGCGATAATATTTTACAACTTTAAAAGGGGTTTAACGCGTCTTCAGTGCTTTGAAGAGCTGACTACGGTTTTTAAAAATGAAGCACCATGCATCCGGACTGTGGAACGTTGGTATTTGGAATTTCAACGTGGTTGTTCTAGTCTTAGTGATAGGCATCGTGAAGGCCGACCAAAAACAGCTGTAACCCAGGAAAACATTGATGCTGCACGGCAACTGATCGTCGAAGATCGCCATGCGACATACCGCGAGATAGAAGCTTCATTAAGCATTTCAGGGACCAGTGTTCAAAATATATTGCATGATCACTTACGTGTAAAAAAATTGATCTCACGCTGGATACCACATTTACTTAGTGAAGACCAAAAAACGGCTCGCGTTAGATGGTGCCGCAAAACTCTGCGGCAATTCAACCGAGGAGACTCTAAACACGTTTATGACATTATCAGTGGTGACGAATCTTGGATATATGCCTACGATCCGGATTCTAAACAGCAGTCGACTGTTTGGGTGTTTCAAAATGAGCCAAAACCGACCAAAGTAATACGCTCACGGAGCACTTCGAAAAAAATGGTCGCCACGTTTGTAGCGAAAAGTGGCCACGTTGCGACCATCGTGCTCGAAGATCGTAAAACAGTTAATGCTGACTGGTATACCACTGTTTGTTTACCAGAAGTTATCGGCGAGTTCCGAAAAAATAACCCAAGACGTTGTATAGTACTGCACCACGATAATGCTAGCTCGCACACCGCCCGGCAGACAATTGCGTTTTTAAAAGAACAAAACGTCGAAAATTTGGATCACCTGCCGTACAGTCCAGACTTAAGCCCTAATTACTTCTTCACTTTTCCAAAAATCAAGCAACGACTTCGTGGTCAACGGTACCGGACGCCTGAAGAAGCGGTTGAGGCATACAAAACGGCCATTTTGGAGACCCCGACTTCGGAATGGAATAAGTGTTTCGAAAACTGGTTCGATCGAATGAAAAAGTGTATTACATATCACGGTGATTACTTTGAAAAACAATAAATACCATTTAACACTTAAATTGTCTTTAGTTTTTTCAAACGGCAGAACTACTTAGATATGTATTATGTAAAACTATTTATTTATACTTGTATATAAAGGGTGGAAAGTTGAGATGAGGCAGTAAGGGCAGTTACCAGATCCCTTGCTACTACGCGAAAATACTCTTACGAGACCTTTACTAGCTCTTTAAGTGATAACAATCGGCATTCAAATATTTTTGATAAAATGTACAGTCAGCAAGCAAATCGTCAGTTTTGTGATTTTTTTTTAATGCCAATATATCAATACACAGATAAAGCTAGTGAAATTTCATTAAGTACCAGGTGTTTTACTTTTTAAAACTGTGTTTGGACTAGGATAACTATCTCCAAACTGCCAAACACTCGTGCAATCAAAATTCTGCCTTGTACAGTGGTGGTCACATAATTAGGGACACTTGTTTTTTTCCCCATACAATTGCCTACAAATATGACTTTTCAATTTTGACCACCATTCAAAAAGTTCTTGACCAATTTTATTGCTTAATACAATTTACTTAAGATCATTAAAAATTAATGATCTTTAAGCTAAAGAAAATTTCACTTTGTAATGAATTACCCTACGAACTGTATGGAAAAAAAAGTATTCTTGGATTTGTGGGTGTCCTACGAGGGCCACACCGAATTGATCGGGAATGGAGTACTTGGGATTGACTTAGCATAAAACCTTTTTTGTTGCGTGAGTACTGGCCACCTGCAACCGTAATGACATATATACATTTAATAAATATAATTTTTTAAATTATGTTTTTCTCTGTTCAGTTTTTTTTTCTGTGTTCGTCGAATAAATGTTTCTATTTCTATTTCTATTTCTATACAATTAAAAAAAAACTCGGTTTTTTCGTAATGCCAGTTTAAATTTGACAAGACGATAGGCAAAATGGCGCTCATGCGTGAAAATTTCCGTGCCGTAATTTTCACAACTTTCGTCGAGGGATAACTCAAGATGAATGTCTCGGTGAGCTTGTTTCCATATATAATGTGGAAGCACCTAGCCAAACGACTATTTATCGCTGGTATTGGGAGTTTCGACGATGTCGTGTCTCTCTCAGCACCGTACATTCTAGTGGTCGACCAAAAACAGCAGTAACGCCTGAAAACGTGACGGCTGTGCAAAAAATTCTACATGATGATCGACATGTGACATACGAACAGATTCACGCTTTCATAGGGATTGAAATGAACGCAATTCAAAATATTTTGCATAATGAATTGGGCGTCAGAAAGTTAATTTCCCGCTGGGTACCCCATAATTTGTCCGCAGAGTAAAAGGCGGCTCGTGTTTTTGATGGAGGGAAGTCAAAACCTGTCTATAAAATTGTCTTAGGTGACAAATTATGGATTTATTATTATAAACCTGAAAGAAAATATCAGTCGGCAGTTTGGGTCCTCGAAAGCGAGGTGAAGCCAACGAAAGTGGTGCGTTCCCGTAGCGCAGGGGTCGCTAAACTACGGCCCGCGGGCCAAGTCCGGTCCGCGTAAAGAAAGCGGGAGAGCCCACGTTCAACGAACCTCCAGGGTCCGATTTTATAAAGCTACAAGTAACTAGTAATTAGTTTTATAAAACCCGCCCCTGACGGTAATTGGTCATAATCATAGCCACTCATGAACATAATAAGCACCAAGTGCGTTCTTTATGCGTTATCTAGGTACTGAAGACTAAGACTACTTAACTAATACTAATTTATTCGGTGAATATTTACCCCATGACCAGCCATGAAACCAAAGTCTTGGCCCGCACGTATTTATATTAAGTGCATTGTGGCCCTTGAGTCAAAAAGTTTGAAGACCCCTGCCGTAGCGTATCGAAGAAAATGATCGCTCCGTTTTATTCCAAAAAAGGACATGTGGCCACAATTTCTTTACAGGAACATAGAACGGTTACCGCCGATTGGTAAACTTTGGTTTTTTTGCCAGAAACGATGACTGAACTCCGTAGAGGTAATGGTACACGCCGCATCATCTTACACCACGACAATGTGAGCTTCCATACCGCTCGAAAACAAAAAAGTTTTTGAACCAGGAAAACGTAGAGTTAATGTCTCATCCTCCATATAGTCCTGATTTGAGCTCTAACGATTTTTTTACATTCCTATAAATTAAGGATTTGTTACATGGTCAGCGATTTCAAGATCCAGAAGCGGCAGAACAAGCGTATAAATCGGCCATTTTGGAAACGTCCACTTCAGAGTCGAGTTACTCCTTTAATAACTGGTTCGAAAGAATGCAAAAGTGCATTAATTGCAAGGAAGAATACTTCGAATAACAATGAAATATAATTTAGGTATAAAGTACTTGTAGTTTTTTTAATTTCCGATCATTTCGGTGTGCCCCTCGTAGTACCCTAACATTGCGACTGAATACCGTGATAAAGTTCGAGTGAACGATGTGTCGGACGTATAAGGCTGCCTAATTGAGAATACACGCGCTAAAACGTGTTTTGTTCGCTCTGTCGGGACTACTTAAACTCGCCGCTTGGACCTTCACTCTTGCGTTCGCTCATCTTTGCTTGTTGAGAGAATCACACCCCTTAGTTGGTCTCAAAGAGTATTTTATTCCTTGTTAATAATGGGACAGATTTTTGATAAAATGTACACATATTATCAAAAATCTGAGAATGCCCATTGTTATGACTTAAAAAGTTAGTAAAGGTCTCCTAAGAGCATTTTCGCGTAGTAGAAAGAGATCTAGTAGCTGCCCTTACGGCCACATCTCAACTTTCCACCCTGTATATCTTGATTTCTTTGTGACTTTTTTTTTTCATTATTTCTAATGAACGGCGACCGGTAGCAATTTTTCGACGAAAGTATAACATGGATATGATTCTATGCAAATTTCGTGCACTTTTTATATATTAAAAATGTATACAGTTTTATTATCGAGGTTTTAACATGACTTCAATGATAAAAAATCAGTTTACTACTATGCCCTCTCACATCTGTTGATGTAGAAAGGTCATTCTCTTTATATTAATGGATCCTCAATCTTAAAAGGAATCGATTGACGATATCAAGCAGAAAAAAAATTGATAATGTATTATAACGAACTAAATTCAGAGAGTTTTGAACAGTATAATTATGGTTTTATTTTTGACAACACAGACTTATTGACTAATATTATTATGACTAATATCTGTCATTACGTTTGACGACATAAAATGCTACCGGTCGCCGATCATTAATTATTTCCTTAAATTATTTCTGTTTGGCCCATTGGTTGACTGCAAAGACATTCAATGTACTTATTGTTAGTAGTAATGGACGGGGCATAGCGACCAAAAGTGTGATCCAAAACTTGTTACTTACCTCAAAGTAACAAGTCGTCTAGTCTACTTTGACACGCGCGCCTGTGACGTCGTATCTGGTCATCGAAGAAAAAACCCATTTCAACGGAAAAATGCCGAGTTTCGTATTGCACTATTGTAAATCGGGATAAAAAGCCGCTGTACGTGATTTTAGTTAATTTTCCCTATTATT
This sequence comes from Acleris literana, assembly GCA_946894065.1. Taxonomy (NCBI): domain Eukaryota; kingdom Metazoa; phylum Arthropoda; class Insecta; order Lepidoptera; family Tortricidae; genus Acleris; species Acleris literana. Next base: position 82,306,550 of record OX335668.1, read on the forward strand.
TTGTGTATTTATTTAATAAATCGTTTTTTTCTTAAGCCTTAAAATATTTTCATCAATGGTTCTAGAAAATTATTTGTGGTTATAAGCGCCCTCTGATGAACTATTACGTAAATAGGGAGATGTATTGCTGTTAGCGTTTTTTTTATCGGTGTTTTTGTAAGTAAATAATAAGAGTACCTTCTTTTAATGAATAGTTACTTATTAAATGAATAGAAATACAATTATTATAATTAATCAAATAACTGCAATATGTGTATGGCATTACTATTTTTGTTGATATGTCGACTCTTGTAAATTTCCGCCTATGAATAAAAAAGCGCGTGAAAAATGGATACAGTTCGTCCAAACAGAAAACTATTAATTTACTATGGACGAATTATAATTAATGTAGAGAATGCCACGGCATTAAGTTCGCCTTTTGCTTTTTGTATATCAAGTGTATTCTTTAAATCGCATTTCTCAACAAAATATGAAAATACCGTAAATGAGATCACCAAAAGGGAAATTAAAATCAAAATCGGTCAAGAAATACGAATGACACAAACATTTGAAACTGCTAATTAGACAGAGAGATCCGAAGTGCACCATTGACATCATTGTGCAGTTCAGCCATATAAACTCTACGTAAAATTCTGTTTTTCTAGAAAGAGATAGGAACAAATCTTTGTTAGCTTATATCTTGGTAAATTTTTATAGCTATTCAAAAAATTATTTTTCCCACCTGTTTGTTACATGAATCAGTTTTTATTGAAGCTTAAAAAAAAACATGCATATTCCCTATTGTAATTGAGCTGTGATATTATATGTAAAAAAAATATTTGTAACTATTTTATGTAAACTTATTCATACTGTGTTCTTGGATAATAAAAGGCTTTGAAATTTAAATTGAATATTACTTATAGGACTCATACCTATTGGATAAAGTAATGTTGTTTTTGCGATTAAGGTATGCATACTAAAACAAGGTTTATTTGTGATTTGAACCATTTGTTGAAACTTATTATGTTAGCTTAAGAAAAAATAAATGACAAACCTAATTAGTTTTAATTTTATACATTTATTACTGGATTATTATCATAAGCTACGCCAAAGCCCATGAACACAGGCCTCATCGCCATGTTTATGTTGAGGCCATCCAGCTTCTCAATAATACGGGTATACATCGAAGACTGAAAAGGACAAAGCCTTTCAAGTTATTTTAGTGTAGTGATAGTGTAATTGGTGCAGTGAGTACTATACACAAAGAACACATTAACAAAGTGTCTTCCCCTTAACAGAGACAATAGGAAAAGTGTTAATGGACACTTTCTTAGCTTAATCTGTATTAGAAGTTTACGTCAAATTTAAAATACTTATTAGTAATAACATAAGACTAGACTGTATTTAAATGGAATGTAAAAAAAATATTACTGAATCTATAAAAAACCAACCAAGTGTGACATGGAAAAGATAAACTGGATTGAGGGACAAACTTAACTTTGCCATTAGCAAACTAATTAAAGAAAAAACCCAAGCTAATAATAATGGGGATGATTCAGATGCCCCTTGAGGTGCTCAACTTCTGGACTTTCGCTTGACACCATTTCCCGGGACACCCTGTATTTCATTAGGTGTTTGTTATAAATAAATGAAGTCATTTAAATGCCAAGATTAAAGGCTCATTACGTCATGTCCAGTAAGATCACCGAGTAGGATACCCTACCTATTAATCTTGTGCATGGGGGATCCTACCAGGTGATTGTACTGGACAACCCCGCCAATTTTTATCTCAATGCAAAATACTCAATGGGTTATAATACTTTTAGTATCTTATTGGGCCTGTGACAGATTGAAATTTTACATTTCACGGGAACATTGTTCCAAGCAGCTGAGCAGTAACTTAAAAAATATGTATCTATAGTATGTTCGTTTCAGGAAACAACAACTATCGGTTTACGCATTTTTAAAAACAAATTATGAAAAACTATGCACATATTTCGTGGAATTAAAAACAAAATAAACTTTTACTTTCTATAATATATTATTATTTTCATATTCTGTGAAACGGGCCAATAATAGTGTTTAACAATATCCTCGTTCTTTAACCAAATCGATTGGCTGATACAATTTTAATCATTTAATGTCATTGCATTTTATTTTCCCAATAAAAACACCTGTCTAGATGTTACCATAAGATGGTAATAATTCTAGCGTGATGTTAAATGATTTATAATACCTTATTAATTTTTATAGTAGATGGTATAAATTATAGTAGACAGGTAAATTAAGTTAACAAATTTATAACAGAATACTAAATTAATTACATTTTCTATATATACCTTATGTATCATCGATAAAAAAATATTTTAATTAGCAGGATAACTAATTTTATTGGCAAATTAAATCTGTCACAGACCCAATAAGATATGAAAAATATTATAGAGAGGTAGCTAACAAAGAATGTAAGATCATTTAAGATAAAAATTAGGACTGTAACGGCCAAACCCTATATTCAAACCGCGGATAGATAAGCCTTACTACGGGTTAAAATTTGACATTTGCCCATACAAAATGTGTCAAATTTCAATCCGAAGTAAGCCTATCTATCCGCGGTTTGAATATTGGGTTCCGACATAAGTCAACCTCACAAAATAGATACCTATCCTAGTCTATTTAAACCTAAGGATGTTACAATGAATTATTATAAGGATGTACCTATCTCATGAGCCCAAAAGCATATCCCTATGTAAGTATTATTTTTTATACCACAATGGTGGCAAACAAGCTTATGGCCCACCTGATGGTAAGAGGTTACTGTAGCCTATGGACTCCTAATACGACGCGATGCGTATTTGATGCATAATTTAGATAAACTTAGCAGACAAACAGACATGTACATGTGGATAGCAATATTGCTTTTTACTACTAGAGATAACAACTTAAACAAACATTCAAAGTTACTTTTTAGCATAACACTTACTACTTCTGGATGAATATGTTGAATCTTTGGATGATGTCCTTCTCGCGTCCCACTCACGAGGCTTCTCCCACTGAGACACTTCACTGATACAATTATAATAATACTTCTTTCCTGATGAACTAATATGCTCTGACCATTCACTGCCAGAGGGTGTGCTCCCAGACGGAGCACTTCGCTTATCATATTTACTACTCCTATTAACACTAATGTTTATGCCACTAGTCCGATTCTTTTTTTCTGATTCACTTCGTTCATGATTACTTCTTTCTCTTTCACATTCTTTGATTCTCTCACGTTTCTCCTTCGGAGATCTGACACTATCTGAAATAGTTAAAGAAATATATCAATAAATTGTCTACAATACAATGAAACGGTTACAAATATTTTTCATTATTAATGGATATGTATAGATACAATTATAAATAATAATGAGTCACTCGCTTGAGCTTTATTTCTTTATTTCTTGAAATGAAAATATTATATTTAAGTTTTAGTCTAAAAATATTATCAAGCCAGCCTTGCACCAAACAAAAATGCTGCTACCTTTTTAATTTGAAGGAAAAAATTGGTAATAGCTAATCTCTGGAGTCAGTATACACAATTTTGAGTAGCATGGCAGTAACAGTCAAAGGCTTCCAGCCAGAAAAACTCATTTGTATAAATATGTGATAAAAAAGAAAAGAGTAATTGTAAATTTAGACAAAAAATAAACGATAATACTAATTATATGTGAGTGCAAATCCTGCAAATCGTATTATTGTGTAACAAAGGTTGGCATACAATTCACATGGTTAATTTTCATTACACAAAGGTAAATATTACATTACCTAAATCACACCATAATACACGTAGGACAATCTTACGCAACTTGACTTAGTCCCAAATTAAACTCTAGGATGATTACTAGGCAATGATAAAATAAAGTGCATACTTAAATATATAGAAAAAATCAAAATATCCATTACTAATAATGTAATTTTTTTTTAAAATTTACGAAGGAACCTTTGATTTTATAGACAAATTACAAGGCATGTATTAATTAAATAAATAAATAAATATCAGGGGCCTATCTCACACAATTTCACATAGTCCAAAATTAAGCTTAAGGCTTCTGTAGGTTAGGTACTAGACAATGATAAACATACTTATATAGAGTAAAAATACTTGACTACATAGAAAATAACCAAGACTCGAGATCAAATATGTAGCTCATCAATTAAATAAGATACTACTAAAACTAGGGTGTTATGTTAAATTAATTAATTAAGAGTATACATGTAATGTATAACTATTTTTATTAATATGTACAGTTTTCATTCGCAACTGCTACAAAATAAAAAACTGGTGCATAATGTGTTTATTTACATTTCTAGGTAAATAAATATCTATCACCTCATTTACACCAAGGTTGGTTGTAAGAAAGAAAATATCAAGTTGCCTTGCATTTTTTTTTAACTACATATAACATTTTAAATGACTATACAATGTAAAACATATTACAAGTTCATACCTGTGTACTTATTTCTAGAGGATTTATAGTCTCTATCTCTCTCCTTTTCAGAACCTTTCTGCATATAGGTATTTCTAGATGTTGCATATCCTCTATCATCGGCCACATGACTGTAGTGGTGGTGTCCATGACCCGAGTGGCCTGTGTGGGCCGCATGCCCATGCACTGATACATTACCATTTGGCGATCGAAGAGGGGTATATCGGTTATCAGATGGTACATACTCACTCGGCCTTCGTTCACTTTTCGTATTATATTTCTGCGCAGAAAACATAACATCAAGAAAATGCAGGAAAACGATATAGACTTTTAACAATCCACACATGTCAAGAGATTTTGTCTGACTAATTTTAACCATGTAAGGTTAGATAAGACAGGCTCAGTTAAGAATATAATGTATGTTGTACATATCACAATGTACTGATATTTAAAAAAATAACTATTGTTTACTTAGACAGTACATATTCGAAATGGTTTTTATTCTAATTCCGAAGGCAATTATTTAAGGGACCAACTCGGTTTTAAGGCTCAGTAACGTAAATTTAGTACAATGACTACAAATTTTACTTGTCGCCTTAAGTATGTAATTAATAGGAAATGTTACAGCTATATTCTGTCTGAACATTACTAAGAATGTCCGTTTAGAACCAAGCAGGAAAATAGTGGTCAGAAACAGTTACGTAGAGCAATACATATTTGAGGCAGAGTAGCATTCATGTGCCATCACAGAAAGAAGGGTGTCATAGTCGAAGTGCGCATAAATTATGCTCACCTGATACGGATGGGCTTGGTGCTTCTCAAAGTACCTGAAAACAGAAACATATGATTATAAACCACCGTCGTAATTACAGGAAAACTGTTAATCGGCAACCGCCATCTACAGATTGCAAAACTGATCCATTCAATACTTAACCATACCCATCGCTTATTCGCTGCGGTTTCCTTGCATGCATTACCATCAATGCAAATATACGATTGATGACGGCCTCAGTAATAAAATACTAAAAGAGGCCACTGTCATTAAAACAAGAGTTATCCGTGATATATCTTGGTCGACGCCATGTCATATTCAATTCATTTCATTTCATTCAACTCGAGCAAGACACTCGAAAGAGTCAAGTCAATAGAGACGCGAAAGAGAAAGGAAAGTGTTATCGAGATTTGTCTATGGTAGTAAATGTCGATGGAATGATCATGGAGGGTAGTGTATGATCACTAATATTGTACTGGTTACTTAATTCCAAGAAGAATTAGATTATTTTAACCGTCTTCATGTTTTATATTAAGGCTTTGATTAAATGATATTGAAATAAAGAAACGATTGGGAACTTCCGTCTCGTAAAAAACGTTGATTTTATTTAATTCTTATTGACAATCTAAGGGTCTCCCCAGACCTATCGACGCGGTTCGGCTTGAGCCTTTTTCACTCTTAAGGGCTTATTACATTATTCTAAATTTAGCATCCTAAATTGCAAGCAAGCGTACAAATATTGTAAATAATCTATTTTCAAAATACTTTCCCTATTTCATAAATACTAGTCAATAATAACACAAATTCTAACCCCTAAATATTCCTTGACACTATAAAACCTTTTATCCATGAGCCATTTTGTCAAGTTACGTTTAAATATTTTTCCCGACAACATGTTTAATTCATCCGATAAGTGATTAAAATCTACAATGCTCATATTAAATTATATTTCTTTTGTACATATCCTTGCGACAGGGAGGTTTGTACCAAAGAGACATAATGCGTGCTCTTGTCTGCCTTTTAATGACTTGACTCCGTTTCATAAACTATTCTGGGTGGGAGTTGACAAATACACATACATCTCTTATGTACACACACGGTAGTGGTAAAATATTCAGTTTTCTAAATAACGGGATACAGCTGTCGTCTAATCGAGCATTACTCATCACACTTATGCACTTTTTTGAATTTTAAATACTCTATCAAACTCCACTGAGTTTCCCCACAGAATCCAGCCATAACTGAGTACTGAAGACACATACATATCCATGGTAAACCGTAAGCGCCGCTTCTATAGAAACCGTATCTCTTAACCTTTTAAGGGCAAACACAAAACGGTTCAATTTATTACATATTTGATTAATTTGGTCTTTCCAATTTAGGCGCTTGTCAATCATTATGCCCAAAAATATAATTGAATCTACTGCGTCGATTGTCTCATTTTTATATTTAATTTTAAGGATAGAATTAGAATTCTATAAATTATATTATATTAATTAAGTCTTATTATTAATACGCAAATTGTTATTATTCATCCAATTAATATTAAACTCAAATTTATCCATCCTTTCATACTTTACTACAATTGTTGTGTCATCACTGTCATCAGCGAACATAATGGCTTTTTGTGAGGTGGCTTTTGGCAGATCGTTGATATAAAGAAGAAAGAGTAAAAGCCCTAGAATACTCCCCTGCGGAACTCCTCTTATTCCATATCAAGTTTATGTAGAAGTTTTGAATGGTCAACAAAGTCAAGTACCTACCTACTTGATAAATAGCTTTCGCAAATTCTCTAATCTCTCAGACCCTACTTTTACCTACCCTTTACTTCGTATTTTTTCTGTCTCCTATGATTCTTTAATTTACCAGCCCAGTATAATCTTTGACTTTGGTATACCAAAAGGAGCTAACAAAGCATTCCTCAACAAAATTGACAGTCTCTGGCGAGACTGGCTGGGGCCTGTTTTATAAAGCTACAAATTACAATTTACAGGCTACAAGTTTCCATTTGACACAACCTCACAAATGACGCGCAGCCATTTGAGCAGTGTTGCCAGTTTAGACCTGTAAAATTGTAACTTGTAGCTTTATAAAACCTGCCCCTGGTGTTCTTCAGATTCCTCCAGACTTTTAATTCGTGGGGCAGTGGGTTCGGCAGTTTGGATTCCGAAGTACTCTATAATCCTAAGCTTCAAATGCCCTCCTCTTACATCAGTCTTTACTGGAGAATTGGTAACTATCTTGGAAGCCATTAAATATGTTATATCCCACGGGATTCACAGGTCAATATTTTTTCCAGATTCTCTTAGTGGTTTGCAGTCCATCAAAGCCGAGCCGTTTTACTCAAGAGTCTGTTATCCCTTAGTAGTATTAATCAGGCAAACCCTGTATGGAAGCCATCTCCCCAACTTCGAGATCACATTGGCCTGGATCCCCAGCCATTCTGGGATTCAGGGCAATGAGGCTGTCGATTCTTGTGCTAAGGAGGCCATAGAAATTGAAAGTCTAGTCCACACCCACTGCTACTTTTACGACCTGCTATCCTCTGCCAAATCACACCTCGAATGTAGCTGATGCCAATAGTACCTACGAGCGTTCTTTTTCGGTCCAAGGACGTCATTATGGTGACATTCAGCCTAACATCCCTTCCAAGCCATGTTTCTTCCGGTTCCGCCAAGCCAATAAACAAACGACAAGCGTAATTTGCAGTTTGCTTATTGGCCACACTTGTTCCCCTACACGCCTGCACAAATGGGGCATTGTCCAATCCCCCCTCTGTCCATGTGACCTGGAGGAAGCCACCGCTAACCACATTATTTTGAACTGCCCGATTAGATGGGTTTCCCTATATGACATCCTACCCCCCTGTATTCCCAAACCCATCAACCTTAAAACCCTCCTTTTCCTCTCATCATCTAATAAAAAAGTACCTACTACGTTCATTAATTAAATTCATAGGTAGGTAAAGAAAAAATTAAACTCTAGTTGCTTTGACCCGCTTTTGTCTCTCCCCAATTTCCATCTGTTCATTCGATCTGTATTGTCTTAAGTGTTTTCTATATGTCTTGAGTATGTCTATTCCAGGGGCACGTTTTATAAAGCTACAAGTTACAATTTTACAGGTCTAAACTGGCATCACTGCTCAAATGGCTGATCGTCATTGGTCGAGGTTATGTCAAATGGAAACTTGTAAATTGTAATTTTTAGATTTATAAAACAGGCCCCAGGGGCCTACAGGTTACAAGTTTCCATTTGACACAGAAGACCTGCATAGTTGTCAGAATATGTTACTGATTGAAATTGTTAATTTTATAACTTTAAGAAAACGGGAGAGAGAACCTACCTATACTACTTGGGAAAAAACCATAATAGTGAACGCTTCAGGAAACAGTGCCCAAGATGTGGATATAACCATGGCTTTAAGTGCCCAGCATTTGGATATCAATGCAAAAAATGTCACAAATTTGGGCACTATGAGAAAATGTGCAGAACGCCGGGCCAAGTACAAGTAATCAACATGGCAAGTGACAGTGATTCAGACATTGTATTAGGTATGGTGCAAATTAATAATTTGAATAACTTGAGTAAGTCCCTAGATAGGAATAGAATTATCAGTAGTTTGTTAGAATAGTTCTTATTGAACGACCTAGATAGAAGGTATGTTGCATCTATTCTATGACCGAGGCTATTTTATAGATTTCAAATTTAATGTTACAATCTATCTATGTTTTTCTTTTCAACTTTTGATTTGCTGATTTTGCCTTAGATGTTCCTTAAACCCTATGCGTAAGTAAAAAAACAACATAGGTCATTTCACGTGATTAATGATGGCCGATTAGATTATTGTGTATGTATCGGATTTTTCAAGCACTGTGAACTTTAATTTAAAAAACAATTTCAGAAACAAAGCTGAATAATTTTTTTTTTTATTGGCAACCCTGGAGCACATGCATAATAATAACCACAGATTATAAGATAATGACAAATATTATTATTTATTTATTAATGGCGTCTACAAGTTATGTAATTTTGCCAATGTCAAGTATATATAAGCAATTGTACGGTGAATCGTCGTTGTCGTCGGCGTCTTCCAGTCCCAGTCGGCACACCATTGAAGATGGCGGGCATCCACTTCAATGGCTTGAAGTTTTCTTGACCGCTTGCTCATTCAGAATCAACTTTTCTCTGTTATTTTATTCGATGCATTCTTCGTCAGTTTTGGAGGTTACTTCACAAAGTCGCCCTGAGGCCCTACTTTGAAATTCAAAGTTCGAAGTTACGATAGCTTCATCCCTTTCTCTCGATTTAGTCTCGAATGACGAGTAACAGGGATGGAGCTGACGTAACTTCGAACTTCGATTTTCAAAGTAGGGCCTCTGGATTTGCGAACCAAAATCAACGATAAAGTAATTTACAAAAAATTAAATAAATACACAGATGTTTTCAAAATGACAGCTAGACAAGAACCCATTAGATTATTTATTGTGTATGATTCGGATTTTTCAAGCACTGTGAACTTTAATTTAAAAAACAATTTCAGAAACAAAGCCGAATAATTTAAAAAATATCTACCGGCAACCCTGGAGCACATCGTAGAGCACATACATAACCACTGATAACCACAGATTATAAGTGTGACAAATAAATAACCTCGTTAGCTTGTGTCACCTCTGTAACTCCTGTCTCCTGTTGTTACAAAGCCTTCATGATGGCCAAACCTGTAGATTTGGAGTTAAAAAAAGCTTTTGTGGAGTTACAGGTTAAAATGGTCGAAACTAGCAAGAAAATTCAAGTGATTGACTCCCAAATAAACGTTCTCAACCGCATACTACAGCACGTAGACATCACACAGCGTGAAATTAGCACCATGCCTCCTGATACAAAAACCTACGAATCTGTGGGCCGAATGTTCTTATTAACTGATTTTGAAGAAGTTAAGGCTAATTTGCAAAATCGTGAAGCCCATGTTAAAACACGCACCTTAGAATTGGAGAACAACAAACAGTATCTTGAAAAGAATTTGAAAGAAAGCGAAGACAATATAAGAGAAATGGTTCAACAGAGGAAGGAGCAAATCGAAATGAAATCTTAGCAACATCTACAGCGTCAATTTCACATGAAGTTTAATTTCTTAACCATAAATTTGCACTTAGCTTATCCTATTACTAAAACTTTTCTCTTAAAATCAAACGAGTCTGCCACACGTTGTATTAGTCTTTCATGCTTTCTTACAATTCATGATTGTATATAATGTGTTTACTGTAATAAAGATCTATTAAACTTAATTGTTTTTTTCCTGAATTTGACTGTTAATTTAAGTTTACTTCTAAGATAAAATCTAACAAAGCAACTATGTGAATGGGAACTCCTGGGAACTCTGGGGAAAAATAACTAAGTATGTTCTTTGAATTCAGTTTAAATAAGTCTTTTGAAAAAGCAGTCTGCAACAAAGCATTTAAAAAAGGCGTAACTATAGGGTGGCAGTACAAGCATAATACCACAGAACCCCGGCCTGTGAGAACCCCCCTGATAGGCTGTGAGCACAGGAGGAACCTAATGTTTATTAATTTTTAATAAAAGTGAAAGGAAAGGCTTTATCTGACAAATTTGCCACGGGCACGGGCCTCAGTTGGTATAGTTACACCACTGAGTATTAACTTCTCGCTTTTGCCAAATAAAATATTGCCTATATAAGTCAGACTTTGTAGAAATCTCTTTGGACCAAGGCGATGTTGGCGAGATGAGCTTAATGCCTTCAATCGGGCCTGGTGGGAGACTGACTGCACAAGATAGGGCTACGTGAAAGGAAGGGAGGGAGGCCTTTTCCCAGCAGTGGGACGTTATAGGCTCTCAAATAATAATAAATAAATAACATAAAATATTTACAGGTCTGGTTACATGTTCATAATATTTGTACAGATACCATGCTATGAGCATGCTTAACCCTTAAATGCACAATTTAATTTTATTTGTCCCTGAAACGCTCCGTTTTTCGTAATAGTGTGCTGATTATAGGTAATATTTGTTTTTTTTTATTATAAAGTATGCATCATACATCATGCATTTAAGGGTTAAATAGTTTTACAAAGGATTTGTTCCCGATTCGTCGTATTCCTGTTTCGTCGTATTCCTGATTGGTCGTATTCCTGATTCGTCGGATTTTTATTATCGAATGAAACTATGCAATTACCACGGCTCCACTTACGTTTTAAATATGAAGTTTTTTTTGTTTTACAAAAAAAGCGTTTTCATATAAGATATTCTTTTACACACATGCTATATTGCTATTATATTATTAAACAAAGCCTATTTAAACATTCAATGGCGTTCCAAGATTATGCGACATGAAGGGAAATTACCTTAAATATTGCAGATAGGACATTTTGCTGAAAGGAGACTTTAATTTATTTTTAAAAGTTCAAATTTAATGCATTCAAAGATTTACGAAAAATGACTTTCGCCGCCTGGGAATCGAAGTGACTCAAATGTGAAAAAAAAACACCGCGTATTATTATGTTGCCAATAGAAAGAGGAAATCAAACGAATAAACGTGTATTTCAAAAATTAAATCTCTAAAACTGATTTGACCCGGCGTATTTTAATACAAAATACGAAAAAATTAATTCTCCCTGAATACAGTACAGCCAGCGTCAAAAGTCAATGATCATTTTTGTACTTTGTCGCTTTCAGATGTTTGACAACTTCATATGGTAGTTGGAACCTCACGTTAAAGCGATATGGTTCCAAATTGATAACTTACTTTTAACACTGACTGTACTTATTATTTTATGAAATAAAATAATGTCTTCTTACGGTAAAATAAATGTTTAAAAAAACAAAAACCCACCTTCAAAAATGCAAAAAATAACTTCTTTTAAAATGGTAGGTCAGTCCAACTGAAGTCGGCGTCCCACAATATTTTAAACCAAAAGCCGAATGCTTGTTGTTTTTTTAAACATTTATTTTATTTTATACTTTTTAGTGTTCCTATTTATGCTGTTACGTAGCTCCACTTCTAAATATTCATGAGAAACTATAGAACATTTCAAGCTCGCCGCAGACAATGCCGCGGGAATGTCATAGTCATATTTAAACCTAAATGTGTTTCGTCATAGTCGCGCAACTACCTTAATCGAAATATCTTATCGCCACCCTTGAAATAGGTACCGTTAATGAGTTCCGGTGGCCATATATAGTACTTTTCAAAAGCAAATGCACGAGTTACAGTGAAAAATACCAAAATCGGTATAGGTGTGCCTATAATATTTGAGGAGTTCCTTGATTTCTCCAAGATCCCATCATCAGATCCTGATGTGTTGACAATGGGACCAACTAGAAAGTATACCCATTCGAACAACGAAAAAAATGTTCAAATCGGTCCAGTGGTCTTTGAGTAACCGGGGAACATACATAAAAAAAAACCCGACGAATTGAGAACCTCCTCCTTTTTTTGAAGTCGGTTAAAAACACTGGCTCTTCAATGTTTAGATCACTTTCCCTTCATGTCTCTTAGTCATGGGGCACCCGGTACCTATATGTATATGTAGAACTATATATATTGTATATGTATAACTGCTCATTCGTCGGGATGTTTTTTTTTTTTTTTTTTTTTTTTTTTTATGTATGTTCCCCGATTACTCGAAGACCGCTGGACCGATTTGAAAAATTTTTTCGTTGTTCGAATAGATATACTTTCTAGTTGGTCCCATTGTCACCACGTCAGGATCTGATGATGGGATCATGGAGAAATCATGAGAACTCCTCAAATATTATAGGCAGACCTATAGCGATTTTGGTATTTTTCACTGTAACTCATGCATTTTCTTTTGAAAAGTACTATATGGTGAAGTGGAACTGATGATGAAGACCACAGATGGCCACCGGAACTCCTTAACGGTACCTATTTCAAGGGTGGCGATAAGATATTTCGATAAAGGAAGTTGAGCGACTATGACGAAGCACATTTAGGTTTAAATATGACTATGACATTCCCGCGGCGTTGTCTGCGGCGAGCTTGAAATGTTCAATAGTTTCTTATTAGTATATAGAAGTGGAGCTACGTAACAGCATAAATAGGATCACTAAAAAGTATAAAATAAAATAAATGTTTAAAAAAACAAAAAAACCGCCTTCAAAAAGCAAAAAATAACTTCTTTAAAATGGTAGGTAAATAGGTCAGTCCAACTGAAGTCGGCGTCCAACAATATTTTAACCAAAAGCAGACTTCAGTTGGACTGACCTATTTACCTACCATTTTAAAGAAGTTATTTTTTGCTTTTTGAAGGCGGTTTTTTTGTTTTTTTAAACATTTTTTATATAAATAATTCCGGCGAAACGGGAATACGACGAAACAGGAATCCGACGAATCGGGAATGCGACGAAACAGGAATACGACGAAACGGGAACAAATCTTACAAAGTAAGTATTGTTGATAATAAAATAAATAGCCTTTATTTACTAGCATAACTACATGCGTTTTACATATTACATAATAAAATAACGTTTTTAAAAATAAGATTCTAAAATATCATACTTTGACATACTTAATTAGAATAAAGTTTAAATTTATTTAAATAAGAATTCCAAATATATTTATTTATTAAATGAACATAATATTTACAGAATTCAACATTAAAACAATTAAAAGAACTATACATATTTAAATTAAAATTAAACTCAACTAATCAAATATTAAAGATATAAATAATAATCACCACTATAAAAAGAACCCCCTCTTGCAGGTCAGCTCGTGGCATGGTCTCTATGACACTGGCTGCATTACCTCTCTGGATAGCTAGCCCAATCCTTTGGGAGAGGTAAGCACGAGCTCTAGGATCTTAATAAAGCTTACATATCAGCTGACCAAGGTCCCATGGTCTCCACTGCAAGCGCCACAAATTCGTAATTATTTAATAATGACGAATATTTGCGGCGCTTGATGGTTTGGGCCTGATCCTGATCCTGCACCGGCCCGATTACGGTTAACGTGGGAAAGGGCGAATGTTTCAACACACGTCGCGTCCTACACAAGTGCCCTACCTAGTTTCCACGGCACCAATGTAGCTCCGTCTGGTCGCTTGCCGTCGTCTCTATGCAAATAAATAAAATAAATAAGATAAAATTATACTTCACAAATCAATTTTGACGACGCGCTGGCGTAGTCGGTAGTGACCCTGCCTACGAAGATAGCGGTCCTGGGTTTAAATCCCGGTAAGGGCAGATATTTGTGTGATGAGCGCGAATATTTGTTTCTGAGTCTTGGATGTTTTCTATGTATTTAAGTATATATTTCTCTAGATAAGTATTTATATCATTGTCTAGTACCCATAGTACAAGCCTATAGCTTAGTTTGGGACTAGGTCAATTGGTGCGACATTGTCCCCTAATATTTATTTATTATTTATTTAATGAAAAAATGATGTAATTAGATTTTATTCCATTTTTCTAAATATATTATATACTAGCTTCTGCCCGCGACTGCGTCTGCGTAGATTTCGATAATCGTTAGGTATACACTCGGGTTTTTTTAATTTTCTGGGAATAAAAGAAGCCTGTGTGATAATACAGAATAATAAGCTATCTTCATTCCAAATTCCGTAGCCAAAATGGCAAAAAAGGAACCCTTATAGTTTTGTCATGTCCGTCCGTCCGTATAAAACATTAATTCAAAAACTCCAAGAGGTAAATGAAGCACTGCGCTTCTACACAAAATTACGTAAGTGCTATGAAATTGAGCGTTTTTTTTTGAGATAGTTTTTGTGTAGTAACGGTTTCGAAACCCTACACTGTTACTGAGCATGACAAGCTCTTGCCCGGTATTTTATCAATTTCGAAGTTAACTTATCAAGTTCAAAATCAATTTGACGACTGAAAGGGACAAAACTTCCACCACGATATTTGCGACACTTTGTTTAAAATCGAAAGTCAATAACTTTTAAACAGCAAAGCCGATATGCTATCAAGCATCAGAACAATAACTATGAAATGGGAAACGCTCTTAACACCGTTTATAGACTAGAGACTAGGCCCAAAACTGAAAAACGCGTCTCTAAACCATTGCAAGCGGCAAATCATGTAACAGTTGGGGTGACAACGTTATCCGAGGGTTTTGACCCTGCAGAATACGGATCTGCCTCTAGCCATTCCGAAATTTGAACCGGAAGTATGCTATACCGGAAAAGGTGCAGCCCATACAAATTTTTTCGTCGTACTTAATATTGTAAATCGTTGTTACGGTACCCTAAAAAAAAACGATTGTTATGGTTTTTTTATATGTTGTAAAGGATAATACCTATACCTATAGCCATAGTAAACCAAATTTTTCGTCCCTGCAGCTCTATTTATTTCTCCACCATCTTGCAAAAACTGTCCCTTTTTTCTGTTTTTTGCCGATACTGTCGTTGAAGTTCATTCTAGTGCTAATCATGGTTTGGCAATATTGTAGAGTACAAAATTTGCTGAAACTTTTGGGTTCAAGGATTTTTTCCACGACCCCTAGGAACGAAGATATGGAATCGTCTGTGGGGAGCTAGCGTTAAAAATTGGTACTTTTTTCTAGTTTTCCTTCCATATTTACGTTGTGGTGCATTCTAGCGCAAACTGTACTTCAACAATATTGTAGATCATAAAATTTGCTGTAACTTTTGTCTTGAAACATTTTTTCCACGACCTCTAGGAAAGAAGATTTTTTCCTAGAGGTCGTGGAAAAAATGTTTCATGCCAAAACTTTTAGCAAATTTTGTACTCTACAATATTGCCGAAGTACAGTTTGCGCTAATATGCACCAAAACGTAAATATGGAAGGAAAACTAGAAAAAAGTAATAAATTTTGTACTCTAGAATCTTGCCGAACCATGATTAGCACTAGAATGAACTTCAACGACAGTAGGTACTGGCAAAAAAACAGAAAAAAGTGACAGTTTTTGCAAGATTGCGGAGAAATAAATAGAGCTGGAGGTACAACAAATTTGAGTTACCATGGCTATATTGTCCTTTACAACATATTATAAAACCATAACCATCGGACCTTTTTTAGGGTACCGGAACAATGATTTACAAAATGTTCGACGCAAAACTTTGTATGGGTGGCACCTTTTACGCTATAGCATACTAGCGGATCAAATTTCGGAACTTCAAACTTCAAACTGCGACAGGCAGATCCATATTCTGCAGGGTCAAAACCCTCTAATAACATTGTCACCCCAACGGTTACATGATTTGCAGCTTGAATTCTAACCCTTCAAAAATGGTCCTAGACTATTATCAAATCCAACCCTAAACGGGCGATTTAAGCCTGTCTGTTCACCTTATTAGAACAGAGTCGTGATAACTTCAATATATATCTGCATCCCACTAGGCCCGTCAGCCCGATTGCTGTTGTTGGCGCCCAGAAGACAAACAAACCGACAGACATAGACAACATACTTAATAACATTACGTGTTATGTAACCGGGAGATCTTTTTGGGGTTTTCTGTTCCTACAAAAGTTAAAAACCGATAATTGTATTAAAACCATTTTATAAAGGTCAGAAACCTTTTGCAAAAATTTCTATGGTTGACTTTTAAACTCCCTGAAGTATATTATATGCATTTTCTTTCTACAGTAATATTATATGTTTCGATGTATAGATTTTTTACTGTTAAGTATTGTTTGAACTGACATTTTAGAATTAAATAACCGACCAATTAAAACAACAGCCCAGACCCCTAGTCCCCGGCGGCCCCGCTATTCCTGGCTCCAGTAGCGGCTATGGTAACGGCGGGGCAGGGGGTGCTTTAGGTAATCTCCGGCAGAGACCCGGCTACCAGAAAAGACGACCTTTGGCCCTGGCAACATACAACTGCCGAACATTGCGGACCGACGAAAAGTTGCTGGAACTGGAGGAGGAATTGAGCAGGTTACGATGGGGAATCATGGGGTTGTCAGAAGTCCGTAGAGAGGGGGAGGACATGATAACCCTGAAGTCCGGTAACTTGCTCTATTTCCGGGAGGGCGACCACCAGTCCCAGGGAGGCGTCGGGTTTATCGTCCACAAGTCCCTCGTGAACAACGTGGTGAAGCTCGAGAGCGTGTCGAGCAGGGTAGCGTGCCTTGTACTCAGAATGACCCAACGATATTCGTTGAAGGTCATACAGGTATATGCGCCGACCTCGACACACTCCGACGATGAGGTGGAGGCTATGTATGAGGATGTTTCCAGAGCCATGCATAGCTCCAAAACTCACTTCACGGTTGTTATGGGGGACTTCAACGCAAAGCTGGGTAAACGAGACGGTAAAGAGCAGAGAGTGGGGAATTTTGGAGTGGGGCATAGGAATCACCGGGGCCACCTACTGGCCAGGGACTCTATATGATGAACTCCTTTTTCAGAAAACGTGAGCATAGGAAGTGGACCTGGATGAGTCCTGATGGTGTAACGAGGAATGAGATAGACTTTATCATGTCGACGAAAAAGCACATATTCAATGATATCTCCGTGATCAGTGCGGTTAAAACCGGGAGTGATCACCGTATGGTACGAGGCTCATTGAATATCTAGTTCAAGCTTGAAAGGTCTAGACTGATGAAGTCTACGCTCCGCCCGGCACCCGCTCAGCTCCAAAACCCCGAGAGCTTTCAGCTCGAACTTCAAAACCGTTTCGAGTGCCTAGGTAGCGACGTGGACGATTACAACGACGGGTTCGTGAAAGCTGTCCAAACGGTCGGGTCTAAGTTCTTCAAGATCCGCCGTACAAAAACCAAGAAGCTCTCGGACTCCACCTCGGACCTTAGGCTCATGGAGGTGAGGCGTGAAATGATTCTGCAGTCCTCTGGTGATGCTTGTCGCTATCGGCAGCTCAACAGACAGATCTCGAAGTCTCTGAAACGTGATATACGCTTATTCAATACTAAAAGTATTGAAGAGGCTATTGAGCGTAACAGGGGCTCTAAGGTGTTTGCCAGGGATCTGTCTGTTGGCCAAAGCCAACTGATGAAGCTGAAGACCGACGACGGCAGAGGCATTTCATCCAAACCTGAGCTATTGGCGGAGGTTGAGAAGTTTTATGGACAGCTGTACACGACAACCCGAACACCCGTCGAAAATCGAGCTAAAGACCCGAGGGCTAGATTAACCCGACACTATACCGAAGATCTCCCCGACGTCAGCCTGTACGAGATTAGTATGGCCCTCAAACAGCTTAAGAATGGCAAAGCCCCAGGTGAGGATGGAATTACAGCCGAACTCCTGAAGGCGGGTGGTAAACCCACCCTTAGGGGCCTTCAGACGCTGTTCAGCTTCGTCCTCCACGAAGGGAGAACGCCGAAAGCATGGAACAGAAGTGTGGTGGTTCTCTTCTTCAAGAAAGGTGATAAAACTTTGTTGAAGAATTATAGACCCATCTCACTTCTGAGCCATGTTTACAAGCTGTTTTCGAGGGTCATCACAAATCGTCTCGCGCGCAGGTTTGACGATTTCCAGCCTCCCGAACAAGCCGGTTTCCGAAAAGGCTATAGTACCGTAGACCACATACATGCGTTGCGGCAGGTTATACAGAAGACCTATCCCTTTGCCTTGCATTTGTGGACTACGAGAAAGCCTTCGATTCGATCGAGACCTGGGCTGTACTACAGTCTCTCCAGCGGTGCCAAGTTGACTACCGATATATCGAAGGGTTAAAGTGTTTGTACGAAAACGCCACTATGTCCGTCCGACTACAGGACCAGAGCACGAAGCCTATTCCTCTGCAGCGGGGAGTCAGACAAGGAGATGTGATCTCTCCGAAGCTGTTCATCGCTGCATTGGAGGTTGCTTTTAAGGTTCTGGACTGGAAAGGACGAGGTATCAACATAAATGGCGAGTACATCACTCACCTTCGATTCGCTGACGATATCGTAGTCATGGCTGAGACCATGGAGGACCTCAGTGCAATGCTCGCTGACCTCAGTGGAGTTTCCGACCGAGTTGGCTTGAGGATGAACATGGACAAGACGAAAGTCATGTCCAATGTCCATGTCGCGCCAACTCCCGTGATAGTCGGAGGCTCTGCGCTCGAAGTTGTTGACGACTATATTTACCTGGGACAAACGGTCCAGTTAGGTAGGTCCAACTTTGAGAAAGAGGTCACTCGTCGAATCCGACTCGGCTGGGCAGCGTTCGGGAAGCTTCGCAGCACCTTTTCGTCCAAATTACCGCAGTGTTTGAAGTCAAAAGTCTTTGACCAGTGTGTGTTGCCAGTGATGACTTACGGATCTGAGACGTGGGCGCTAACAATGGGCCTTATAAGGAAGCTCAAAGTCACTCAGAGGGCTATGGAGAGGGCTATGCTCGGGGTTTCTCTGCGTGATAGAATCAGAAATGATGATATCCGCAGTAGAACTAAGGTTACCGACATAGCCCCAAGAATAGCCAAACTTAAGTGGCAGTGGGCGGGGCACATTGCTCGCAGGACTGATGGCCGATGGGGTCAGAAGGTTCTTGAGTGGCGTCCGCGGACCGAGAGACGAGTAGGTAGGCCTCCAACAAGATGGAGTGAAGACCTTGTAAAGATCGCGGGAACGCGGTGGATGCGAAAAGCACAAGACCGGTCTGAGTGGAGAGCCTTGGGGGAGGCCTATGTCCAGCAGTGGACGAGTCAGCCTTTCGACTGACATGATGATGATGATGATGAACCGACCAATTTTCTTTTTATTACTGTTCATGTTTTACGGCCACACTAATTAACCAACCGCCGAAAAATAAAATAACTGCCGGTTTTTTCCAAACGATCATAATAACCGCCATAATATTACTTATAATAGTTTATTTCACTGTACATAATGAAGGGCATTAAACACGAGTGTGGGTTTATGAAACGAGCCGAAGGCGAGTTTCATAATATCACACAAATGTTTTAATGCCTAATTCTGTACAGTTACATACACTACTTTATCTACCCACATATCATAAGACTCCATAATGCATTCAGGAGCCGCATATTATGACAGGCATCGCGGTGTTGTCCAGGGCCACATTTTTGGCAGTATTTTTATTAAACAAAAATTAGGGAAACTGACGCGGAATTTTTTATTACTAAGATACGGGAAGGATAAGGAACTATGGATCAGTATGGTAGTTGGATATATTTTATAGCAGAATAAATAATATAAAATATAGGAAGGAAGAAAGAAAGAAAAGATATTAATATTATATTTTAATATTGTTGCAATTTATAAAAAAATCTATAAACTAATAAATAGAAGGGTCAAGAGAAGAAAGTAGGATATTGATATTTGCGGGCAATGGGACATGGTTGGAAATCAGATTTTCAAGAAAGGGAATATGGTCATACATACTGCAGGCGAAAAATATATGATTAAAGTCCCCAAACTCGTCCCCACAGTCACAAGCAGGGCTCCTTCTTAATTTAATTCTAGCCAGATGGGCAGGAGAACACGTATGGCCTAGACGAATTCTAATGAGGATTCATGTGGCTCTTTTGCTTAATTTAATTAAAAAAAACCAAGGTTTTAATAGTAATGTATTTTGGATATTTTTGTAATGTTTCCCTTTGGTGTTTGAAGAGAAATCAGATCATGGCAGTAATTTAGGTAAGGGAAAACGTCACCACACTCCACCGCTTCATTAGCCAGTTTATCGGCACTCTCCTTTCCTGAAATGTTACAATGGCTTGGTTTCCATGCCAGGTTTACTTCAAATCCAGATTTTGAGCATCGTAGAAGTTTGTCTCTTGTTTCAAAAATTAATGGGTAATTTGTTTTAGAGCGAAAAGGAAATTTAATCAAGGATTGTTGTTTGATCAGTAGTTAAACTAACTAATTGTTAAAATTCGAAAAAGGAATGAACATTTTTACACATTTCCTTGAGATTTTAACCATTTGTAACGTTTTTTGACCATTAGTTAGTTTAACTACCGATCAAACAACAGGCCATTAGAGTCACTGGATATAACTGTATTATTGAGCTTTGTTAATAAAATATAATCCAATGCTAAGGCATAGTTAGTTAAGACTATGCCGAAACATTCCCCTGTGAATACTGACGTCCCAGGTGGAAGTTTAATCAATTGAATAATCTTATACTGCTTGTGAAATACACCAACATTTCCGGTAGCGCCGTGCTTAGAAGCATCGGTAGGTATAAACTTGATGCAAATCATGCCACCGTTCGTCTATAATACTTAAAGTTTAGTTTTATGTTTGCATTTGGATCATCACGATCATTATTTAAATTGAAATGGATGGGTCAGGCCGTAGATTTTGCAACAAACAGCGCAACGCAAAACGATAACTCAAATAGTTGAAATAGTTAAGGAGCATACATGATGTGTGATTTTTAATCGACTTCAAAAAAGGAGGAGGTTCTCTGTTCGTCGAAAACCTTCTTATTTTTTAAGTACGTATGTTACCTGATTATTCGAAAACGGCGGGACTGATTCAAAAAAGTATTTTTTGTATGTAAGGGTATTTATCATCAGTTCAGGATCTGATGATGGGATCCTAGATAAATTGAGAGAACTGCTCAAAAGTTTCAGGCACACATGCGGCGATATAGGTTTAACCTGTAAGGCCTTAAGAATTTGCGTTCTAAAAGCACCTCTTTCTGAAGAGGACTTGATGATGAAAATCAGAAATGACCACCGGAACTCCGTGGTCGTAGTGATTCACAGGAGCAATGACATTTCTTTATCAAATCAAATTAAATCAAAGTGTCAAAAATATATTTTGTAATCTTACTGTGACACAGTTCTATGGTGTGTCAGGATTTCCTTTTTCCGATAGTACCTATTAGGCACCAAATAGGAAATTTCTAGGAGGTCGGTCATTATTTAACCTTTTTCAGTTTGAGCGTCAATAGTTCATTGCTGGAATGGGTTGTTTCATCTGAGTTAAACACCCTTCTTTTCATTTCAAATATAAGAAAAGTAGAAAAGACAGAAAGTTGGGAAATATCATACATTACAAAGAAATGCGATACTCCATACTAAAGTAGTGGAATTACCTAACAGTACTAGTAAACCGCAAGATTTGCGTCATAGTTAGGTAGGTAGGTACAAAATAAAAACACGATGTCGTAAAAAAATTAATCGCAGACTGAAATCACACAACATAAATCAAATAAATCTTCGTCTTAATAAACCCCAAAGAAAGAAAGTCTCTCTTTTACAATTCATCCAATGCCTTGCAATCCATGTCAAAAGCAAAGGAAAATACCCGGAAACTGCAAATGTAATGTGTGCATGCTCCTTTACAACCAAAACGGCGCAAATTGGCCTAATGACATTTTTGCCGTCGTGGCACAAGGAAAATCCAAAATTACTCGATAAATAAGCTATATTTTCATATCAATTTAGCTTTGAAAGATTACACACATCTTCCCAATTAATGCACAACAAAAATAACAGATATTAATTGAAAACTTACCTTGAAATCTCAAAAAATGCACTCCGCGAAAAAGAAATGGGTTTGTTCGTTTTTTTTTCAATGCATAAAATGTAATGTTTTTTCTTAGGAAACACGAAACGATATTCAAAACTCGGCTAGTTTACTATTATTTCATAACGTTAAATGAAACAGATTACACAAATATTTTAATTTTTAAAAAATTTACTTTGCCGCAAAATGCACCTCTACCGACGCGAATTCGCGTTTTTTATGAAAATTTCTTTTCATTTTTTGTAAAAAAATATCGTATATCTCTCCAAGTTTATGAATTTCTTTATATCTTCAGTGGCCGCAGTTCATTATTTCTTAAGGAATACAATGTTGTCGGTGAGTAATATATATATGTATTATTAGTCGCAAAAAAAAGTAGCGGAGTGTTAGGTATACTAAATGTGGCAAAAACTACGGCCTAACCTGGGCTCAAACAAAAGAGCCTCAAAGAGGCATTCAAAAAGAGGCAAATTGACTGTCTGAAAAGTAGGAGATGAGAAGTCCAAATATTTATTGTAACTGTTTATAAAACAAAGGGCGATTTCTACTTCCAATTAGAACATGAAAGGACAAGATTTGACAGAAGTTGGATTTTTGGGTGTAGTTGACGTTTGGAAAACTGTAAAGTACGGAAGAAAAAACGATTGGCCAAAAACTGACGTCTTAATTCAGGGTCACCACACTCTACCTGTAGAGCGTTAATGGGGCTAGATTTCATAGCACCCATAATCACTCGTAAAGCTTTTGCTTGAACGCTAAGTATGTAACCTTTTTAAAACAGCCATATTACAATGTTCTAAAAGAAGAGTGCCTTAATCTAACACACTTCTTATTAAAGCATTATAAACTATTTTTAACGTAAAATAATGTGCCTCCCACCACACACCAGTGGGACATCTAAATAGGTTTAAATTTTTCTCACATTTTGATACTACATGCTCACAGTGTGGATGACCTCTAAGCTTAGAATCTAAACAATCCCTAGAAATTTAGCATGACTCCATTCAGGTATAACTTCATTATTGTAATAAATGTTTGCCGGAGGAGCATTACGTTTACGACTAAACGTAACAATTGTTCTTTTTGAGGCTGAAAGCTCCAAACCATGTATATTCAACCAGATGTTAAGATAATTTAATGAGCTAGTTAATTTGAAGGAAGCAGCTTCCGGACAGCTGTCTATGGAATATATAAATATGTCGTCAGCGTATTGCAATATTCTACAGTCTTTAATGAAGGATTAGAGGTCAGAAGTGTATTCTTATATTATAGAGAAGAGGACTTAATATCGAGCCCTGAGGCAAGCCTCTTCACGCGGTTCTTGCGAGATCAGTTGAGTTTAGGGTGATTTCACGGCCAGATAACATGTTTAATATAAAATTTGATAGAATGAAAGGAATATTCAAAAGTTTCAGTTTATTTATCAAGATCAATTATAATAAAATTATCGTAGGTATGTCGCTTTAATATCTAAGAATGCTGCAATAACGGATTCATTTTGAGAAAATGAAATACGAATATCTGTACAAAAAACACTTATATACAGTGTTCGGAATTTTCACGGCAAAACAAAAGACTGTCGCAAATTTACTAGGGTAAGAAATAATTTTTCATCGATATCGATAGTAAAATAAATAATGGTCCACCAAATAAATATAAATATATTATAAAATACATTAGGTTTGTGTAAAGTTATATCGAAACAGATTCAATTTCTTCTTCAAAATCCACATCAGAGGGCTCAGACAAGATGCACTACGCTAACTAACGTTTCTATTCGATTCGTTTTTAAACCAATCACGTCACTGGAAGATGACGTGATACGTAAAGTCACGTGGTCTACCAGTGACGCGATTGGTTTAAAAACGAATCGAATAGAAACGTTAGTTAGCGTAGTGCATCTTGTCTGAGCCCTCGGTACACACAGCAGCACATGCCATTTTATTTGGTTTCTGATAGTAATAAGAGTAGATAGTCATTAATTTTTCGACGTTCTCTGGGAGTAAACGGTTCCGTTTATCACTATAAAGCCATTTATGTACACTGAATGATCGTTCCACTTCACTCGACGTCAAAGGGGCAAATTTGTAAAATTCATTGTAGGCGGTTTGTTGTTCAGGTTTAGTAAGTTTTTCTGCTATTTCTCGTAAATTGTCGTAATCAGGATTTCGGTCTAAAACAGCTTCAAATTTCCGCATCACCGGTAAAAGTTCGCTCCAATTTAAGTAGCAACGAACGGTGTCCAATATAAGGAAAGATTCCGTAAGGGACAAAGTCGAACATTCCAATTGTTTTATTGCAGAGGCTATAACTTCGTAGTAGTCCCGAATGAAATGTAGTTCTTGTGGTAGTTTTCTCTTTCGGAAACTTTTTTGCTGTTCTCATGGCTAACGATTCATTAGCAAGTATGGAGACGATGTCTCGTATTTGCTCATAGTATTGAGCATAATAGACCGCTGCATTTATCCAAGTACCCCACCTGGTGATTATGGGCTCAGGTGGTAAAGGAATGGAAGGGTATTTTTCCTTAAAAAGTCGTACACGTTCAGGAGATTTCAAGAAAATCTTTATTACATTAGAGATCAACATGTCTACATTTTTAAAGTTATCTCGCACCTCTTCCGCCACTCGATGCAGACCATGTCCTAAACATGTTATGTGTTTCATGCGTGGAAATGTTGTTTTTAAAATACGACCAGCTTTCAGCATATAAGCGGCACTATCAGTGCAAAGTAGAAGAACATTATTTACGTTATTTTGAAAAGATTCTTGAAACAAAAATTGAAATTGGTTTTTTATTAACTTAGCTACTGCTTCTCCATTGACTTTATCTAAAACCTTAGACACCAAGAGATAAAATTGTTGAGAAAATTGTTTTTGCAAAGATCTGATCACCACGTTTGTCACACATTTTCCCATAAAATCTGATGTTTCGTCTACAGATACCCACAAGTAATTGTTCATATTTATTTCCCTTATACTCTGAATGGTGTTTTTGTATACAACATTTAAATAAACTTTCCTCAATAAAGATTCGTCCGGTAGAGATGCTTTTGTGCAGTCGCAGCATAAGTATTTATTAAAGAAATTTCGAAAGTTAGTGTTGTTAACCGTTGACCAGGGTATGTTGCAGGAAATCAGAAAAATAATTAAATCGTAATAAAATTGATGTTTGGAATGTGGTCCTCCAGAACGGTTGTTGTGGCGATCGTTTTTTAGATGAGATTGAATATTGCATTTTTTTATTTTTAGATTAATATCGCACGTAGAGCAGTATATAGTAGATTTCACTTCATTATGTACAAATTCAGGGTATTTGGTTAGACACGTTTTGAGCCAATCTTGCACTTTACTCATTTTTACTTTACTGAAAAAGAACACTACTAAAATATTACGTAACAAACGCGTCCGTTTTTAAGCGTTTTACAAATAATATCTAGACAGTTCGTATTTGAGCACTGTCATATCAATGAAGTGACGTTTAATGTCTCAATATAGAGTTTTTTCATTTTAAGTGTCTGTTATTGTCTATGAGGTGGTATAGTCGCTATATTTCGCCTCTTTACTACTCAAATTCGGCAAAGGCAAAAGGACGGGTTATTCAATATTTTCATTAAAAACAAGATGTCGTTAAGGCTTAAATAATAACTTTTACACTGAATAATCTGTGAAATACTGTTTTTTTCTGCATATTATTTTAAATTATAAAATATTCCATAGTAATTCTCGATATCGATGAAAAATTATTTCTTACCCTAGTAAATTTGCGACAGTCTTTTGTTTTGCCGTGAAAATTCCGAACACTGCTTATATACTATCTATCGTACTCCTACCCTTCCTAAATCCATAGGTATTGGCTGTTAGGAATACGATTTTTACTTTCCACAAACCATTCCAGTCTATTTTTAACTAAGTAAATGTTATTGATAACCTCTAAAACAGGGGTCGGCAAGTAGTTTTAGGTGGGGTCCGGATACTGTGGGAAAATTTCAACGAGGGCCAGATTAAAATGAAAGTATTAAGTTAGATTCTATGTGGCTTAAAAATATTATTTCAATTAATAAAGGTACCTTATCTATGTATTAATTTATACTTGGTATGCAATACATTACAATATTTGGCGGTCCAAGGTCCGACCTTTCGCGGTCCGCAAACGGACCGCGGTCCGCCTGTTGCTGACCGTTGCTCTAAAAGATACCTACTCCAGAGCCTTAAAGAGTAGTCCGGAAAATAAGTAGCAGCACATAATATGGATTATTTTCTTATTATGTGGTAATTTTTAAGTAGTGGGTTTGTTATAGTAATCTGTAGATACTATTCATTAAAATAAAAAATAACAATCGTAAAAATGAACGGGCGATTTCAAGTTTTAGCCTTTTATATTACAACTCACCTAAAACTTTTTTCTTCTGGAGAGTTTATGAGGCGTTTGTCATAAACATGTTTTTCCTTTAAGTTTGATAGGCTACTTAATACCTTATTAAATTGTCTTTTATCAATAGTTAACTTTTTTAATTTGACTTCACTTTGAGGTAGTTACATGGAATTTCAACATTGGTGTATTTACCATTTTTATAGAAATTTGTCTCCCATAGAAAAACCTCTGTCAGAGGTTAGATTGGAGAGACTTCCTTACTACTTACCCAAAGTAAAATCCAGTTTATTGGTATAACTTATCCGTAAGATGATATTCCTAAAAGCATGAAACAAGTTGTGAAAATGGAAATTCAATTGTGGCATGGTAGCAAACGGCAAGCGAAGATTGTCAAAATGTGTTGTTCAAAAAGTTATAAAGTACCTGCAATAAATATTGAGAAAACTTCAAGAATCTCATAAATTTCAATATGATTGTATTTTTATTTCATAGTATGATATCTACAGATTATTAAAAAAATACTGCTGATTAATTACCAATAAATGAAAAAAATTACCAGATAATACATTGCTACTTCTTTACTGAACCACTCCTTACATCGAAATATAATAAGATTAATAAGTATAGCTGGTTTGATAGTGCAATCTGTTGTATGGGAACCTTGCATTTTGTGACTATGCGCTGAAACTTGGCACAGTTGATTTTTAGCTGGTTTTGAGTAGATTCAGACCGGGGGCCATCGAGAGCCATGGCCCATTTAGTAGGGGGAGGGGGGGAAGTTTGACGCTGCCACGCTTTAATTGAAGCAACTTTTCTCTAAAACTATACATATTAGGGCATGCGATATATCATTTTCAGATAAATTAAGGATGAGAAATCTATTTTTTGAACAAAAAAAATGCACTTCCTAACAAAAAAATTAATAATGTAGAAAAGACTAAAATACATAATTTGTTATTTTTTTATAATTAAGTACCTATTGTGCTTAAAAATATTAACAGAAATCTAAGAATAAAAATGTAGTCGTAAAGCTACACTTATGTAGTTTTCAAAAATATATAGTTTATCATATATATCTGTTAACACATGGGAGACGAAAAATAATATTAAGCGTGGTAGCTGGTTTGATAGTGCGATCCGTTGTACGGGAACCTTGCACTTTTTGACTGTGCGCTGAAACTCGGCACCAGTTGATCCTTAGGCGGTCTCGAGTGAATTCAGACCGGAAACCATCGAGAGCTACCGTGCATTTAGTGGGGGTGGGGGGGGGGGGGGGAGTTTGACGCTGCCGTGCTTTAAATTGAAGCCATATTTTTTCTCAAAAACTGGGCCGGTATTCTAGGCGGCAAAAACTATAATATCGTATTTGACCTGTTATCATATTTTCGTTTTGATAGCTCCTATTTACTTCACAGTAATGACGGAATGAGTATAAAATAGTTCCATAGCAGGTCAAATACGATATCGTTTTTACCGTCTAGAATAAAGGCCCTGTACTTGTTATGGCGACCAATATATCATTTTCGGATAAATTAAGGATGGGAAGTCTATTTCTGGAATAAAAATTATGCACTTTAGACCAAAAAAATAATAACATTATTATTTTTAACATATATCACGTGAGTAAAAAAAAGTTAGAAATGAAAAAAAGATTTACATAACTTTTGTCTTTTGACCATTTTTTTATTTTTTTGTTCTAAAGTGCATTATTTTTATTCCAGAAATAGACTTCCCATCCTTAATTTATCCGAAAATGGTATATTGGTCGCCATAACAAGTACAGGGCCTCTATTCTAGGTAGGTACAATAAAACTTTACTATCACTCCATTCTGCACCCTACGCCCTCTACGCATTATCCTACCTACCGTGCCATCCTTCCGGGCACGATGCACGACGGTAAACGATAGTGCGTAGGCTTGCTGGACGTCAATTATTATTATTATTAGCGTGAAGGACTTGCACGACCGAATTTGTATCCAACCAGCCCCCCACTACTTCTCGCACGATGTGCGGCGGGATGGTGCGTAGCCCTGAAGTACGTCAGTTCAATCGTGCATCGTGCTTGCATGGTAATGCGTAGACTTGACATCCGTCATTTTGTTTTTGAATGAGCGAAGTAAGAATTTGTGGTCTGTGACAGCATGATGGATACTTTGCACGATAGTGTGTACAGCACCATCGTGCCTGACGGTCGTGCGCGGCTGTACGTCAAGAAGGATAATGCGTAGAGGCCTTTACAATTACCGTACGCGCTAGCGAGTCTAATGCTCTGTCCCTCGCAGACCTCGCAGTTTTCTTATAGAGTGCGAGGGACAGAACATTCGACTCCCTAGTGAGTACGGTAATTGTAACTCATGGTAAGGGTACTGAATAGAGAAGTTTCTAATGTATCCTTTCACATGCCAACTTTACCTAAACTTCGCTCAATGGTATAGGTAAGAGAATTTTGAAGCTTGGGAAGCCTTTCCTGACCTAACTATGGGTTTCGAGTCAGTGATCGAGGACCGCATTGAGGAGGTAATGGCTTCCATCCAAAAATACGTCGTAACCTTATACCACGTGTCCCAAAACTCAACGATAAGCCGGCACCAGAGGATGGAGCTGCTTATGATTAGTCGAGAAAAAATAAGGAAAAAAATATATCTTTTCCTTATTGGTATTGGTATTGGTAGTATCTTGACGTGTAAAAGTGCCCGAGCGGCCTACTTACTAAATAAATTTCTTTTATCTTTTTTATCTTTTTTATTTTTTCTCGACTAATCATAAGCAGCTCCATCCTCTGGTGCCGGCTTATCGTTGAGTTTTGGGACACGTTGTATAATAGGTCAGATTTTCTGCCTTTTTAAACAGATATAATATGATCTCAAAGCTTATTTAACCAGAATATTGCATTTCATTATTATTTCAGATCAGCTTCGCGTACTTCAGTAAATGAGTGCCGTAACTAAGCCTAAGTCTCTTAGTAAGTCAGCCAGTTATTAAGGATAAGACCAGAGACTCCTAAGACTTGTCCAACTACAGACCAATCCAACTCACCTCTGTAATCGCTAAGGTACTGGACTGTTTGTTTAACCGGAAAATGGACAACCACTTGACAAGTAACGATATGCACAATTTGGTCCTAGGCCGATTTTTTCCACGGAAAGTGCTTTTCGTTGCAGATAGTGCAGTAGGGCACCGACTAAAGCTGCTTTATATCAGCATTTTTTAAGAGGCATATCAATCGATACATGTTTGGTGCCAGTTAGCAGTGTTAGCTCCAGCTCAAAATCTGCTCTATCGGTCTACTTGGGGTTGGAACAAGGTCGAAAACAACTGGAAGCCTACATGGACGGACTTGGCTGTTGCTGCAGAAGCATGTCTAGAAATGGTCAGGTGCAAATGCAAAAAACAGTGCCGTGGCTTGTGCAATTGTAAAAAAAAGGCAGCTTAAATGTTCAAACCTCTGTCTGTGCAGTGGATCTTGTAATATATACAATGAATTTGCATTGCGTTACCTTTCATGTGTTTAAAACAGTACCTAAACCCTACTTTCACGGATGATCATGCATTGAGATCACCCTGTCCCACGCTTAATATTATTTTTTGTCTCCCATGTGTTAACAGATATATATGATAAACTATATATTTTTGAAAACTACATAAGTGTAACTTTACGACTACATTTTTGTTCTTAGATTTCTGTTATTATTTTTAAGCACAAAAGGTTATTATAAAAAAAAAAAAATTATTTATTTTAGTCTTTTCTACTTTATTCTTTTTTTTTGTTAGAAAGTGCATTTTTTTTTGTTCAAGAAATAGATTCCTCGTCCTTAATTAATCTGAAAATGATATATCGCATGCCCTAATATGAATAGTTTTAGAGAAATGTTGCTTCAATTAAAGCGCGGCAGCGTCAAACTTCCCCCCCTCCCTCTGCTAAATGCGCCATGGCTCTCGATGGCTCCCGGTCTGAATCTACTCAAGACCAGCTAAGAATCAACTGTTCCAAGTTTCAGCCTATAGTCACAAAGCGCAAGGTGTCGTGCAGTAATACCTTAGCTAGTATGGAAGAGTAACTGACGCTGACACTCAAAATATGCCCCACTGACCTAGTGCCAGCGGGGGTGGAGCTAATACCGAGGGCCAAACCGTCTATCAGTCGACTTTCTGACGTAGTGGCAGACGGTTGTTTATAATTCCACCAAAAAAAAAACGATTCTAATGATTACCGGCTTTAAATAATGTAAATTGCAGCATTTACAACTTGCATTGTAAATTGGTGCAAGACCCACACAAATGCAAAGAAAAGCGATATTCATTTTCATTAGTAAGTTATTGAAAGGACAATGGGCATTTTGGTACCCGCTCCAATAGCAATAATGGTAGTGTCATTGAATAGGTCATACCAATAGGAACAACATTTACTATGGTGGTTTGTCTCAAATCCCTGTCCATTCGGAGATATTCATATACGAACGTGACACCTTATGCGAAATAAAATCTGCTGCCGGCATCTTTATTTCCTTAAAAATACAACTTAAGCTAAAGTGAATAGGCTGCTACTGCACCAGAGAGCTCCATCTTCAGCCTCATGGACAGTTAGGTATTTGTAAAAAAAACGAATGTCACAAAAATCACCTCATGTTGTCACTTTTCTAATGAGAAAAAAATCCATTTTATTTATGAACCGGAAACACTGAAGTGTACCCTTGACTAGTAATGTAGGCACCTAATAGTAAGTAGTATAAATATAGTGCCCGGCCGATAAGAAGTTAGATATTTATTGTTATGTATTAACATATAATTGATTGATAACAACGTATAATCAAAATAAAATAACTCAGTTCCGACAGCAAATAGAGATAAGCGATATGGTTATCTTTGCCCAATATAAAAATAGCTTTCCAATGATATATACATCATGTCCATTGGCGCGGGTACCACGTTCCATACATTTTTTCCCATTGTCCTTTAAATATTCCCATACTAAAATGTCATGGCCAATGTTATGCAATAGGTATATCTTTTAAAAATGTGAATTACAAGCATTTACTTCGAATGAATAGGAAATAAAATTAAAGTGTATGTCATCTTTACTATCGTTAGTTTACATAACAAAACAAATAGGTAAATGAAGAACGCCGGCGGGTTTGGGTGGATGCAGTTCGTCGCAAATTGCGTACCTAGCTAAAATTGGATGCCTAAGCAAACCTTGCAGGATTTGCAGCATCCATTTTGATGAATCGGATTATGTCATCTCAAAAACTGGAAGACATTTATTAAAAAGTCGCAGCAGTTCCAAATTGTACACACAGTACGTTTTCAACATTTATTTTCAATAATATTAATAATAATTTTAATGACACCGAGTATCAGACGTCGAGTGGTTTAACCAGAGGTTGGAATAGGTAGTGCTTATTAACCTAAACTTGACGCATGTTCATTCATGCGTGAGTGAGGTGGGAATACATTACTGAATGAAGATGCATCAAGTTTAGGTTAATAAGCACTACCTATTCCGACCTCTGGTTATCACACATCTATTAGGTACCTGAGCCTCTTAACTTATGATCGATATGCATATGCACGCTTAGGTATAATCTTAATCTCGCCAAAACTTAATTAACTATGATGATCTTCGTAATTAACCTATTATCACAACAAAACAACTTATATATTGAACGTATCTCTATGCCCATAAGAATAAATATTTGTTGCGATATATTTGGCACTTTGGATGCGGAAGACTATTTGATGCTGACTGTAAAGATCTTTTATAACTTTATAATAGTTTAATATAAGATGTTAAAGGATTCAAGGGGAATAATCAGTAGGTTTGTCAAACATTACCATACAAAAATATTACTTAATATAATAATTCATTTTTCAATTACTGTGTTATTTTTGTATAAAACCATCCACGTCAAATGACAATCAATACCGTCTTAATTCGAAATGTGTCAGTGTTGAAAAATTTATTCTAATTTCAAACTAGTACAAATAGTTATGCATTACAATTTATTTCTGAGTTAATATAGTTTTTTTTTTTACGGGACAATCTCACACCAACTGACCTAGTCCCAAAGTAAGCTCTAGGGAGTATAGTAATCTGTGCTCTAGGCTTGTACTATGGGTACTAGACAACGATATAAATACTTATTAGAGAAATATATACTTAAATACATAGAAAACATACAAGACTCAGGAACAAATATTCGCGCGCTCCTCACACAAATATCCGCCCTTACCGGGATTTGAACCCAGGACCGCTAGCTTCGTAGGCAGGGTCACTACCAACTAGGCTATCGAGTCGTCGATATTGATATTGAATGTCATGTGCGAAATGTTGAAATACTTGGTCGCGTTCAAGTAAACCTTATGATTTTTTTTATCATCAAATGAATGTCTTGTGTCAGAGAGCAGATTTATTATTGCGGATTTTGGTCTTTCAAACGGTATATATACCGGATATACCGTTTTATATATAAAAACTTACTGTTGAAATTACTGTCTACTCAAACGTCATATCAATATCTGACATAAATGACTTCAAACCTTAACTCAATTAATATTTAGTTGGTTATCGAAATCACTCAATACATAAGATCTTTTTATTTCAAAAAGTGGGCGTTTTGGAGCGGATTTGTCACTTTTGTCAGTCGTTTTTGGTAGAGGCATAAGAATAAACAATAACTACACGTAGAAGCGAAACTCCCGGCTCCGGACGCGCGCTCGGCGCGTTAAATACCTACCGCCTGGCGACACCTGAGGTGTCTAGTCAGTCAGGGGCGTCACAAACGGAATACATTTTGACCAATATATTGTTATTGTATCTTGAATTGGTTTTCGTATTTGTGTTAATTTTAGTGTTTATGGTTGAACTAAGATAGTATTTTAAAAAGTGAACGACTATTTACGGCAAAATAATTGGAATTAATTGATGGAATGAAGGAGTTTTATTTGTTAATTCCCCGAGATTTTGAAGAAAAAAAACCGGAATCCTTAAAAACGAATTTATAGATAAGAATAGTATTTTGTTATAAAGCTTTTTCAACTTAATAAAAAAGAAAAATGGTCTGGAAAGGAACGTAAAAAGTAACTCCGGATCCCAAACTATGAAACTTATTGAGCTTAAAAGGTTGTTTATTTATAGACTCGTTTCTGTGTTTTTATAGATGATTAATAGCCACATAAGCCATTTCATTTTCTGGATATAATCTTAATATCATAAAAAAGTATTATTAGGTACCTAATTTAACGTAAATGTAAGAAAATCGATTTTGCAACAATGTTTCCACGTTGAAGACAAATAACATTTCGTGACTAAAATTTTTATAACACACCCATAAACCTATTAAAATATTTCACAACTGACAGCCCTGACTTTGGGTGCGGAAGACAGAGGGGCGTAGCGGGGTGAAGGGGGAAGTAGGTATTTAAAGCGCGGCATTTGGGGCCTTGGTAAAGGAGATTCGCTTCTACGTGTAGTTATTGTTTATTCTTATGGTAGAGGTTACCCTTCCATATAGATCTAGTGAATAATCCTTTCACATCGTGAAAACTCGGAACTCACGTCTACTTCCGAATGATGCCAACGTGTCTATGAATTATTGAATTATTAAGTGATATGTTTGTATTAAATAAATAGAGTACTTTAGTTATCAGTGTTAAATGTCAAACCACGAGTTTGAAGTATATCACACCGAGATGTTAAAACCACCACGATCAAATATACAGGGTGTCTGGAAAACCTTTGGAGATATTTGGCGCGGTAATAGTTCGCACAATTCTGATCACGGGGGTATGGTTCATTTTTGTTTGTGTTAATGTAAAAAAAAAAGAAGATTTAATTATATTCATTTTGTTACTTGATGTATCGCAGCCGACATCTTGACCTTGACATTTTGATGTTGATGCTATATTAATCCAAACGTTCGTAGTAACTAACGTCAAAAGTCTAAGTTCAAGGTCAATGACCTGAGACCATACGTTGTTTATGTCATGGTATGTAAACAGTTCGCTCCATGTAAACAGTTCGCCCCATGTAAACAAAAATCGAATTACAAAAAAAATGATTAATTTTAATGCAACTCACAGTATTTTCGTTTTTACAATTGAACATTTTAGCGGGTTTTGTAATGTTCACTAGATCTGTTGGAACACGCACTGCCGAGATCTGATCGTATCGTCTGTTTCATATTAATGTCGAGATCTAAACATTTACCTTTTTTCTGCTCTAAAATAGCCCATTTATTGTTTTACAGCAAAATTAATTCAGACTATTATTATTATTTATTCAGACTAGAAAATCTGAAATTTAATTTACCTGACATCTAATGACAACCATAAATTTTAAAGCCGGCATCATACACGTTGTTGAAAGATTTTCGTATTCTAGAACAAGTTCAATTCTTTGATAAATGGCTAGGTACTGTCATAGACTGCTGAAAGTTCGGATGGACATGAAATGAACGATCCGGTTATTGCTGTCCGTATTGATCAAAATGGTATTCCTCGCGCGGTATAGCTAACAGTCGGAACATAAAGGCCGTCGCATAATTGATTAAATTTGTATGATCGCACTTGTCATAGAGAAAAAAAAAGACCGGCCTTTCCCAGGCCATGGAATCATGGAATCGATATACGTACGTAGTAGGTACTTACATAACACATACATATTCATCCCATGTTTTGGACTTAGAGCATTCAATAAGGCTAAGTTCGCATGGACGTGCAGAAAGGCGCTGCGTTAGCGGGGCGATCTCGCATCGTCAACGCCTAGGAACCAGAGGTGTTCGCATAGACGTAAAAAAGTCACTTGTCGTTTTGTGCTCACACGGTTCTCATTCTTCTAGGATACGAAACTCTTTCAAAAACGTGTATGACACCAGCTTTAAATGTAATTCTGATTAAACATAACGTGTAGGAACGATTTTATTTTTACAAAAGAAACCTCTTTTCATAAAGAGTTTTCAATGGTAAAAGATTTAAAAAAATACTATGTCAAACTGTCAAAGCACAATCGCAACTTAATGATTCGTTTTAATTATTGTGTTTTTTATTCGTATTACTCCTTGATAGTAGACAATCAATAAAATAAATCCATGATTCATGATCTCGTAAAATAAGTCTAATGTACGAGTGCAAGTGCAGTTTTAGTTGAGTGAGTGTGAGAAGAGTGTGAGTAATAATCGTAATCATAAGTTTAATTTTTAAATTATTTCACATAATACCTCTTATCAGAGACCGTCTTTTCATTCACATTACAGAATAATGTGTCTGTGTTCTAAACACCATTGAGCTTTTTGACCATGATTAGAAACATTGTTGATAAGGAACAACTTGTTTATTTACATTACGTTGTGACACATGTTATGAATGAAGTAGTTAAGATGGGGCACACTGAGAGCATCGTCAGGGAAGGCGATGATAAATTAGCCTGTAACTCAGTCAAATATTAACTTTAAAAAAAGTTACCAATATAGGGATGATCCAAATCATCCACCCTATCTACTGTTAAAATTTCTCCAAAGGTTTTCCAGACACCCTGTATAGAAATTAGGTGTAGGTAAACAAGAAGAAATATAAATAAATGTTGAAAATAATTTCACAGGCTTGTCGATCTAAACGTTTCCCAGGTCTTAATGCTTTCGGCATGACTATTGAAAAGAACTGAAAACAAACTTAATCTTAATTAACAATAAAATACCCTGGTATTAACCACTCTATATCGATTATCACTCTCGCGATGCGACGTTCCCCCGCGTTGTCTTGATGGGTACTGAGTCAGACTGAAGTAGCATGACAAATACGAACATTTCCGAGAAAATACGATGTGAAAGGATATTTCACTACATCTGTACTTATTATATTTCGATGGAGCCTTATCACCAAGATGAGAATAAAAAGAGTAAGGTATGCCATCTTTGCCAGGTACTGTATCCTTGTTTTGCGATAAGACACCTTTTATTTCATTAAGTGAGAAAAAAGAGTCGAGGCCAAATGAACAAGAAGGAGCAGTAGAAGGAATTATGTTTATAAACATGTTTATATGGGGGGTCGTTGGCGGCACCAAGCGATCTAAAAAAACGATAAACCCTAGACATAGTAATAACTTTAGGGTTGTATTTACATTATTTATCAGAATATCATACTTACAATTATTTGTAAGTTATTTATATAAGAGATTTGAGGATCACTTCTTTCGTTATTTTCTCTACATACTCTATAGGGGCCACCGTGAAGTTATAGATAAAGGTGGAGGCAACACTCTCTGAAGCCGAATGAAGCGTCCTTGAAGTCATTTTATCTCAAAGCGTTTGAGATAGAATGACGAAAAAGTACATTCAAGATGCTTCATTTTGGTCTAGAGAGTGTGGCGTCCACCTTTATCTATAACTTCATGGGGGCCACAGATAAACCATGCGGCAAAACGCATGTACACTTTCACTCACTGTCACTTTTTATTTACTGGCACAAGGAGATAGACTTATTTCAAATCTATTGTGGCTAAATACCCATTTTCAGGGATGAGGTTTGAGGATGATCCTCCATCTTAAAATGACAAGGTGCCCTTTTAAATTTAACATGAATCGCTTACCTAAATTAGGTTTCGGAGCAAGAATATACTTGCAAATAAATTTATCTTTGATTGGGGTACACTCGGGTATGACCAATGATATTTTATATTTAGATACGTTATGCTCATACTAAACGCATTCGAAAACCGTCGCCAATTACTGACAGTTGCTACGTTGCCATATTTCTACAGACAAAGACGGCAATTCGTAGCGAACGCTATTGTTAGAAAAAGCAAAATACTCGAGTGGTTTCAAATTGCGTACCCGAATGACGCGGCGTGCCCGCTCTTAGCTGCCATATAGCTACCCATCTTTATCGCACTCATGCGATATCTAATTGTGAATCTCATGTTTCTCAGGTGACAGTGACGCCACCGGTGTAAATTAAAAAAAGTATGGCGATGTAAAACCAAATGTAAAAAATATTTACGGTACTTACGAATGAAATGGGACATCCTTTCTTCCTTTTATAGTTACAGTATAATTTGGGCAGCCTTGGAAAACATAAGTCGGCACTTTTTATGACTTATTTTTGTTGCATTTCGGTAATAAAACTTTACTGTTTTTGATGCGTGCGTGTCAGCGGCCACGGCGCGACTGAACGATAGTAAGGTAATTACCTTCCATTTCGAGGAACGCTTCTGCGCTCAGATGACTTATCTTAATATAAAATATCATTGGGTATGACCCCTAAATCTAACAGCTTCTGTATAGCTTACTAAGGACCAAGTTCACCAACAATTAAACGAAAGATTAGCGGTTTAACGGGTGTCAAATGTATTGATTAACAGCTGATTAAGACTTAATCGTCCGTTTAAGTGTTGGTGAACTCGGCCCTTAATATCAGCTTCTTGACTCTGTGAGAAGGAGTTTTTTGGTACGGATATTTGTTTTACCTCCGTGTATGTAGTGTATTTATTTATTTTAATACCTTAATGCTAAAAATGTAAATAGTGTAGGTACAAAAGGCGAACTTAATGCTACAAGCATTCTCTACCAATCAACCTTATTAATTGCGGTTATTTTAATCCCATTGTCGCAATATGTTTTTGGCCGGTTGTGCGGCTGTGTGAACGTCCGCCGAGTATTCGCAGTGGCTGGCCTGCGGACACCTCCTAGCCACGCCCCCCCCCCTTGTTCGACAGGTATCGGAGGAGGGCTGACCCAGTCTCCCGAGTAGGTTTCTTACTTTGAAACCCCTGTTTTTCAATGGTCTTCGCGGACTTGAAGTTTTCGGTCAATTTAGTACGGAATATGGTTTCGTCACGTACTGCGTCTTGCATAACTAGGTGTGATAAGTTTTATGCGGTTCTGAGTAGATTGCGCATGTAGGTAGATCACACAAAATACGCCAGCCGTTGCTGAAGTTTTGTCGGCGGCGTCGGCGCCTTTAAGGAGAATATCTTTTTATCATGTATCTTAATGGTAACTAAAGATTTGTAAAGTATTCGTGAATCTTTCCCCACACTGGGGTGTCCAGGGTGGGTTGATGCCCAGAGTGCCTATAGCATGTACGGGTCGAGTTCAGAAAGTAACGGCAATTGATTGCATTGTCTGTAATAATGTCAATCCAACTGAAGTCGACTTTTGATTACGTACCATTTTCAAAGTTATTTTTTGCGTTTCGGAAGGCGATTTTTTGTTTTTTATAGACGATTAATAGCCACATAATCCATGTAATTTTCTGGAGATAATCTTAATATCATCAAAAAGTATTATTACCTAATTTAACGTAAATGTAAAAAACTAATCTTGCAACAATGTTTCCGCGTTGAAGTAAAACATTAATAACATTTTCGTGACTAAACTTGTATACTCGTACCACCTCCATAAACCGATTAAAATACTTCGCAAGTGACAGCCCTAATTTTGGGCGAGGCAGATAGAGGGGCGTAGAGGGGTGAAGGGGGAAGTAGGTATTTAAAGCGCGGCATTTGGGGACTGGTCTGGTCTGGTATTTATTCTTATGACTGAACTCTAAACAAGATACCTTGAGGGTTTTAGTGTCGCTCTAATCGTCGGCGCCAAGAGGTCGGCGCTCAGCTGTCAGCAGTCAGAGTTATTCTAAAACGCTTCTATAGAAAAATCATACATATTGCCTGCCTATCAGCGCTTATGGTCAGGGTGACACTAAAACCAACCTAAGTAAGTAATTATATACAAAATCAATGGCAAACCCTAAAGAAAATCAACTAATAATAAAAACCAGCCAAGTGTGAGTCGGGCAATACGAAACCCTAGGTTCGGGAGTCCGACTCGCAGTTAACTGTTATTTTTATTAAACGAAAGTGTTTGTTGTAAAGATCCGATCAATGTTTTCATAAATGGACTTTAATCACGGAAACATAATATTTAATTTGAGCATGTGTTGACGCTTTTAGCTCGGTCAGTCGGTGATTTGCGTGAGCAGCGCGGTGCCGCGGATGATCCAGAAGTGCTGGGGCGCGGAGGCGGGCAGCAGCACCGGCAGCACGAAGTTGGTGCTGTGGCCCGTGGTGGAGAGCGTGCCCGCGCGCTCCGACGTCTTGTACAGCGGCGCCTCGTACCGCGGGTCGGGCTTTGGCAGCTCCAGCACCGGCTTGAACCACACCACCGGCAGCGGTGGGTTCATTTGGCCTGCACACCAAATCATCAGTAGAAATCACTTACCTATTTACCAAAACAATATGTTGAACGGTTGCGGCAATGTTCATATCACAAAGTAGTCGTGATTTTTATTGACAAATTCGTGACAGGAGTGTTTGACACGGTTAAAAGTATCAATTGCAACCTCTCAGATATGGGCACACTTCTTAGTGCTCGTGCAGCTTAAACATGCAGAACATGCTTAAAAATCCCGAGATTCTTGAGTGCAATGAATTATTCACTTTTACCTATATTTTTGCTCGTTCAGAGCTCCGCAGCGAACCAACATCGCGGTTACTTAGGTACTCTAATGAAGGTCTGACAATGGTCTGACAATTCTATATAATTAAAAGCTGGGCATTCACGGTCGCGCCGTTTGTCTCGGCGACAGATGGAGTGTATACATAAAGATACCACGATGCTACCTGCAGGATAGTGACGCAGTGAACTTCCAACTACACATACTGGTCCACGCAAGCGAAGCCGTCTACACCGCCACCCTCTACTGACGCGCTGTGACACCCGACGGCAACGTCGCGTCGGCAACATACATCTGTCTCTAATATTTACTAGCGAAGTCACGCGTTGCGCCACTCGCGTCGCTACAGTGCACCTCGATACCACGGCTAGAACTACAAGCCGAGGTAATGAGCTTAATATTTTGACCACATTCACGGGCGCGCCTCGTGCCAAATTAACGGTGCGACATCACGAAGCAGACTGATTAGAAGATGGCAGCCAGAGAACGCATTCACGACGACACATGCCATTTGGTATTTGGCTTGGTGTTTCAACGTTGAATTTCGAACTTCACGATATCTAGTTCCATTCAGATTGTGCGTTGGCGCGTCGCGCTGGCTTTCTGTCCATTTGTATATCCATTGGACCACGCCAGTACTTTGAAACGCTACAGTTTTGACAATCATGGATCGATTTTGGCGCGGCGCTGCTCTGTTCGACTTGTTGGAGCGGTCGTGAATGCCAAGCTTTGCAGTATATACGGGTATTGAGTTCGGGCATTCACTTGAGGTGCATTTACATCTTAACCGTAGTACCAAAGCGATTATCTCGCTAGGTACCTCTATAAACTTGTCTTTCGCTAAGCATTTTAAATTATAAGTAATTAGTATTATAAGTAGTTATTATTATTTTGAAGTTTTTGGTGTACGTTTTTGATAGTGAGAGGTTTTTTTAAATCTAATTACGATTTACTGAATCTAATAAAATAATAAATAAAATCTAACCGCGTTCTGATTATTGGAAAATAACAAACGAGCATAAAATCAGCGGTTAGAGCGCGGTGGCCTAGCGGCTTAGGGGGTTGACTCGAGTCACCCGATGCTCTTACGGTGAAGGAAAAAACATCGTAAGGAAACCTGCAAAAAGGAACAGCTGAGTGTCCAAGAGGGTAATTGAATTGCTTTAAAGATCCCAAAGGGGTCGAAGTGTATCCGATAGGGCCCATCTGTAAGATAACATAAGATAAGAAACGAGCGGTTACCGGGCAGCGCGTCGACAAGGATGTTGTCGGCGGCGTCCCAGCGGCCCGCGTCGATCACCAGCCCGTGCACGTTCACGCCGTCTGCGGGCAGCTGTACCTCACCGTACACGTCCTCGCCCTCTTGCTGCCCAACACCACATAATTAACATAATAACGTATCGTCCCGTATTTTGGTCATTAACTCATAAAAATAAATTAAGCTCCTTAATAAGATTTAACGATTTACAATGCTACAAGAAGTGCAACAGTCATGTTCGTATTTATAAGATTTAACGATTCACAATGCTACAAGAAATGCAACAGTCATGTTCGTATTTATAAGATTTAACGATTCACAAAGCTACAAGAAGTGCATCAGTCATGTTCGTATTTATAAGATTTAACGATTCACAATGCTACAAGAAATGCAACAGTCATGTTCGTATTTATAAGATTTAACGGTTCACAAAGCTACAAGAAGTGCATCAGTCATGTTCGTATTTATAAGATTTAACGATTCACAATGCTACAAGAAGTGCAACAGTCACGTTCGTATTTATAAGATTTAACGATTCGCAAAGCTACAGAAGTGCAACAGTCATGTCCGTATTTATAAGATTTAACGATTCACAATGCTACGAGATGTGAAACAGTCATGTTGGTATTTATAAGAATTATAAGATTTGTACTCCATTGACAATTTTCATTTTATTAAAAGGTGAATAAAATGTCAATCCAAAAAAAACTAGCCTTACAGGAGCGGAGCGGAATGTACTTAACATTATTTTAAAGACCCGGAAAATAGGATAGGATTGGCTTGACCAGGGCCGGTATTCTAGGCGGTAAAAACGA
This sequence comes from Acleris literana, assembly GCA_946894065.1. NCBI lineage: Eukaryota > Metazoa > Arthropoda > Insecta > Lepidoptera > Tortricidae > Acleris > Acleris literana. The sequence continues at coordinate 82,349,078 of OX335668.1, forward strand.
TATCGTAGTTTTCCTGTAATTATGGTATTGTTATGACGTCAGCCGCCATTACTGTGAAGAAAATAAGAGCTATCAAAACGTTGACAATTCGATAACAGATCAAATACGATATTGTTTTTACAGTCTTGAATAGAGCCGCTGGTTGGCGTTTCCAAGGAGGCATGTATTACAGTGGTAGCCACATAATTAGGAACGGTTGCCTTTTTTCCACACTATTGAATACAAATTTGATTTATCCAATTTGACCACCAGTCAAAAATTACTTGACCAATTTTATTAGTAAAGTACCTATTTAGTTATAATTCGTACCTAAGTTCATAAACAAATGTTTAAACTACTGTTTACAGTGAACTGGGTGAATTGCAGAAAAAATGTACCTTTTAGTTTATCTAGTGTCCCGTCAAAACACGGTCGATTTAAAGTTATATTATGAGAAGGAAAGGCAGTGAAATTATTTTTTCTTTAAGACTAAGAATTCTTAAAATTCAGATAAAAATATTTTTATTTCAATTCCTTATTATTCATATAATTAAAAAAAAAAACCTGTGATACGCGAGTACTTCATACATTATCTTCATGTTCTAATTCCGAATGTGTTTTTATCTCGGAAATTTGTTACGATTTATATCAATTATTATAAAGTGCAACTGTAAATTATTCAGTCCTTTTTAGTTAATAGTTAAGTTCCGTACAAATATATTTAATTTTATAGTAAATAGTTATGAAATTTTAATATTTATTTACCTGTCCCAACTTACTGCACTTTCGTTACTCGGCGTTAGTTACCAAGCATTTAATCCCAAAAAAATGATTTTTATCTTAGTAGAACTACTTTTTATCAAACCGGTCAACACCTCGACATCTGTAAAACTGTTGAACATAGCGACAGCCATTATATTTTCAACGAAGTGGCACACGGATCGACAGTCTAGTGTTTAAAATCTAAAAAATCTCAGGGTGATTAACGACGATTTTCTCAGGTAAAAAATTCATTTTGTACATCACTTTATACATTTTACCGTGTAGTTTTATTCTGCTTCTTAAGAATTTACAAAGTTCTAGAACAATGTATTACAAGTTTGAAGGGAAATATATTTTTTAGGTTAAGATTTCTCATATTATCATTCTCAGTTTCGTTATTTTTCGTTATGTAACGAAACTGAAGAAAGTGTAAAGCCTAGTTGATACAATAAAACTATAGGGATAATATTGGTGTTTAAATCTGTAACATTTTTTAAGTCTAAAAGCCTGCCATGCTACCACGGTATACATAATATTTGTTTGAATATGGACTGTAATATTTTTTTGCTTCTCTGTCAATTCCGTAACCGATTTTTTTGGAGTTTTTCCTATATTTTTTTGTAACGTTACGAGTATGTCTGGTTGTATCTATTGGTTGACTAAAACTACTAAAAACACTGCTGGACACTTGGCAAAATTCTTTGGCCTTGGTGTAACATTTACATGCTTGAAAGAAAATAGCAGAATTTTGCCAAGTGTTCAGCTAAATTAGCTAATAACTCCAGTTAATAAAATTATACGCATATGATATATCGTTGGAAAGAGCATTAATCAGACGAAGTTTTCAAATAACTTTAAGTGCCTGACCTCTTTCATTTGTTAGTCCTTTACCTCAGAAGCATAAATTCCTTGTAGCGATTCACCGAATCGCATTTCACCTCGATCGAACGTATATTTAACTATAGCGTTGTATCTCGATCGTTTACTTTTTTAGTCGCTATAAGTTTTAGTCGCATTTCACCTCGATCGTGCATTTAACTATTGCATTGTGTCTTAATCGTAATTTTTTTTAGTCGATATTAGTTTTTGTCGCATTTCACCTGGATCCTGCGATAAATTTTCGCTTTGTATCCTAATCGTTCGCTTTTTTTTGGCTTTTTTAGCCAGGTTCAAGCCCCATATTTTCTCACAAATATGGCAATATATAATTATTGTATCAGAAATCATTATCTATTATTTATTAGTCACAAAGATAATATTTAAATGAGTTTGATAACACTTAAGACATTAAACTACAGGTACAAAACACGTTTTAAAAAAAATGTTACAGAATTTTAGTGCGAACATCAATTAACGCGTCACATTAAATAGAGTCCCAAACAAACATCGATCGCGACGAAATGCGTCTAGGGTAAAATACTACACGAAAAATGAAATGCTACAAATTAATTATACTAATGTAAAAAGCCACGCGAAAAATTGCTTCAAATAAAATATTCTATTGAAATTTTGTTCATTCGAGGTGAAATCAAGGAAATTATGCTTTTGAGGTAAAGGACTAACAAATGACCTCTTTTAGGTTCTTTTTTAAAGCGATCCTTTGTTGGGCTTTTATTTTTAATATGTCTTTTAAAACTTTATTTTGGCCTGGGCTTATTTCGAGCTATTATTTGCACCAGATATTAACTCTCACAGAACATAGGAACAGTCAAAATATATAAAAATAAATGTTTCATTCATGTTTCTTTTTTTATGTAAACCAAAAATAATGAATAAATATTGCTGATTAAATTAAAACGTTTCGTTAAATAATTCTGCGAATGAAACTACAAGTTATCACTGGTATTATTCCATGTGTTCGACGCCTTATGTTATCAGTTTCGTTACACCAATTATCAAGTTCGTTTACTCTCAGTTTAGTTATGAAAATGAAAAGGTAATTTTTTCTGCAATTCACCCCTATACTGTTTAAACGGACCTTTTATGAACGGTGTAGAGTTTTTTCTTCTAAAGTTTCTAAAATTAAAGCTACTATTTGAATAGAGATCAACTGTAGGGGAGACCGACGCACTGTGGGACGAAAATCGGCTCTAGAGGACATAGAAATCGAAGTTCTCATTTTTACAATGTTTTGATTGGGATTGATTTCATTTGCAGTTATAATGCTAAATTATTATTTTGGTTGGATTGTGTTTGGAAACCGATGAGTTATAATTTTTTTCCTTAAAATTTGTATGGGACAGCATGAAAAAGTCCAAATATCTCTGAAACCGCAAGAGAAACCGTTATATCCTCGCAGATGGTTATAAAAATAATTATTTGTGATTTTTTGGCGTAGTGCATATTTCAGTCATTGCTGCGGTTTTTTTTTAAAAAATCGATGTTACTTTTTGTTAGTCCTGGCGGATTATTTTATCAATAAAAGACTTGAATATTTATATTTTGTATATTTTATACTCAAATTATAAATCGAACAATTATTTGATTTATTATGATCGCTTAAAATATATACAATTAAATATTTTTTCCGGTAATGAGGAGATTATTGTGCATGTTTAATGAACTATATTCAGTAATGGGATTATACTTAATTTATTTTGGTTGTAAATAGTTTGTAATGATTTCTTGAGTAATTAGTAATAAGTTTTAATGAGATACAGTAATTAATTCATTAGTAATAAGGTAGGTGATTACTTAACGAAGTAAGTGGTAAAGGAATCATCATTAGCTCACATCAATAAATAGACCAGACATTTATCCAAGAGCGATAATCGCAATTATTCTGTATAACTCTGAACATCTGTACTCCTGCTAAAATTTAAAAATGACAAATTTTTCTACCAACTTGGACCTATTTGTCGTTTTACAAAGCAAGAAGCCGGCATTTAATCAAGAAGTATTGTTCGAAGCAGTGGTGCAACGTTTGGGTTCCAGTTTATCTGAAGACGAAATAGAAATACTTATAGAATTCTGTACAAAGTTTACTCGATCTGCTGTTACGAGAACGGCAAAAAAGTAACCGGAATACGAAAGACTTCAGAAAATACTACGAAAGTTGGCTTCAAGCTAATGTTGATTGGCCCAGCTGTCTACAAACTAATCTACTCAGCCCTGGACTACTTCAAGATTCTTCGTGTTCTGAGCCTTTGGAATCGTCAACTACGACTGATTTTACTTTACCAGAATGTTCGATACCATCTACTTCAACTGGAACAATGACCATGCGATCCAGGAAACCATTTGAAGAACTATCAATCAAGCAAAAAAAGAGAAGATTCGACAGTTATACAGGAGAAGACTCAACTGAATTAACATATGCAGCGGCAAAACTCTTGAAAGAAGATGGGCGTGAAGATATAGCATCCGTAATTGAGTACATGCTCAAAAATTCTGAAGCAGCTGCAAATATACAAAAAATGATCAAGAAATCAAATACTTCAGTTACATATTCACCAGATAAGGCACTCGGTCTTTACGTGGCATTAAAGCTGACTAAATGGCAATACATGACCTTAAGGGAGTCAGCTATTCAAGAAGGAGCCGAAGATCTTTATCCATCATACTACAAGATTCAGTCAGCGAAATTACAAAGCTACCCTCCGAAATCCGCTATAACCATAACGGATTCATCAGCTGAAATTAAACTTCAAGCTTTACTGGATTTGACTACGCAGAGGATTCTAAAAGAATTACCATCTAATATTGAAGACAAAGAGTTGACGCTGATATCGAAATGGGGTTTTGATGGTGCATCCAGCCAGAGCAAATATAAACAAAAAATGGATGGCGAAAACGATGACTCGAGCATATTCATGGCATCATTAGCACCACTCAAATTGGTTTGTGGTGAGGACATTTTATGGACGAATCCAAAACCCTGCTCACCGTCTTATTGTCGCCCATTGATGTTCCGTTTTGTTAAGGAAAGTAAAGCCGTAGTTTTGGAGTTAAAATCAAAGTTCGAAGAAGAAATTAAGGGTCTACTTCCTACGGAATACAATACAGCTAAAATAAAACACCTTTTGAAGATGACCATGATAGATGGTAAAATTTGTACTTATCTATCGGAAGCTAAGTCAAATGCTACGTGTTACTTGTGTTTGGCTAAGCCTACCGAAATGAATAAGCTAGATTCAGTTGTAGTGAAGCAGATTTCGACAGAATTATATGAATTCGGGTTATCTTCACTACATGCTCGTATAAATTCAATGGAGTGCCTTTTACACATTTCTTACAGACTGAGGTTTAAAAAATGGGCTGCAAAAGGCGAGGAACTCAAAAAAATAATGAACGAGACGAAAAAAGTTGTTCAAGACCGATTCAAGGAAGAGCTCAACCTTTTGATCGATAATGTAAAGCAGGGATCGGGTACCACAAACGATGGCAATACAGCAAGAAGGTTCTTCGAGTTTCCTGAAAAAACTGCAGCAATAACTGGATTGGATGAAGAACTTGTTCGCAGATTTGCTGTAATACTGCAAGCAATAACATCTGGAGAAGGAATAGATGTTATGAAATTTAAGGAATATACCTTTAAGACTGCTCAAAAGTTCATAGCAATGTATGATTGGTATTATATGCCGTCAACTGTGCATAAGCTATTAATTCATGGAGCAGACATTATTGCCAGCAACGCCATTGTTCCCATCGGAAGTCTCTCGGAAGAGGCTTCCGAAGCTCGAAATAAAGATTTTAGGAGGTTCAGGGAGCATAATTCTAGAAAAAGGAGTAGGCAAGCTTGTAACGAGGATATACTGAATATGCTTCTATTATCCTCCGATCCTCATATTACGGCAATAAGACCTAGTTTGGATAAGAAGAAAAGGCAGGCATTTTTTGCCGAAACTAGGTCATTATTTTCGGTTCAGGAAGTCGAACTGGAACGAGAGGTTTCAGATCCGTGTGATCTATATCAAAATGAGTCCGATATAGATCATTCGTTCGATATATTAACCTAAAAAAAATTATTATGTATCGTGTTTATTTTAGTCACATTATGGTTAGTTATTTTTTTTACATTTTTTACTTTTATTTCTATATAGTTACACAGAAAAAATACTATTACTTATATCACTTTTTTTTTTTACTTTTTATTATAATTATTTATATATGTAAGAAGAGTATTTGCATTTCGCTACCTCCCCCCTCTTACATAAGTTGAAAAAAAAATACGCCACGCACTTAAAAAAAAAGACAAAATAACATCGATTTTTAAAAAAAAAACCGCAGCTATGACTGAAATATGCACTACGCCAAAAAATCACAAATAATTATTTTTATTACCATCTGCGAGGATATAACGGTTTCTCTTGCGGTTTCAGAGATATTTGGACTTTTTCATGCCGTCCCATACAAATTTTAAGGAAAAAAATTATAACTCATCAGTTTCCAAACACAATCCAACCAGAACAATAATTTAGCATTATAACTGCAAACGAAACCAATCCCAATCAAAAAATTATAAAAATGAGAACTTTGATTTCTATGTCCTCTAGAGCCGATTTTCGTCCCACAGTGCGACGGGTCTTGAAACAGAGGACGTGAGTTGAAACAACGCCAATTTTGCGGAATCTATATAACCGTTACTTTACTGGCAACAACGCTGATTAGCCGCGCGCCTCACGCCCGCGGACCCCTAAGTATGCGTGCTTGCCACAAGGCAAGGTTGTAGAGTTATAGCAACCGTGTCGAAAAAAATAGGGGAATTTAAGTTTTAATCAATTCAATATCTGGCAGGTTTACTTGAAAAACTGTTGTCATTTCGTAATTGATTTATTTATTTAGTCTGCAAAATTAGAAGCCGTCTTGCGGACGAAACACTATATAAGTATATAAGTACGTTATTCTTTTTATTTTACGAAGCTGCTTAACATTTCTGAGGACTACATTTTTCTTTTCTTAATGAACTTAGTTCTTAATTTCATACAAAAAAGAAGACGTCGGAAAGCGCAAAGAAAACAAGAAGGGTCAGCTTTTGGTTAAAAATATTGTGAGTCGCCGACTTCAGTTGGACTGATCTGCTATTAAGTTATTTTTTTGCGATTAAAATGGCGGTTTTTTGTTTATTAAAATATTTATTTAATTTTATACTTTTTAGTTAGTGATCATATTGAGCTGTTATGTAGGTAGTCCCACTACTTAGTTAATATGAAACTTTATTTAGGACGTTTCAAGCTCGCCGCAACCAACGCCGTCGAAAAGTCATAGCACTCATAGCCATATTTAAACAAATAAATGTTCTTCGTTATAATCGCTCAACTATCTTAATCGATAGGAAGAGTTCCGGTGGCCATCTGTGGTTTTCATCATCAGTTCCACTTCACTAAATGTACCTATACTAAAATTTGTTGTATACCAAAACCTTCTCCAGAATATAACAAAATCAAAATCAGTTCAGCCCATCGCGAGAGAATAGCGGACAAACATACATACATACATACATACATACAAACATATGGGTCAAACAGAATCCTTTTTTAAAGTCGTTTAAAAACAAAAAACCTCCTTCATAAAAACGCAAACAATATAACTTCTTTCAAAATGGCAAGTTATACCTAAGTATAAAATGGCTTTTAAAATGGCAGGTTATTAACTAAGATCAGTCCGACTGAAGTAGGCTGTTGGCATTGAGGCTGTTGGTTAAAATATTGTGAGTCGACGACTTCAGTTGGACCTGCCATATTCAATTAAAAGAAGTATTTTCTTTGAGTTTTTGAAGGCGGTTTTGGTTCTTATTTAAAACAATCATTTTATACTTTTTAGTGATCATAATAAGCTAAAAATGAGTTTTCATACGTTAGGTACGAAAGGTAAGATACATTATGCTAACTAACGTTTCTATTCGTTTCGTTTTTAAACCAATCGAATTACTGGTAGATCACGTGACTCTTCCTATCACGCCATCTACTATTCAAACGAAACCAATAGAAACGCTAGTTAGCGTAATGCAAAGCCAAGATACATTACATTATGCTTACTAGCGTTTCATTCATGTACAGTCGAGTTCATAAATAGGTATATTTACACTTTAGTACCTTGTCTATTTAATGTCATGTTTAAACTGCCATATATGAATTATCACAGCGATTACAGTGACAAGGTACAAAAGTGTATACATATTTATGAACTTGACTGTACCTACAGACTTCTATTCACGCGCCATTCCAATCTCCGCTCCGAACCGTACGTGTAAATCCAATTGTAATAGTAGAAAAAATAAACAAAAAACCCGACTGCAATAAAAAACAACTGAAAAACGAAAAACAAGCTATATAATCTATAGGAAATTGTAAGAGCATGTACTTATTCATATTTATAACAATTTAAATTTAACTTGAATATTGGAAAAGGTGTTCCAGGCGGCGACAAGATAGTCCAAATGTCAATTTTTTTCAAGAAATAGGTTTTCCAATATTCAAGTTAAATTTAAATTGTTATAAATATGAATAAGTACATGCTCTTACAATTTCCTATAGATTATATAGCTTGTTTTTCGTTTTTCAGTTGTTTTTTATTGCAGTCGGGTTTGTTGTTTATTTTCAATAATTTAATTTATTTAACTCTTTTTAGTTTTTATTAATAAAATAGTCGTTTAATTAATGATTACTAAACAATATATGAGCTCTGGAGCTTAAAATTTTAATGTCGTGAAGCTACAAGTGACAAATTACAAGCGAAACTCTCTTTCTAGCGAAAGGAGTTTATTACTTAACATTTACGTATTTTTTTACTTTCCTGTCAAAATACTAGCATAAAAGTGTTATAATGTATATATATTTGGAATGGGCAATTTGATAGCTTCCATTTGATACCCATATAGTTATAATAAAAAAAAATCTTCCTCCATATTTTTTTCCGCGGACGCCGTATTGAAATATTATATACCCTATGTCACTTCGGCAATTAAGACGAATCGAATGACACCTCGTATGTTAAAATCCGTCAAGCCGTTTAGGCTGCAGAGCATGTCCAGAAATAGACATACATACATACATGCATACATACGCTCGAAAAACATAACCCTCCTTCTGACGCAGTCGGGTAAATAGTAAAAAACCTACGGTTCGGAATGGCGCGTGGCGTTTCCTGCGGTCCAAACTGTGCCGTGTAAAGGCCGCTAATGACATGAGAATCAAGTGGAAAAAGCTGACCTTATCCTTCTTCTTTCCAAAGAGGTATATGTCGTCCTGCGAGAGGAAGAAGCGCTTAGGCTCGAAATCGAATAAGAGCGCGTCGATGGGCACGCGGTAGCGGCGCGCATACGACTGCAGGGACCCTGTGAGCAGACCTTGCGGGAAGAACAGCCCCGACACCCAGCAGCTGCGCTGGTTGCCCTCGGACAGCCATTTCTGAAAAAAAAACAATTGAATTTTTTTTGCTGGATGTGATGTGGTGTTACAAAAAAGGAGGTTCTCAATTAGATTGTATTTTTTTTTAATGTTTGTAAAATATTGTTTAAAAATACATACCTATTAAGTGACGTGTCTCTAGTAAATAAATAGAATACTTTAGTTATCAGTGTCAAATGTCAAACCGCGAGTTTGAAGTATATCACACTGAGATGTTTAAACCACCACGATCAAATTATATAGGGAATAGGTGTAGGTAAACAAAAAGAAATATACAGGTCGATTCACAAGAGCAGGCACGAATGGATTGAATGAGACAACGAAAGTAGTGTTGGTAATGACTCAAGTTTTTGAAGTCTACAATGCAAGAACTCGACTCATATTTACAGAACTCTGAGCTTAAAAGACTTCCGAGGCTTTTTAGTCCTTTTTCGAGTCTTATCGAGTTCTGATATCACAACTCAAGTTTTAGAAAAGACTCAAGTCTTCTTTATAGGAATCGAGTATTTTTGAAGCACACCTACAGATGAAAAAAAACTATAAAAGATACGATTCTTTTTATAGTTTTTTTTATCTGTTGGTGTGCATCAAAAAGACTCGAGTCCTATAATGAAGACTCACTTTTGAAGTTTCTATTCAAATATATGTAAGATGACTACCTAATGTAATTGACACGATGTCATATTTCAGAAAGGTCTGAAATAAAAATAAAAATAAATACATTTAAATGATTTTAATGGCGTTTCCACTAAAAAGTGTATCCAATTAAGGACTGAAATAAAGGAACTTTAACTTTGTCAGTTTTGTTATGAAAATTAGCTATACATTTATGGCCGCAATGTATGGCAAATTTTCGTCACAAAACTGACAAAGTTAAAGTTCTTTAATTTCAGTCCTTAGTTAGGTACAGTTTTTAGTGAAACGCCCTTAAACTATAAGTAGGAACTAACTAAAACTTTTTTAATAATTTGAATATGGTTGTCAATTTCAGTGAACATTTTTTTTTTGTGAAAGATTCATTTTTCTTATAAATTGATACAGTCTACCTATAGTTGAGTTCTAATAATAACTACGTAAAATAACTATATGAAAAGCAAGCTTTAAGAACCCGACTGCATTTTGTATACTGTCGTCGATATACCTACATATGTTAATAATTGTCATTTTGCCATTGTTGTTATTTCAAGTTTAACAGTTTAGGTAACCTATGTCACATTACATTTAAATCGGTCAAGGGATTTAGAAGTTATAGTGGAATAAAGAAACTCACATACATACATACATACAAACATGAACCCTGAAAACATTACACTCCTTTTTTTGGGGCAATCGTGTAATAAAAAGCCTTAAGCGTAAACAAAACACTCGAGTCTTTATAGAAGACTCTAGCCTCTAAAGAAAACTGAGTCTCTATAGAAGACTACAGAAGAGTCAAGTCCCTCCCAAGATTAAAAGAACTCGAGCTTCGATTCAATGACTAGAGTCTAAAAAACTAAGTCGAGTCTTAGAATTGGAGACTCCAAGGACTTGAGTCTTTACCGACACTAAACGAAAGTATTCAAGGGTGTAAAATAATAACAGGTTTTCGGTTTGAAATTCGAACATCGGTTTAAAGGACGGCACTCAAACGATGATAGGTGACACTACTTTTGTCCATTCCATTCGTGCCAGCTTTAGTGAATCTACCTGTAAACAAATGTTGAAAATAATGTCACAGGCTTGTCGACAATGATATTTTATATTTAGATACGTTATGCTCATACTAAACGCAATCGAAAACCGTCGCCAATTACTGACAGTTGCTACGTTGCCATATTTCTACAGACAAAGACGGCAATTCGTAGTGAACGCTATTGTTAGAAAGAGATAAATAGTTGTTTCAAATTGCGTACCCGCTCATGGCTGCCATATAGCTACTCGTCTTTATCGCACTCATGCGATATCTAATTGTGTATCTCATGTTTCACAGGTGACAGTGACGCCACCGGTGCAAATTAAACAAAGTATGGCGATGTAAAACAAAATGTAAAAAATATTTACAGTACTTACGAATGAAATGAGACATCCTTTCTTCCTTTTATAGTTACAGTACAATTTCATTTTTCATGACTTGTATTTGTTGCATTTCGGTAATAAAACTTTACTGTTTTTGACGCGTGCGTGTCAGCGGCCACGGCGCGACTGAACGATAGTAAGGTAATTACCTTCCTTTTCGAGGAACGCTTTTGCGCACAGATGACGTATCTTAATATAAAATATCATTGCTTGTCGATATAAACGTTTCCCAGGTTTTAATGCTTTTCGCATGACTATTAAAGGAATTGAAAACAAACTTACATATTAACAAAAAAAAGAAAACTCTTTTATTAACCACTCTGTATCGATTATAAATATCGCGATTCGACCTTCCCCCACGTTGTCTTGATGGGCAGTGCCGGATTAACCCTCCGTGGTGCCCTAAGCATTTTCGTGTGTGGTGCCCCCTGTGGCGTTCCTTAAGATTTCGTACTTAAATTATACTTTGGTTTGCCGTTCTTCAACTCAAGGAAAAATATCTACACTACACATGATATTCATGTTACTTTTCTTCTCAACCCATAGGTTAACTACAAGAGATCCCTTAGGGAAAGCTCGCCTCTGTCATCTTTGTATTTTATTACGTTTTTTACAATTAAGTACTTACGTACATACATACATAAGTATGCGGTGTGTACCGATATTTAGTTTGACCACATAGACGCCAAGACTTCCTAACCTTTAAGACAAGCACAAGAAGAAGAAAAATCTCAGATATAAATTTTAAACTTATCTTTATAAAATCTAATTTGCGACTTTTGAGGGACGCAAATTGTCGAATAACAACATTATACTTAAGTTTCCGTAGAACATCAGATTCGATGTATAATCGTAATATGTATATGCATCGAGCCTTTCCTGCCTCATTGTAGAACGCCTTGAATTTTTCAGTATTTTTAACCGACTTCAAAATAGGAGGAGGTTCTATGTTCCACTGTTTTTTTTATGTAAGTAGGTATTCACCGATTTTTCTCACAATTTTGGACCGATTATGAAAAATCTTTTTTTGTTTGATAGGGCATACCTACTTCCGAGGTGGTCCCACTGTCACCAAATCTGAATCTGATGAGGGGATCCATGGAGAACTGAGGGAATTGCTCAAAATATAATAGGCATACATATAGCCATTTTGGTATTTTCAGTAACAAGTCCAGCATTTGCATTCAGTGCAGTTGAGCGACTATGACGACAACTATCTTAATCGAGATATCTCATCCGTTGAAGAGTTCCGGTGGCCATCTATAGTTTTCATCATCAGTAGACCCCGTTATCAAGCGGGCAGTTTAGTCCCTGCCCGCTTGATAACGGGGTATAATCATCAGTTCCAATTCATCAAATGATACTTTCTGAGTGCAAATACTGTACTTGTTACTAAAAATACTTAAATCGCTATAATCCTATGCCCTATAATATTTAAGTTCCCTCAATTCCTCACGGATTCCCTTATCAGATTAAGAGTTAGTGACAATGGGTATAAGTTTACTAATTTTGAACCTACTATGTTTTTGGTATTCTATGGTTTGATCGGGACACATTGCCAGGATCAGGGATTAAATTTAAAGATAAAACCTGCTTGCTATTTGTTGATAATTTTCTCCTCTTTCGTAATCAATCAGGCATATAATCTATCAATTATAGTGTATCATTCATAGATAATTCACAGAAATTGGTAACTTTAAATTGGTCTCTAAGCAATCGATTCCGATTCGACATTATATGATTTTCGCGGGAAAACCAAAATTGATTGTCTGAAACCGAAAGAGTTTCGTTTAGAAGTCCATAAAGCGATGGCAATTTTATGAACCTTGCCACAAACTGTAATTTTTCTTATAAGCTACATTGAGATTAGAGATTCTCAAGTATTTTTAAAGCAAAAATATTTCATTGTCTGATTTTTGATATGAGATTTTGGTGCCCCCTGACTCGTGATGCCCTAATCAGCTGCTTACTTTGTTTAATGGCTAATCCGGCACTGTTGATGGGTAACGAGTCTGACTGAAGTAGCATGACAAATACATACATTTCCGATAAAATACGATGAAAATACGATCTGTACAAGCCTTTATCGGTTATCCCCTTTTAAATTACTTTTCCATTTGATATTTGAAACTAAACCCGCAAAAATGCTTTACAAAAATGGAGACCATGGAAAAGTAATTTAAAACTTGTTTTAGTGTAATGTTATTCAATAATTACTATATTTATAAGGCATAGATCAGTGAAAATCATAATAATTAAAGGTAAACCAGAAATATATGACTATTGTCGATAGGGCGCTATTATTCTTATTTAAATGGCAATAGTTTAGTATAGTCGGAACAATGCGAATTGTACTTGACTTACTTTCATTCACCGTAGTCAAAATCAGAATCCAAATATCCAGTGGCCATTGCAATTGCCTTCAAATTCAGATCTAGAAAGCGACTTATTGGAATCATTTTCAGAGTCAGACGTGTCACTGGTGTCAGAGCCAATTTCAATCACGAACTTGTCCACGTGGATATCAATTATAATATGATCTGATTTCCTACAGTAATTTTCTATTTTGATCACATGGTCGCAACAGCTCTTCCAAGTATTGGCAGTTATTGACTGAAAATATAAACCGTTACTTCCAACATGTGTATTTCGCATAGGTATGTGTGTTATTTAAAATATTTATGTTGATGTATGGCGGCAGACGGAGTACTGTGTGGCCATGATCTTTCAACATTTCATCGATTTCATATTTCGGCAATGGTTTATTTTATCTTACGATAGTCATTAAAGTTCCCTTCGTTGCCTTGGCTGGATAAACAATATTGTTGCCATGAAGCCAACTTTTGAATCAACGCCTTTTTACAAGAATCATTTGGTGCTTTGTTGGTTTGGTAAGAATGGTATCTTGCTTTGTCTATAACCACACAGGAATTTTCATTCAGGTTGGGAAGAAGCATTCCGGTGACCCAATTTTTAAAATTATCCTTATTCATGGAGTCATGAAAGTCACTTTTTTTCTTTATCGTTATAAAAAGCAAAGCATTTGGTACAAAACAAGTAGCTCCACCGGCGTTTACCATTATGTACCTTTTTCCTGTAGATACAGATTTAGATACATCTGGTTCCTCATGACTTTTCCAACACTTGCTATGATTTAACGACTGATGAATGTATGACTCATCTAAATATACTATTGGTATGTTATTTTTTCGGATATTGTCAATTTCGTCTAAATACTTTTCTCGCCAACCAATGATATCAAATCGTTCCATTAAAATTTGTCTCTGATTTCGACACTTTTTGAATTTATAGCCTAACTTTTTCAAAATAACACGTAATGACTCTCTGCCTTCAGGGAAATTTATGTCCTCTATCAATATTGCCAACAATTTTTTTGATCGGTACCGACGATCAAAAAAAAACAGAGGTCAAAATCGTCTAATTGTATATTCTTTTTTATTTTCGGTTTGTTTTTCTTTGGCGACCTAATAAAACCTGAGGAGGAACGACCTTCTTACGTAATTCGCGTAATCGATGATTTCGATATATCTAAATTTTTTATTAATAACTATAATTAATGCTTATTTTTTATTGCGGGTCAAAACCAGAACCAATTTATGATAACCAGACCACAATGACATCTTGACTTGTCCACAAAGTTTACCTGCTGGCTCTGATGTTAATTTGGAAAGGTTTTGTAGCGAAATACTTTCATTCCCCAAGAGTTTTGTTCCCAGTAGTTTATTATAAACATTATTTACAATGATCCGTTGTTGCCTACGAATCGTTTTGGGCATTTTTGTTATTATTCAAAGAAACCGCCACAGTAACACTGACAATCATTAAAATTATTGCCATTCAGAAATTCGTTCCAACGAAATTCCGCAACATGGCGAATAGTCATATATTTCTGGTCAGGATGTATAAATCATGGACATGTTGTTATTTTATTTTTAAGACAGTTTAAAATATCTTTGTATGAAAATAAACGCGCATAAAACTTTTCCGCCCTATATATCTTAACATGTCAGTGCGGCTAGCACAAGTTGGCCGCGACATGTTTGTCGCTCAGATCTCCCTTTATATCTAGTCAGTAATGATAGAGACGCACTGAGCCACAAAAGAGATAATACAACTTGTGTTACCCGTGCAGATCTCCCTTTCTGTCTAGTCATTAACGACAGAGACGCACTGAGCGACAAAATACAACTTGTGTTACCCGTGCTGAATCGTGTGGTGTATACAGAGATACCTTAAAATTATATCTCGTCATGTCGTTTTAAATTATTATTTCAGCTTCGTTGCACCATGTTGCACTTAGGGCCACTTGCACCATATAGGGCATTGGGTATTGGGTAAGTTTCTATGAACATATAGTCATTTTTTTTTCCGCGGCCACGGTTGATTTTCTTATAATGGTTTAGAGGAAATCTAAATACACATAAAAATATAAGTAAGTAAAATTTAATGCTTTAAATAATATCGGAGCGAAGATATTAAAGATTTAAGTGTCAAGTTTTTGGTTCCGTAAACTTTGATTTACGGGGTGACTTTGATAGCAACTACCATACACAAATGTGAATTTTATGAGGAGCTGGAAATCATCTTAACATTATTATTTTGCCAATGGCAAAAATGATAGTTGCTCCATCTTAAGTTAAGGTGGTGCGTGTGTAACGGTATTTTTCTCATAGAAAAAAATATAAATAGTAGGTAAGTGAGCGTTTTGTCTTGATTTTTGAGGTAAAGAACTCCACTTGTACTTATGTTAACCTAAAACGTATGTGATTTGTATGGTGTCTTATGATTTTATGATCTTAGCTTATCTTATTGGTGGGGTCCTTACGGATACACTTCGACCCTATGGGATCTTTTGTGTATTTACCCCTCTTTTAGCGCTTAGTCCAATGCAGCCTCCACCCCTTGCAAAAAGCGGATAGTGGAGTAGTAGGTACAATAGCAGTGCCTTGAAATCGTTTGGTTCTGGGAAGCCACAACCGAGGATTTTATGAGATCATCTGCATACCCAACAGTGTGTAGTGGGCCAGTGTTGAATTCTTCAAGGAGATAGTTTACCGCCAGACTCTACAGAGTTGGTGAGAAACCCCCTCCTGAGGACATCCTTTTGTTGTTGTGGCGTATAAGACGTCGCCCAAAAGACTTTATTAGCCTACTGTTTAGCATGTCGCCTATCCATTTACATATGGTTGGTTCAATGCTGTGCGTAGCAGCCGATGTGCTTATGGCTTCGAACGTAGTTCTATCAAATGTTCCCTCAACATAGAGAAATGCCGCGAGACAGATCTCTTTGTTCTCGAGAGCATTAGCAGCTTTATTCACTACAAAATGAATCGCAGTATCTGTCGATTTGCCCGGTTTATACGCGCATTGCATTTTATGCAGTGGATACCGCCTTAGAGCTCCATCCCTTATGTGCCTGTATACCAGCATCTCTAGCGTTTTTAGGAATAATAATGATAGGCTTATTGGTCTCTATGATTTGGCATCACTCACACTGTGTAATTTTCCTTTAAGTGCGGTCACCTATAATTTTATCCATTTATCCTATAGATAGATCTAGTGGAGAACTAAAATTTCTAACAAGAAACTATGTTTTTTTTATGATTAGTTTTTAAGTTATTTAAAGTTATGCTGACGTCAGCAAAAAACTGTTTTTGTTTGTACATTTCAAAATGATAATATGATTTACATATTTACTTGTTTTATTATAGTAACAATACAATATCTAACTCCATACAATGTTTAGGTATTGCATCTACGATATACAAAGAGAAATCGTTTTTTTTTTCAATTTTTACTAATATTCTTATCGGTTCTGTATCTGATTTTAATACGAAACATGCATAATATAGTTAACTAACAATAACACAAAATAAAAAGCAAACAATTTGAAAGTGGGACTTATTGCATTTCTAAAGTTCCATAGATTTTCTATGGAAATAGGGTTGTGAAATTACAAATAATTATTTTAATTTAATTCAAACGGAATAATGTATCAATCAATGTCTGAGCCGTTTCACTTTCTTTAATCTTCGAAAACCGAAGATACTAAAACTTCTAATGGTAAAAAAACATTTTCATCATCTTTGGTTTCTTCTAGTAAGTCCTCGTGATTTAGTACATTTTCCGTTGATGATTTTAAAAGCCAAATAACTTTTTCAGGTAGAACGCTTGTTTTATTTGGCGAATACTGAGTGACATCATAGATAGGAATGGATCTGACGATTCTAAAGCACGGTGAAATAGGTCAAGCACAGTTGTCTTTCGGTTTAATTTTCTCGTATGGTGTTCCCTATCATAACTAGTATTTAAAACGAGATTCTGAAGCTTGCTTACTCAGCATACCAATTGGTAACGGAATAGATTTTATAATTTGACTTCCGTGGGCTAATATTTTGCGAAGTGTAACTGACATGTAGCACCACTCGTAATTTTCTACATGTTTCGCATGGCACAAAATTTGTGAAACTTTTCAGGATCTATTTCGAAACTACTTGACAGTGGTACGAATATACTATGTAAATCATCCACAAGCCATTCTTTGACGCCTAAAATGTTCGCAAATGTTTTTCGATGTAAATCCGATAGTGAAGTGCGGACTGTATTGCCATCGTTGGAAGTTCCTGAATTCGGACGTACAACATCCACCATCAACGATATTTTGGCATAAATTTCAGCTTGGATTCTTGATTTCCGCTCCTCAACAATCTTGGCTTCAGTTGATTTTTTGAGACTGTCCATTTTCGCACTGCTGGGTCATTTTTATATCCTAAGTGAAGAAGAAAGCTTACGCTTAGACCATATTTTAGCGCTTCCAAGTTAACTGGCCTCCCCGAAACCTTGTCCAGTTTATTAAATTCTGAACATGTAGCGTCGCAACACGCGCATCGTAATTGTGATTTTGTATCCGTAATCGCGTTAAAAACTTTGCCATCAATTAAGGTCAAATATAATTTGGGATCTCCAATGACAATATGCCCGGCGGTAGTTTTGGCATAAATAGATGTGAGATCTTTAATTTCCTCCTCAACCCGGTTTTTTCTTGTAAAGTCAATCTTCTTGATTGGCCGACAAAATTTGAAAGATTGAGGATTTTTTACACCAAAGATAATTATTTATATTTTATTTTACATCAAGAAAGATAGTAAATTGGCAGTCGAAGTTATCTAAGAATTGTTATAAGATAGAAGGTGACAACCCTACCCTCAAACATAAAAAATCAATATCTCAGATGTCCCGCATTGTTCGCATCTGTTTTTTTTATATTATAGCTAAATACAGTATAAAACGATTCATGTTAAAAAATACTGCAGAAACAATGAGACAAACCATATAAAAAATAAAATTAATTTTATATATATATTAGGGTTATCCCTTTTAATAACGATTTGTTATAATTTCTTTTTGCCTGAATTAGTAAATATAACAGCCCTTTTTAAGACACCATTGTATAATGCATAATCACAATATATTTAAAACGAAATAATGCATTTCTATGGTTTTTACGAAAATGTCTCAATTTTTTAAATATTAACTTCAAAAATAAACATAAAAAATACATGGTTTCTTCCCAGAAGGTTTAGGTCTTGGATAGATCTATAGGATGAAGGGGTAAATTTATAGGTGACCGCAGTTAAAGGAAAATTACACAGTTTTCACTGTAATCTGCCTTGCCTGGTTTTGGCAGGTACGAGTAGATTAAAGTGATGCCAAATCATACAGATCAATAAGCCTATCATCATTCTTCCTAAAAACGCTAGAGATGCTGGTATACAGGCACATAAGAGATATTTTTAACCGACTTCAAAAAAGGAGGTTCTCAATTCGTCGGGATTTTTTTAAATTTCTTTTTATGTATTTTCCCCGATTACTCGGAGACCACTGGACCGATTTGAAATTTTTTTTCGTTGTTTGAATGGGTATACTTTCTAGTTGGTCCCATTGTCAACACGTCAGGATCTGATGATGGGATCTTGGAGAAATCAAGAGAATTCTCAAATATTATAGGCACACCTATTGCTATTTTGGTATTTTTCAATGTAACTCGTTCATTTGCTTTTGAAAAGTACTGTATGGTGAAGTGGGACTGATGATGAAGACCACAGATGGCCACCGGAACTCCTTAACGGTACCTATTTCAAGGGTGGCGATAAGATATTTCGATTAAGGTAGTTGAGCGACTATGACGAAGCACATTTAGGTTTTAATATGACTATGACATTCCCGCGGCGTTGTCTGCGGCGAGCTTGAAATGTTCTATAGTTTCTCATTAATATTTAGAAGTGGAGCTACGTAACAGCATAAATAGGATCACTAAAAAGTATAAAATAAAATAAATGTTTAAAAAAACAAAAACCCGCCTTCAAAAATGCAAAAAATAACTTCTTTTAAAATGGTAGGTCAGTCCAACTGAAGTCGGCGTCCCACAATATTTAAACGAAGCGAACGACCTACCATTTTAAAAGAAGTTATTTTTTGCATTTTTGAAGGCGGGTTTTTGTTTTTTTAAACATTTATAATGTGAACATTAAGATACAGGGCAACTACAGATACAGGTTTATCACATGTTGTATAAAACTTATGATATGAATGTAGATAAAGTTATGTATGCGACTGTAAACATAATTAATTAGGCATGAAAGCACTCGTGTGATCTTTTTATAAAATCGCCTTTCGGCTCATTTTGTTTCATATTTTAATGACATGTAATACAACAATAATGAAATGTTAACATTAAAGTACAACCACAGATACAGGTTTCTTAATATAGGCCATTTGCTTATCGTTTCTGAACATATTATTAAGTTATGATATGGATGTAGATGAATAACTAATTTAGGTCAGCTTAAAAGCTATTTCAACAGACAAATAGAATACCAACCTCTACATAATTAACCCTGAGTGTGAGGTCGTGAATCCAACTGCCCAGCGACTTCAGCGAGTTGTAACCCTTCTTATGCCATAGTCCTGGTACTCTATTATTTAAAAATGCCTTGAACACTTCCTCGAATTCTTCAGACATGACCACAACACCCTTGAAAAATAACAGTATTGTTGTTCACTAATTACTTAACCATAAAAGTTCTTAGCACACAGTAATAGTATTTATATTGAGAGACTACGTGGAAAAAAATTAGGGGGAAGTCCGCTTTCGCCGTACGGCACCTAGGGCCGGACACTCGTACTATCCTAGCAACTAGCAACCCGACCGCATGAATGACCAGTGGAAGGGGCGCGGGGGACGTACCGATATCCAAACACGCGACGCCGTTCGTCTTTGACACGCGCAGCCACAGCGGCAAAGGTTGTGTGTAGTTTTTGGCCGGAAGAGACTGCGTCATATACTTAAGCTTCGAGTAAGTGTTACAACTACGTTTGTGTTTAGGTGTTTATGTTTATTTTTAATAAAGGTAGAATTCCATTGATATTCATATTTTATAAACGTTTTTGTGGATTTTCAAAATGGTTTTGGTATGAAATACGTAATTGTGACGACTCGCTATCCCTTACTACCGGACACCAAGTAGTCCCGTAACGCCGGACATTGAACTTATAATATTTTTTTCGTTATTATTTAAACCTATGATGATTATTATTGTACGATGTTTCAGAGGACAGGGAAAGAAAACAGATCAAAATGGAAGAGAAAAAATAGAAAGGAAAATGGGATCAAATCAGTTTACAAACCAGATGCTGCCAAAAAACGATCAGCTGCTCGGAAAAGAAAATGAGAAAGAAGAATTTTGACATCATCTCCGTACAAAAATGCTGAGGAAGAAAAAGAAAACGAAAAGAACGCTAAGGAAGAAAGGAAAAGAATGAAAACCAACTTAAAATCGCAATAGAGGAGGAGAGGGAACAAACCAAAACCGCAAAGGCTAAAGAAAAAGGTGGAGGGAAGGGGAAACCAGCCAAAAAAGTGAAATCTACAGGAAAAAATGGAGAGAAGGAGAATCAAGCCAGAGGAGTGAATGCCAAAGGAAAAAGTGGAGCAAAAGCAAAGAAAAAGCGGCCATTAGCTGAAGCATCTCAAACAGGAAAATTTCATGTGTAGTGCGCTTAGAGGATTATGACGAAGACTGGATACAGTGCCCCAGTTGACATGAACGGGCTCATGAAGCCTGTGCTGACATACCAGAATGTTCAGATGCTTATGTCTGTGAACGGTGTCAGATGTTTTGAAACCGTCCGAGTGCTAGCAGGGTTCAAAGTGAAGTCCGTCCGGTACTAGGTGCCACTTGAAGAGACTGCATTTTTTCATCAAAGTATAATTTTAATTTTTGACTATGTTTAAGCAAAGGTAGCATTTTTGTTGTTTTAGTTTGTTAACTTACCTAATGCGTAAATAAATGTTTGCTTTTTTTAATTGTTTTTTTTTTTCGAACTATTTAGGTGTCCGCCCCTAGGGTACTTCCCCCTGGTTTTGAGCAAGTCGTAAGATACGTCTTACATTACTCGTATTAAATAACAAATAATTATAATTTTATTTGTGATTGCTAACCATCGAACCTTTTACCTTACTGCAGAAACGCATCAAACTGTATAACAAACCTTAATGGCTTTTTGCAGCTCAGTGAGTGACCAGTGTATGATACGGAGAAGCGTGTTGAAGCGATCTGTCTCGTGGAGGAGCACCGTGGTGAGCGAGTTAAGCTGACCCATGTCGTCCAGTTCCATGAGTATCGGGTTTATAGTCGTGGGGTCAATTTTAGTGGCGATAGTGGAGCGCGTCTGGTCGCAGATTCGCCACACGATCTGGTCGGGCGTGTCGCCGCCGCCCGAACTGCCTGTCCGCGGCTGGACATCCACTATCGTTTGTAAAAGTGTAGTTGTTTCTTTGTTCTGAAATAGTTCGTAAAAAATGTATATTTTGGATTGCCCATTTGTTTCTATAAGTATGTACTTACTTCTGAGTAACGTGTTTTTAACAAGCGTTGTAAAATCACCAGTGTGAATGGAGCCTTACACCACGGTTTAGTGGCTCAGTATTGAATCGTCTATTTAGCGAAATAACCAGCTACGCAAGTTGACCAAGTAGCAAAATGTCAAGCGTTTCATAAGCATTTTGTCCAAGTAATATAACGTTTTTAACGTAGAACACCACAACAGTATTAAGTCTGAGTATCATAAAGTCCAAAATACAAAAAAGCCGATCGCCGAAACTGCACAAGGTCAAATCTTTTCAAAAGTAGTAAGCCCGAGTGCATAACGACCAAAAAGAAAATTACACAAGTGAAAAGAAAAAAATCATACCGTGGAGAACGGAACAACCAATGCTCCATGCTCTCGTTGCATTGACAATATACCTACGATTTGGACATTCAGCTATTTAGGATTTTTTTATGGTCGATATTGGGCATTGTGTGTCTAAATCTTCGTTGAATACACGACTTTTTAACATTTGGACATGTTGCTATCTAGCTGGGTCGCTTTATGGACTATACTAGCTTCTGCCCACGACTCTCTTCCCTTAGAATTCGTAATTTTGCCATGACACAGGAACAGTAATTTAATTCGGAATTAAAGGTAGCCTATGTACAGTGGAGTTCACAAATATGTGTACACTTTTGTACCTTGGCACTTTAATCGCTGTGACAATTCGTATATGGCATTTTAAACATGACATTAAATAGACAAGGTACTAAAGTGTACACATATTTATGAACTCGACTGTACTATTTCTGTGCCAAATTTCATCCAGATCCGTTCAGCCATTCTGGCGTGATTGAGTAACAATTTAAACTTCCATCCATCGAAACTTTCGCATTTATAATAGTATTAGGCTTTGTTAATTGAATATTTTACGATTTATTCATCACAAAACACTCGTTTTAAATTGTATAGACATTATGCTCATAGACGATTAAATACTGAGCCCGTTTAGTGTCGAGCGTAAAATAATTGCTTTTATTTTAGGTACATATAATCATAATACTAGCTTCTACACTCGACTTTCGTAGACCATCCAACGAGAACGGTATTTATTATTGGGATATCTTAAAGGCAGCATAATGTGCTAATCCAGCGGTATAAAGTATAGCCATCCCAAATTTCATCCAAATGCGTTCGGCCGTTTCAGTGTGAAGAAGAAACGGTAAAAAACATACACACACTTGCAAACTTTCGCATTAATGTGATGTTAAGGGTTGTGACTACAAATGAACAACGCACACAATAATATCAAACGTATATTTAAAATTCCCTATGTATTCTAGCCTAATGAAAAATACTAAAACTAAAATCTAATCTATTACTAAAATCTAATGGCCTGTTGTTTGATCGGTAGTTAAACTAACTAATGGTCAAATAAAATTACTAATGGTTAAAATCTCAAGGAAATGTGTGAAATAATCCATTCCTTTTTCGAATTTTAACAATTAGTTTAACTACTGATCAAACAACAGGGCCTAACTATAGTACATTATTGCCTAGGCATGGAAGTAGGCAATTGCGGGCGGAGTATTGGATTAAACGGACGAGCTTGCGAGTTGAGTTGCAAATATAGTGCTTTTCTCAAAAATCGCAAGAAAAAATTTGTGTTGGAGTCAAATCTTCATCGCTTGAACTCATTTTTTGAATTGCATACAAACAGAAACTTCATGTGAAAAAACCATCACTCCTTACCGCCTTTTTGTTTATGACAAGGAGAAACGCAATTGTTGTTTTAAAAAAAACATAAGCTATTCCAGGCACAAATAAAAAAGTTATGTTTCGAGTAAAATTTGGATGTATAAGACTTGTGCCCTCATTTTATTATGGCTCTTTTCACTTTTTAAAAAGTTACAAGCTAGATAGTAATGGAATTTGTATGCAACATTGCGGGCTTGTGTAGCGAGCACGCAATGTTTTTTTTTTTTAAATTTGGGAACTGTCAGTAAACTATGTACTTCGCGTCTCAATATGTAGATAGGAATGTCAACATTTCCGGACATTTTTGAGAAAAAACTATTGTTGAGCTCAAGAGAGTTTTGAATTCAATCTGGAATCCTGCCAATCCTAAGCTGCCGCCGGCTAGCTTCTTTACTACTTTTGTCCTTTTAATAATCGTCGGGATGTAAAGGGCGTCTCGTTAAGCTAAAATGTAATATGAACTTGCGTTAACACTGTGATTTCGATAACCGTTAATCTTACATTTTTAGAACCTAATCTTAGAAATCTAAACTTACCCCTTATTACAATTGACACCACACAAAAGCAATATTAGACTGCACTTGAGACATCTATACCTACATCTATATCTATACATATAATAAAGTTATAGAAGGGGAAAAATCTGTACATTCGAGATAAAAAAATAAAAGTACTATTAGAATAAGCAGCAGAATAAGTTTCTACAATTTTTAGACTTGGTGTCTGTTTGTCTGTTTAATTTTGTTTCTCCTCGCATCAATTGAAAACCACTGAACTAATTTTAATGTGGTTTTCACTAAAAGGTTTCAATAAACGGTGACCAGGTTCATATATAATTTAAAAAAAAGATATGATAATAGAAGGGAGGGAAAAGAGGGGTCAAAGTTAGTATGGAATAAAGTTACCGGATTGAGCTGGTCACTTGAAACTTTGTATATTTACTCTTCGTAACAAATTAAACTATACCTATTTCAGGATTTCTCGATTAAAGTTAAAACAACTAAGTGCGGACGAAAATGGTAAACGCTATAGCGCCCTGCACACGTAGAGTTCGCGTTCGCGGGAAACGCCATGCGCCATTCCAATCTTCGCGCCGAACCGTACGTGTAAATGCAACTGTAATAGTAAAATAATAAAAAACCTACGGTTGGGACTGGCGAGTGGAATGGCGCGTGGCGTTTCCCGCGGTCCAAACTGTGCCGTGTAAAGGCCGCTTATATGTCTAACCTGCTGACGTCACCCCATATTGCGTTTCTAAACATAACAGTGATAAGTAGCGGCACCGCGGATAGGGCGGTGATTGTTCCAAGTAAGAATATTGTTCCTTTTGATTCCTAGAACCCCTCCGTCCACTAGGATCATTGATAGGATCCACTAACGGGTCAAATGGACTTTTTGTACATTCTAATCCATTAATGGAGTACAGTTGACTTTATTGTACACTAAAATCG
Source organism: Acleris literana (assembly GCA_946894065.1). Taxonomy (NCBI): domain Eukaryota; kingdom Metazoa; phylum Arthropoda; class Insecta; order Lepidoptera; family Tortricidae; genus Acleris; species Acleris literana. Next base: position 82,374,324 of record OX335668.1, read on the forward strand.
TACTTTTGGAGTCGTTTACACTTTTTAATACGCTGGGATCCATCAATTTGACGACGCGCTGGCCTAGTTGGTAGTGACCCTGCCTACGAAGCTAGAGGTCCTGGGTTCAAATCCCGGTAAGGGCAGATATTTGTGTGGTGAGCGTGAATATTTGTTCCCGAGTCATGGATGTTTTCTATGTATTTAAGTATATATTTCTCTACATAAGTATTTATATCGTTGTCTAGTACTCATAGTACAAGCCTAGAGCTTAGTTTGGGACTAGCTCAATTGGTGTGACATTGTCCCCTGATATTTATTTTAATTGATTTAAATATACTATGAAGTCTACAAAGATACATGACTGGATTTAATTGATTTTTTTATATACCTACCGCGATCCGTCAATGGATTTTAGTACACAGTAGTGCACTAAGATCCATTGATGGATCGAATTGTAATTAAGAGTGCAACAGAATCCATTGATTGATTGATCGCAGCGTATTAAATAGTGTGAACGACTTCAAGTGGATTTAAGTGTACATTAAAGCCCACTCTACTCTATTAATGGATTTGGATGTACAAATAGTCCACATGACCCCTTGGACCCCCTGGACGGAGGGCTAGACCACTATGTAATTATATCTATGTGACATAATTTATAAAATCGTATTAAATTGCGTATAGTTGCTCCAATCAGGAATGTATGCCAGTAGAACGTAAAAACGAGTTAGACTACTACTACCCAATGCATAGGAACTTAGTTTTTTTTTTACCTCAAAAGCTATATTGGCATTTTCATGCATGCCAAATACTTCAGGGCTTTCGATGACAGGTAAGTTATCAATGTATTCACGGTACACTTGTAGTTTTTCGTCCCTGGGGCAGTAATATAGACCGGATTTGGAGTATTTGTAGCTTTCCTCAAGAGTCCGAGGCGAAAAGAACTTTTGCAAGATGGTGGTCAAACAGCGCTGGTCCCACATGTCGGTCACTCGGCCGCCATAAGTGATAGAACCTAAGAAATACGACATTAGAAAGTGCTGCATATAAAACCAAATGAGATAAACATAATCTGAAAACATAATTGTTACCACAAAAACGATAAGGGAAATGGCTGAATGTCGTATATAAAGTTAGTGTACTAGTTGTGCCAATACTAAATAGGTACCAATCTAAAAACGGACCCAAAATTTTGGTTCCATAATAAAATTGTTCCAAAAAACGAAAGTTAAATAGAGAACTTTACTTACTTAAGTATATAGAGAAAATATAAGTCAACAAATACTATAGGTAGCTCTCATTAGACAAATATAATATGCCCTTACCGGGATTTGGATCCAGGACCATTAGCTTCGTAAGCAGCTATCACCTAGGCTACCGTGTCGTCGTTACCGGTATACGTTCACATCAGACTGTTTTTAAGTACATATACACGATAGCTTTTACCGACTTATTTATAATTTTATTTTTAAATGAAAAATATATAACAAACGATGCAAAGTAAGTAAATACAATATGTACACCATGTAAGTTATTAAGTTGTTTTGCTCAATTTTGTATACATATTTTCAGCTACGAGTACTTACGACACTTTTATTACTCTGGTACAGTCAGCATCAAAAGCAGCTAAGCAGAATGACACGCTCGAAAGGCTCTAGACACGATATTAATCTCTTGACAATAGTCGAGTGTAGATCATTTTGACCTCTTCGGTTGCGTAGCTACTTTAGCTGCTGACTGTACGAGTATGATGCTTTGCTTTGATACTCGTACCTAACAGTTTAGCGACAGTTTTGTATGGATTATTCATCTATCGCTGTTCTCTATTGACAAGCTAATAGGCGAAAGGCATAGTGATGAGCATGTTTGGCTAAACTGTAAGTGTGAATTGTACACAAAAATATAAACTGCCTATCCAATAGTACTTTACGTGACGACTGCGTAATGCCAATTACGCAGAGTCGCGTACAATACTTTATCTACACACATATTATAAGTAAGTACCTACTCTAAGATGGGTTCAGAAGTCGAAAGGCAAATGACCAGCATTACCTTACCTGTGGTAGTAGGTGACAGCGATGACAGCTGTAACGTAATTTTGAAATTACGTTATCGAATATTGTAAGGTAATGATATCCAAATTTGGGACATCTTCCAAAATTAACAGCTGTAATCGCTGTCACCTACTACCACAGGTAATGCTGGTCATTGCCTACGGGATTTGAACGCATAATATAGGACTTACGTATGATATGTGTGTAGATAATAGTAGTTTAAGTGACGGTTGCGTAGTGGCAATTATGCAGAGTCGCGTAGGTAGGTGATAGCGATGACAGCTATAACGTAATTTCATTACGTTATCGAATATTGTAAGGTAATGAAATCCAAATTTGGAACATCTTCCAACATTAACAGCTGTCATCGCTGTCACCTACTACCACAGGTAATGCTGGTCATTGCCTACGGGTTTTGAATGCATAATAGAGGACTTATGATAATGTGTGCAGATAAAAGTATATTTGTATACCGGCAACTCTTAAGAATTAGGGGGAAGCCCAAGCAAGGTGTGCCCGAATTTCTAAAGCTACGAGTATCTTAGTTCGTACTGGTGATGTACTCCAAGGCGTCCCAGGGTATCTTCCCGCATTCGCAGAACATCTGTAGGTTGAGCATAGCGCACTCGCGGTCGCTGTTGTTGAACTCGTAGGTAATGTTCCATCCAAGTGGACCGAATTTCTTGCGCTCTTGGATGATCGCGTGGAACATGCAGATGCCGAACAGCATGGTTCGCCAGTCCTGACCGAGCACTGCGAGCGATCTTATTCAATTACTACCTAAGTAATCAAGTAATTATTGCTTGGCAAATTCGTTCGTAACACTCCCATGGTCCGATTGGTCCGCGTGGGGGCAGGGGAAGTCACGAGTCGATGACGAGTTGCTCAACTCTACACACTATATGAGAATTACGTTACGGATATTATGTCTGCCGATATCCCGAACAATATTCCGCATTAACCTACATAAGAATATTGTGTAGACGTGATATCGACTAATAACATTATTAATGGTAAAGTAAAGAACCAAAATGGGAGAAATGTGTACTTATTATGTTTATCAGCATACTAAAAAAGACGTCAACAAAACTAAATTAAATTACTTTTTCTGAACTTGCGCCACTGTCATTATCAGAGCTATCAGAATTAACATCGTTTGATATTTCGTTGAAGTTGGATATTCCGTAGTTTTTATAAATACTCCTGTTAGACGGCCCCCCCCTCGCCGCGCGCACACTTCATGCCGCCCCGCTGTCTTTCCTTATATAGAATAGAATAGAATAGAAATGGTTTATTCGTTGCTAAAGTAAAATGAACATAAACAACAGCAAAAACATTATAAAAAAGTAGAGTAATACAAACTTAGAGTACCTAATCTAGAATTAACACCATTAATTAATTATTATCCCCGTCGCCGCAAGACCGAGACAGTGTCACTAATAGTTAGGGAGCTGGCGAGTACCGGTATATGATTTGCACGAGTTAAACATCGAGGTGGATTGCAGTCTAGGTCAGTACGAATTAATTTGGTCCAGTCAATTAAGGTCCTATGTCGCTGCGTTTAAGCGTTAAAGCGGATTGAAGTTGCTTAAAAAAGGGGGGGGGGAGGTATTAAATCATTTGCACATGTATGCCTCTGGGGTTCATGGTCACAATCATCTTGGAAACGAAGAAAATCGAAGAGGCAGACATTCAGGGCTCTCTCATTATCATGGGACGGAGTTGTAAAAATGTAAAAAAAAACTCTACTAAGTCATTTGCACAAGGTTCTCATTGCGCCCATTCGATTCATTATGACTCCTTGGACACGAAACAATAGTTGGCAGACACTGCTCACTAATTTTTAGCTGTACAACTGTTTGAAAGCGGTTATTACATGGGCATAGGATTATTGTGATTCTTTATAGTTTTATTATTATTATTTTTAGCCCAGTCTATAACGACATCATAGATCGCAAACGCGCATGTCACTAGATTTTTTTTATATGTTGTTAGGTGCCTTGAGCGTAGTTAATACCCAAGTTTGCAACCTTGAAAACCCTGTGCTCCCCCATGGTGCTCGAAAAGCTGTGAAATTTTGGCACTTGTTTCAGTTTTTTCGAAAAAATTACCCTAAGGAAGCGCTTTCCAAGAATCTTTGTTATACTTTAATAAAGATATCTAAAGGGTATAGCCGTGTTAGGAAGGCAGTTTCGCCTTTGGCGAGAAAATGATTTTCCTTCTACTCGGATAATTTGCCTTTGTTTACTTTGTAATTTCACCAAATATTAGCCCCAAAATGGCCGTAGTTTTTTTTAATTAAAAAAAAAGGAAAATCGTTTTTAATTTTTTTTTACTAAACTAGTGGACCGATTTTCTTGAAATTGGTATATATTATGTAAATAGTTAAAGATTTTTTTCAAAAAAAATAATACTTTTTAATTTTACATTTAAGTGGAAAAAAATCGATTTTAAAATTTTCAAAATTTTTTTTTACTTGCAGGTTGGCGACACCTTCCAATATTAGATATTTTGTGAACCATTTAATACTCTACCACATATATTTTTTCCAAAAAATATCACGCGGATCCAAAGGTTAAAAAATACTAATTTGTAACATCTCGTACATATCTTTTCGTACACTACATACGTAGGTTCCAATAGCCGTCATTAAGGTAGTTTATGTACTAATAAATGTCAGTGACAGTGAATCTCACGCGGACTTTCAGCATTAGGTACAGGTAATGATAAATAGTTGTATGATTTTTTTGCATACTATAATATCTAAAAATAAAATTGCTGAAATATAACAGCATTCACATTAATACTAATAAATAGGGAGTACATGAAAATATTTCAAATCAAATGACGGCCTCCTAGTTCAGTGGGTAGTGACGGTACTTAGGAAGAAGGTCCCAGGTTGGAATCCTGGTAAGGGGATTTACATATTTGTGTGTTTATCACAAATATTTGTTCTTGAGTATTCTATGTGTACATAATAAGTATTAATTAATGTTTTTAAATAATGTTTTTTTTACTTAAAGGTAAAACTAAAAAGTAATTTTTTTTTGAAAAACATCCTTAACTATTTACATAATATATACCAATTTCAAGAAAATCGGTCCACTAGTTAAGTAAAAACAAATTAAAAAAGATATTCCTTTATTTTTAATTTAAAAAAACTATGGCCATTTTGGGGCTAATATTTGGTGAAATTACAAAGTAAACAAAGGCAAATTATCCGAGTAAAACGAAAATCATTTTCTCGCCAAAAGCGAAACTGCCTTCCTAACACGGCTATACCCTTTGCTACAATTTGAGCGTAACCTGAGCTCACTATGTTCATTGGTTGCGGAGATACAGCAAGTCGTAGATGGGGAAAGTGCGCAGAGCCCACTCCTCAGACCCTGCTTAAAATGGTGACTTGCAAATGCTAATGCCAGATAATACTTCTAATAATACCTCTTTTTAAATCGGGCGAGATGAGTGATATAACGAACTTCCGTCCTATTTCCATACTACCAGTTTTAAGTAAAGTCTTTGAGAAAGTAATGCTGAAGGATATGTTAGGTCACTTTAACAGAAATAAACTACTTAACAATAACCAGTTTGGCTTTACCAGAGGTCGATCAACAATTGATGCGGCATCTGTACTCATTAAACATATATATAACAGTTGGGAGAAATCTTGCGATGCAGTAGGAATATTTTGTGATCTTTCTAAAGCTTTTGATTGCGTGGATCATACGACCCTTATTTTAAAATTAGAACATTATGGATTGTCCAATAAAGCTTTAAGCCTTATGTCTTCTTATCTAAGTGATAGAACTCAAACAGTTGTTGTAAACAAAACGCAATCTGTTGGAGCTACAGTGAAAATAGGTGTCTATTTTAGGTCCTTTTTTATTTTTGGTTTACATAAATGACTTGCCACCAACAGTAGATAAACTTTGTGATATTGTACTTTTTGTTGATGATGATTTTGTTTGTGATGCGGGAAACCAAATTAATGGGGCCCTGTACTCTTTTGTGCGCAGAAGGGGCGTTTCACAAAAAGCGCGACTGGCTGTTCACAATGGAGTGTTGATCCCTACTCTGATGTATGGTAGTGAATGTTGGGTGTGGCAGGACAAGCATGAAAGTCGTATAAACGCAGTTGAAATGCGCTCTTTGCGTAGTATGTGTGGTGTGATACTGATTGATAGAGTAAGGAATGAAAAGGTCAGAGAGAAATGTGGACTAAAAGAAGATGTAGTGACTAAGATTGAAAAGGGCATGCTTCAATGGTTCGGTCATTTGGAAAGGATGGATGAAAGAAGATTGACGAAAGAGATATACAGAGCAAAAGTGAGTGGGAGGGTCGGAAGGGGCCGACCTAGGCGTACTTTTTCGAATCAAATCGGAGAAATACTGGAAAAGGGCCGTATCTTAAGTACTCGAAACCGACGTGCATGCATGACTCGATGTATGAATGTGGAAGAAGCGAAAGAGATTTGTCAGGATCGTAGCAGGTGGAAAGAAGTGGTCTCTGCCTACCCCTCTGGGAAACAGGCGTGATTTAATGTATGTATGTATGTTGATGATACTTCACTAATTTTCAAGGTAGGTAGAAAATCCGTAGACTACAGTAGGATTAACACCACACTAGTTAAAGTACTTAATTGGTTTACTAGCAACAATTCTGTTCTGATATACATAATTTAAATACCAGAAATAAAAATAAAATCGCTATCCGAAAATTCCGCGTCCGTAAAGTATATAAATCATTTGTTGGTCAATGCATTCATTTCTATAATAAATTACCTGACGAAGTTTTAAAGTTACCCTTTCCAGCACTTAAAAATTACTTGAAAAGGTCGTTAATGTCTAAAGCGTATTATAGGATCGAGGACTCGTAGTAGTCAATAATAATTTATTCAAATGCAAAATATTTATCTTGTCTAGGGGACACCGTTGATGTAGGAAATCATATCGAAACTTTTATGTGGTCGTCTCGCACCATCTTATATACACATAAGTATGTGGGTTTTTTTTCTCTCTATCTCTCCCGTAAGATTCTTAATTGGCAGGTTTTCCTGCTGAAATACGCTTGTTATATGATACTATATTTAATTTAATATTTATAGCTTTACATAATGCTAGACTAGCAGTACCATTGTAATAAGAAATATGTTTAAAAAATGACTGACTGCTGAGTTTCTTGCAGCGTTTCTTCTCAGCAGTGGTCTTCTCTTGGGAAGCGCTGGTAGATTCTTGACGTGTAAAAGTACCCGTGCGGCTTACTTACTGAATAAATTTCTTTTATCTTTTATCTTTTTTATCTAAAAGAGGTTGCTTAGGGTCGTGCACTTGCAGACAGGCTGGGCTCAGGTGCTCTATCCTATGTTTCGTTTGCCATGGGTGAAATTGCAAAAACGCCATCCCTGTCGTTCTGGACGTGGAGAACGAGGATGTGGACGACCCTGTGGAACACCATGAGCCGGCCTGCCTCCACTCCAGAAAACATTATCCCTCTTCCCCCACTCCTCTTCACTGATCTAGACTGGATGAGACCTCGTCCCTCCAAAAGGACGAAAGGCTAAGCTGTTTTTGCTTGACCGTGTAATAGTAGTTTACGTGACGGTTGCGTAATGCTAATTACGCAGAGTCGCGTACAATACTGTCTTTATGTACACACATATTATAAGTACTCTAAGATGGGTTCAGAAACCGAAAGGCAAATGACCAGCATCTGTGGTAGTAGATGTGGCTGTCATCGCTGTCGTCTGCTACCACAGGTAATGCTGGTCATTTCCTACGGGTTTTGAACGCATCATAGAGGACTTATGATATGTGTGTAGATAAATAGTATTATTTTATAGTTTAAATATATGTTTGCTGTGTTTTTTTATGTTTACGTTTATATGTTACATCAAAAATGTCAAATTTACACTTTTTGGTTTTGTTTAAAAAATACATTCATACATTATTCAGAACAATGTTTTTATCATTTAACCAAAATCAGATATTTTAATAGTTTTATAATTTTGAGAAACCTATGAGAGTTAGAGGCACTGCTTTGGTATTAAATTGAAGCTAGTTCAATTGTGCACTAAATCTTATCTCAACTTTTATTCTAGGACCATTAGTTTAGCCAGTACGTAACTTGGAAAATGACGATAACACGAAATTTTCATTTTGTTGAAAAAAATGTCAGTCTGACTAGCTGTATCTCCGCAACTTATAGTCTTACAGTACTCAAATTAGGTTTAAAATGTAGCCAATTTAGTACCCTTTATTAAAGTATAGGACAAAAATAGTCGCAAAACGCTTCCTATATATAATTATTTCGAAATAACTGAAACAAGTGCCTTAAATTTTCGCAGTTAACGAAACAATGTGGTCGTATGTTCAATTCTTTAGTCTATGTTTATTTGAAGCCATAATTATACATCTAAAATGGTAAATTCATACGTTTGCACATTTTTTTTTAAGAAAATCGTCCCAAAATTATTCAGTACAATGTTTTTATTATTATCCAAAATCCGATATTTTACAATTTTTTTATTTTGGATGAAACTATGAGGCCTAGAGGCACCATTTTGGTATTAAATTGAGGCCAATTCAATTCTCTACTAATTCTTTTGACATGACTTTTACCTAGGAGCATTATTGGAGCCGGTATGTATCTTCGAAATAACCCTACCAACACTTTCACTTATTGAAGAAAATTGCCCATTTTTGACTTGCTGTTTCTCCGCAACCAATAAACATAATGTGTTCAAATTACGCTCAATAATTGTAGCGAATTTAGTTATCTTTATTAAAGTATAACAAAGATACTTGGAAAATACTTCCTTACAGAAGTTTTTTCGAAAAAACTGAAACAAGTGCCAAAAATTCGTCGTTTTTCGAGCACCATGAGGGTAGCACAGGTTTTCGGGGTTGCAAACTTGGATGTTAAATACTCACAACGGACCTAAAAGAATATAAGCAAAATGCGGGTTTGCGATGTTTGCCTTTTTTTGTGTTGTTATAGACTGGGCTATTTGTTTAATAATATTCGCTGAACTCACGGTAACGATTCAACTTCTGGACCTGAAATATATGTTTTTTTTTAAATGCCAACCAGAAACGAATAGCCCTTGGAACTTTAATGAGAGAATGATTTAAAAAAAAAAATTATACCTGCGGGGACGCAGTTAACAGACAGTAAGTATATTTCTGACGCGTTCTGAAAATCGTTCCTATAGATTATATAAATTATTTTCAATTATATTCAGTAGACGTAGAATTTTGTACTTGTAGCTTGGCAAGAGCGTCGGGTTGAAAAAATAATATTCAAATGGTCTGCCTTTGAAATATCAGACGCCTGAATGTCTGCCTCATCGATTTTCTTAGTTTTCATAGAGGCCCCCATACATGTAGAGGGCTATCGGTTCAGGCCGAACTGTTTCAGTTCCGCGACGATGCGATTTGCCTTCAGGCCAAATTACACATACACGATGCTATTTTGCATCCGGTCGGTTAGAACTGAAGGTAAAACTGATCTTACTTTATTACCTTGTAATGTAACTTACTTTTAAGTATTATTGTATTTTATGTTTGAAAAAATGACCTTCTGCTGGAGTTTCTTGCGGCGCTTCTTCTCCGCAATGATGGTCTTGTCCGAAGCGCTAGTAGATTCACTGTATATTACCGACGTGTAAAAGAGCCCGTATGTGGCCAATTTACTGAATAAATATTTTGATTTTGATTTTTGATTTTGATCATGTATGGCGTTCTGTCCGGTCAGGCAAATCGTTCAGGTGGACGGATGCGATTTGCCTTTAGGTCAAATTCCACATACACGATGCTATTTTGCATCCGGTCAGTTAGAACTGAAAACAAAACCGATCATGTATGGAGGCCTTAAGAAATCCAAACATCAGTCTAAGAGGCAGACATGTGCGCATAATAGGTATAGCGCTGTCAATAGACAACGCAGAGGCAACATGCTGGCAGACTATTTTTCGTGAAGTGCGCATTAGAAAAGCCATGCGTTAATTAGAATTTCTTGCTTGCGAATTAGAAAAACTACGCGTTTATTAGATAAATTTACTTACCAAATATATTTTTTTTAGGAAATAACACTAAAAGTTTTTTAGACTATCTATTAATTGTATCATGTTATTATATGGCAACGTCGAAACTGTTAGGAACATAAAATATCCATCACGATATACCTATACATACATAATAAGCTAACTAATATTTCACTGAAATAATTGTTCTATGATCAACAATCAAAACGATAAAAAATATTTTTTTACCAATAGAATTAATAGCTTTATACCTGAGGTATTTGTACGTACGATAACAAATAAATTGCTTAAAAAATAATGCTTCTTCCTCCTACTTTTTACGTTCCCTATATATCTTTAAGAAAAGTAATTTAAAATTAAACTGAAAACATATAAATAAACTAGTCAAGTTTATTGAATCTAAGGACACCTCATAATTCATAATACTATAATCCGTTGAGCCGTGTAAGCTATACATACATAAGTACATAACATACAGACATGCAACTTTAACTATGTAGTGTAATTAATTATTTCGGGTGGTTTTAATACATAATTTATACAAATATAAAGAATGATGACGGGTCCCTAGGATTTTCCTTACATGATTAGAATCAAAGTTGACACTTTTTGACGAAATGCAACTTTTTAATACGGTCAGCAAAAATTTTATGTTTTCCAAAGGAGAAATATGCTAGGAAAAATTAAATAACCTTTAAAAAGCATAGTGTCCAAACACTTAAGCATATAGATACGATCATAAGGTTAAGATTTTCAGGTTAGGGCCCCTTTAACAACGTCAGTTTGACATAATTATTATAGTCATTCTAATCATCTAATCTAAGGAAAATCCGAGTAAGTAGACCTGTCATCTTTCTTCCGGGAATTGCCTTGTTGTTAAAAGATTATTCCTGTGAATTAATTTTAACTGGTTTAGCTTAAGCGAGGAATTAGAAATAAAATTTACTACTCGTAATCTAATTAACGCGTTCATTTTTGACCCGTGAATTAGACGCGCGCCTTAGGGATTCTTGATAAAAAAAATATAACTTCTTGTAGATACATGTGATTAAGTACAAAATCCGGTAACTTAAATATTGAGGTCCTTAATGTTTACAATAATTTACAGAGCTTGAGTTACTGGCTGATTTTAAAACCGTGAACGTGTAGTTAGAATTTACGAGAACCAAAATGGGCGAATTAGATGCAAACATTTGTAGTCTGCGATCCACACAACACTAAAACGTCTTTCTCTAAAAAAGGTCTCGACATGACTGGCGGCTCACGCAAAACGCGTTAGCGAAGCCTGAGGCCCTACTTTGAAAATCGAAGTTCGAAATTACGTTCGTTCCATCCCATTCTCTCGATTTAGTCTCGAATGACGAGTGACATGGTTGGAGCTAACGTAACTTCGAACTTCTATTTTCAAAGTCCTTCCTTTTATTTTCCTTCAATGGCCTTGCACAGACAAGAATTAAAGTGGCGCGTGAATTAAGTAGTACACGTCTCGGGACAAAGTTTCTTTATTTTATATCTTAGTGATATATTACTAAATACATTTGGTTATTTTTTTGTTACGTGGACATCTTATCTTTTATTAAATAAAAATACTTTCATTCATCTTTCCTCTTGTATATGATCGGGGGAAATAGGTATGTTAGTGATTTCGGAAGTGGGACGCGGGGTGTTAATTAGGAGAATGGGGTATTGAATTGTTTTTTTTTCTCCTAGAACGGTATTGAATATTTACTTGTACTTCATGTATACCTGCTACGATAAAAAAATATAAATTATATCAAATTCAATCGTTTTATATTTTTTAAGCCGAGGACATACAGAAATGGCTGTCTGGAGAATGACCGAATTATGTATCGCTATTAATAACGTCTGCTACGTGTGCTGATTATATCGATATTTTGCTCGCCAGCTTCCTAACTATAACGAATTTGCCAAGCTATACCATACCCCAACAAGAAAAAGAATGAACAAAATAAGCCTGAGGACATAGATCAAAGGGATAAAAAACTGAGAATTTAACAGAACAGTCACACATCATCTCGTAAAAATTTCGTACCTAGTTTAAGTATATTTCTATTTGTTTATTAATAATAAGTTTTTACTACCAAGGTTTTTTTTCAATATTGTTATTATTGTTTCTTTTCTACTTATGACAATTATGAAAAATAATATCAATAACAATCATTAATAAACCGACGTCAACTCGTCTAGGGCTGATAGAGCAGCTAAAAAACCGGGCAAGAGCATGTCTGACCATGCTCAGTGTATGGTTCCGAAGCTGTTACTACACAAAAATTATCTCAAAAAACAACAACTATGATCTAATTCTCTATTTAAAGTACCACTTTAGTCGCCTGTATCTCAGGAACCAATCAAGTCTACTTAGCCGTGATAGGTTTTCTTTTAAATTCGTTATAATTATACGCTTTCATTGAAGATATTTTTCTGATTTTTTGTATTTGTAGTTTTGGCTGTAGGGTACACTTGACTCTAACAAAAGTTAGCGCTTTAAACATTGATTTAATATTATACTCCAGTAACTTTAGTCAACATGTGTTTGCGTCAAATCCGGTAGTTCTGATTTTTTGCTCACTTGTTTATGTTACTGGCTCAATGAATAACTGCAAAAAATTGCGACGTTCGAAAAAATAATGAATTTTGAAAAGCTTTATCTCAAAAGCTATTAGGTCTACAGAGACAATTCTAGTCTCATATGGTAGCAAATTTAGTTTTGCTTAAGAAACGTCCCGAGAAGGTACTTTCAAAAACTAGTCCTTTAGGGTTATAATAATCGCCAAAATCTGACAAAAGTCTGAAATCTTTTCGGTTTATTTTAATTTTGTTAAAGTTGCGTTCGGCGCTCGAGGTGACAAACTTGGATTATTCATTGGGCCAACATTATAAACAAGTCCGCAAAAATAAGAACTTACCGGCTTTCATGACTCGAGCTTTGTGTTTCCTTTACCACCCGTGTAACATACAATGTTTTTCATCACAATTGCGAGGAAATGAAATACAATCAGACAAAAGATCATATTTTTAACTTACGATTCTCACTAATAATTTTAGCCGCGAAATGGTAAAATTATTTTGGATTTACGGTCGATTTTTCTAGCATATTATATTAGGACACTATTTACGAGAAAGTGTGATAAAAAATATATTTGGAACATCGCCATTATCATAATATTTACGACAAAAGTGAACATCGGACGAATGGAGTGGCATTTCTCATTTTTATATTGTTTTAATTTTACCTAAATGACAAATTATAAAAAAAATACTTTTATCTGATGAGTGATGACTGATGATTGTAAAATCAAACTTTCATGGTGGTTTGTATTTTTTGAGATTAAAATAAAAATTAATAGTGTGACATTTAAGTACTTACATTCAAGACAGGTACTGCAGATTTAGTCAGTCTACTAAAGCCTTTATTTGTGGTATATGCGTATGTGGTACGAAAATGGGTCAAACACACAACAGACGACTTATTTGGCTTGAATAGTTGATCACGCCTATTTCGTGCTAATATTGCGACCCATTTTGCAAGTACTATTTTGGAAAGACCAATCCTACGACACCCCACACTATGGGGTAGACGAGAAAAAACAATACGGTAATAATAATAATAATTGACGTCCAGCAAGCCTACGCACTATCGTTTTGCGTCGTGCATCGTGCCCGGAGGGATGGCAAAGAAGGATAATGCGTAGAGGGCATTACCGTGAAGGACTTGCACGACCGACTTTGTATCCAACCAGCCCCTCACTACTTCTCGCACGACGTGCGGCTGGATGGTGCGTAGCCCTGACGTACGTCAGTTCAGTCATGCATCGTACTTGCATGGTAATGCGTAGACTTGACGTCCGTCATTTTGTTTTTTTAAATATTTTTTCTTGACCTTGGATGCTAGGTCCTTCAGTCGACATCCGTCAAATATTCGCAGTGTTGTCAGAGTTTACGTTTCGCGAACGTCTAGCACGATCTGCACGATGGACTTTGCACGATAGTGCGTACAGCACCATCGTGCCTGACGGTCGTGCGCGGCTGTACGTCAAGAAGGATAATGCGTAGAGGCCAAGTGCGTAGGCTTGCTTGACGTCAATTATTATTATTATTAAGGCCTCTACGCATTATCCTTGTTGATGAACAGCTGCGCACGACCGTCAGGCACGATGGTGCTGTACGCACTATCGTGCAAAGTATCCATCATGCTGGACTCACAGATCACAAATTCTTACTTCGCTCATTCCGTTTCATTCAGAAATTGTGGCTGCTACACTCGCTTCAAGAACCTTTTGTGTATAATATGTTTTTTTTTATTACACAAGCGAAATTCTAAAATCCAGTACATTAATTTGGGAAAAACAAGTAGCTCCCCTGTAAAAAGAGGAGATCTGGCAACACTGCGAAGATTTGATGGATGTCGACTGAAGGACCTTTCATCCACGGTATAGAAAAATAATTTTAAAGAACAAAATGACGGACGTCAAGTCTACGCATTACCATGCAAGCACGATGCACGATTGAACTGACGTACGACAGGGCTACGCACCATCCAGCCGCACGTCGTGCGAGAAGTAGTGGGGGGCTGGTTGGATACAAATTCGGTCGTGCAAGTCCTTCACGCTAATAATAATAATAATTGACGTCCAGCAAACCTACGCACCATCGTTTTCCGTCGTGCATCGTGCCCGAAGGGTTTTTTTTTTCGAGTGCCGGAGATGCCTTTACTGCCTACGAAATAGCAATTTTCGACCCGCCAGATCAAGACTGGCAAAAGTGTTTCCAAAGTCGGTTTAGACGAATGGAAGTTTGTATAAAGCATGATGGAAGAATTTTGAAAAAAATAAATAAAATAATAAAAATATGTTGCATACTTTTTGTTTATCTCAAAGCTCATTTAGTGACCCACGTATACTCTACGTGAGAATACGAACTTAGCCGGTTAAGACCCAAAGTGCCGAGTGGTAAACTCCTAGCAATCTCACGTAAAGATTGGTTTGCCAAATATGTACAGGTAGGTACTGCGATAAATTAGCTGGAAAATAATAAAAGACGAAATTATCGTTCAGTAATAACTACCTACACCGAAAAAAAAAGATTATGAAAAAAATGGTATAGGTATGGAGAAAACAATTCAAAGTGACCAGTTTCAAACACAGATTAAAACAAAGATTTCCTTGTTTTTATAACTTATCAAGTTGCTATATCATTAGGCACTACCTGTCCGCGCCCGGCGCCGCCCGGGTGTAATTTTTTTCATACAATCCTTTTGAAATATACATTACCTCCTTTTCTCAGACGTACTGAATATACACACAAAATTTCATAAGAATCGGTCAAGCCGTTTCTGAGGAGTTTTGTTAACACTGTCACACGAGAATTTTATATACTACTAGAGTACGCCCGCGACTTCGTACGCATAGAATTAGTTTCCCGCTACTCCCCCTATTTCTTTCCGGTGGGGGTCGATTTTCGGAAAATCCTTTCTTAGTGCTCACTTACATCAGGAAAGGAACCCCTGTACCAAATTTCAAATTTCTAGGTACAGTAGTTTCGGCTGTGCGTTGATATCTAAGTCAGTGAGTAAGGTTTTCCTTTTAAATAATTAATATAGAAGATTAGAGATAATAAAATACTAGTAGTAGAAATACTAACCATGATTTTGAAAGAAGTCCTCATCCATCTCAATAAGGGCTCTCTTCACATTTGCTTTTAATCCCTTTGGAGGTTCGTTAGTAACTTTCACGGAATTCTGTAGCACCGACACAGGGAACTTAGGCGTAGGCATTGAGCTCAAGAATAGTCTGAAGTCATGATGAGGCATGCCGTGCTCGCTGGCCATGAAGGCCACGATAATCTCTAAGCTTAACATCCACGATGCAGCTAAATGACAATTCTGAAAAAAAAATATTCTTATTTTATTAACTGCTTAGTTATATTGCTATAAATTTAATTTTTCCTTTGTTCACTTGTTGCATCCCTCGTCAAGTACCTATATTCACAAACGCACTGAGAGCGGAAGTTGCGTGTTGCGCCTTGCGCTGCCTCTCCAACACGGTTTTAATAGTACATTGTTACCTAGGCGCGGAAAGTAAGGGATGTCCTGACGAGGTGGTTAGCAGACCGAGCAATAGCGAGGCCTGCTAAGATAGGAGTCAGGAAATCCTCATTTCCGCCGAGGCATACATAATGCTTTTTTAATACAGTTGCTCAAAAAGCGGTACCTACCTTTCGTAGCTGTATATCGTGCGGAAAGTTGGATTTTTTCGCACTAGTGCTTTTTACTTTTCCTATTTCGCACTAGTGCGTTTTACTTTTACATTTTTTTTTAAATATACTAAGCCGTGCATCTAACCAAAGAGTTTGCATGTTTTCATAAAGTACCAGGAGTCCAGAGGTAATTAGGGGGTGCGTAGCGCAACTTAGATCGCAGGCGATGACGTTACGGGGCGGCGCAGCGGGTGCGGCGGGCGGGCGGTCGCACCCGACACAGCGCGGATGACTTAGGTAGGTGCTTCTAATGTTTATGCACTCCTGGTATTTTTATGGTATTAAAATTTAAGTAATTTCGGACAGAGTGTGTTCACACGTCGTTATCTCACTTCAGAGGTCCGGGGCGAAGAGGACAGACACAGATACACATTTTTTCGCAAATTTATTAAAAAACGTCGTTCGATACACGTGCGGAAATGTCATTCTTCACTCGTCCCGAGTCTCGCTACTCGTGAAGTAATGACATACTTTCCGCACTGGCATCGAAATGTACTATTCTCAAACAATGCGAGGAAATGATACAAATACATGATTAGGTATAAGAATTTTTAAAAAACCTTTGACTAATTCGGAGAGAATGTTTGTTAGCGTCATACGAGTATTAGTTAAGATAGTTTCACGCACAAGGAGCCGCCGCCCGCCGCCGCCGCTCCGCAGAGCCCCGCCCCGCCGCCGCCCCTCACTGCGCCCCCACAAGTTGGGTGTACGGGATTCTTTTCATGGTCCTTTCGATATTATACGCAATAGAGAGCACTTTTAAAAATCAATATGGACATGGACGGAAAGTGTTTTCATATGGTTTTTTTACTCCTAGGAGTAAAAAGAGGCATTTTCCGTCCTTGTGTTTCAATCGGAAAACCGTTATTTCCAAGCATGTTTGAGAAAAATGCTTTTTATTAGGTAGGTACTTACGGGAACGCGCCGCCTCGCGCTGCCTTCACTCTTAATACGTTTGTGACTTAAGTACAAAATAGAGGGAGATTACCGAGCGAAACAAAAGTTGTTATGTTATGTTAAAGTAGTTATGGTTAACATATCAAAACTTAGCACCCTGATACGACCACAATAGATATATTTATTTTATGTAAATATTCTAACTTGCAAGAAAACCCAATCTCCTTTGGGTTTGGCGTTGTTGATTAATTTTTCTGCGACGGGACCTTGGCCCTGACCCAAAGAGATTGAGTGTACGCGGTCTCGAACGCCCATTTCTGTAGCAAACTTCTGGAAAGCACCAAATGGATCGGATCCGGTACTCAGCACAAATACTAGAGGTACAGAACACGCAGTGTCAGCATATCTGAAAAGGAAAAAATACCTCTTCTTCCTTATTTCAGCAATAAGTAAAACGAATAATAATACATCATAGTTAGCTGAAGGAGGTCCACTGCTGGACACAGGCTTTCGCTTTTGTGTCATCCATCGGCTCCCCACGATTCTCACCAGATCGTCGGCTTCCCACGGTCCTCACTCGGCCCACCTTGTGGAAGGCCTACCGACACTTTACAATAATGTCAATTTTATTCTAAGAACTAAGGTAAAGGCACATGCATTCGAATGCTTATGTGGATTTATATGTTTCCACATCATGATGTTGATTTTGATTCTATATTTGGATCTATTTTTTAATTTGATGATTGGTTGGGTTCATATTGTATGTGTGGTATTGTTTTGCATTGTATAAAACATATATTTATTCTGTTTTTCAGTAAGTTGTTGGTTGTTCGATTGTCATGATGGTTCTTAGTAAATATTTTAAAGTTGGTCTACATAACCCAGGATCTCTCGGAAAAAACACAATGATTTAATGGTGGCAGTAATACAGCATTCTCTTGACGTGTTCGCTGTTAATGAAACATGGTTACGCCCAAACGAAGAAGAAAAAGCTCCGAACATCGTATCGTATCGGTTACACACTGCACAGCGTCCCGCGTCCAGCGTCCGTGCGCGGTGGTCGCGTAGGCGGAGTTGCGTTTTACCTTAGGTGGAACAAATGTGGTTTAGACTTAATGTAAATGGCATTAAAATTGTGTTAGGTACTGCATATCGTCCTCCGTGGCTCAACATTGATATGACAGTTCTAAATGCACATGTGAACTCTATAAACGCTCTGGCTTATTATAATTGATTATTATAATCTTGCTTTGTGATTTTACCATTAATGTTCTAGACGCTACAGCTGTCAACCATATAAAATTAAATTTACAAACTATTGGATTGTTTATTTAAAATTAAAATTTAATTTAAAGCAAGTAGTTGATTCGCATACCCACTTTATTAAGCACAGTGAAACCCTGATATCTAATAAAAGTGGGCAATGTTGTAAAAAAAATGTTTCCCCTACCACTTTCACTTTATTAGATAGGAAAATACGTCTTGATCAATCGTAGGTAGGTATATACGTCTTAAAAATCAATCATAGAAACCCAAAGGCACGCCTCGGTGCTCCTCGGACGTTTTCCGCCCCACTCTTCGCACGACCCTCCACGTTCACTGTCTCCCTCTTACCTTTTCGCGGATAGGCCATAGTGACAAATGGGTGTTATTTTATTATACTGCGGATACCAACCAACAACAATAACGTCAACAACCGCCGACCAATCCACTTTCGTCGCACGGACCGAAAAACAGAGACTTCCACGCCGCGGGCCGAAAACTAACCAAACCTAGTACCTAGTCCCGGTCTCCCGCTTGCGGGAACCTCTGGGACGGGGGAAAAGGGCGAGAAGTGTCAATAACCGGTCGCGACAGTCACCGTCCACAAAAAATCTAATTTTCACAAAAAAAATTGCGAGGGTAGATTGTATCATCCGCAATCACATCTACCCTCCAAATCTTTTTTGTGTCCCCCGCCTTGTTGCGATTCCGCAATGGTGGGGGTACCTAGTAAAAGCCCTTTTTAGGGCTACCCTCCGGAATAAACCGCCGGAATGCCGCCAAAAAAGCCCCGGCCTGACCCAACATCGCGCAGGTCCACGCGTCCGAAGGTGTTTGCGAACACCGCCAGGAGACTTGCTGCCATCGCAGAAGGTCGCGCTCTTGTGGAGCGCGCCTTCGCCATCCTGAGGGCAGCCGGCCAAGGGGAAAAACCGTTACCCTCCGGTACCCCGACTGAAGAGGGAGCAGGCGAGCTCTTCTTCCGCCCGCGAGACCTCCCCAGCGATTTCCTGGAGAGCGTCGTCGCCCGGGAATCGTGGCGGGAAGACCAAACCCCCTCGACATCGACCGCAACCGCCCCGGAGTTCGCAAACTCCCCGGGCACGCAAGTGGCATTGAGCGAGCTGCTCGCACGAGGCAAAACACCAGCCCTGCGCGCAGCCTCCACTCTTCGCCCCGCCGCACTTCGGGCCCCGCAACCTCTGGAGCAGCGCCCACTGAAGGCGCGCCCTCCCGTGGCTCGGCCGCCCGTCGGTTCCGACACATCCGCGCCCCGCAAGGCGCCCGAAACCGCGTCTTCCCGAGCACCCGCGCGTGCTGCCAAAGGGTCCGCCAACACCAAAACCGCCGCGCCCGCGTGCGCGGCCGCAACCGCAATCGCTCCCGTAAGTGCGCCCGCGCCCGTGTCTCCGCGTGCACCCGCGCGTGCCGCAAAAGGGTCCGCCAACACCCAAACCGCCGCGCCCGCGCGCGCGGCCGCAAGCGCTACCGCATGTGCGCCCGCATTCGCTCCCGTGAGTGCGACCGCGTCCGCTCCGCCCACTCTCGCGAGGCCCATCCTCGCGCCCGCGCGCATGAGCGTTCCAAAACGGTCGTCGCCACCATCCGCTCCACCAAGAGCCACGGTGCGCTTTTCTCCGCCACCGTTCAGTGCCGCTATGCTACCAACTGTAGCGGCACAAAAAAGGGTAATTAGGACCCCGCCGCAGGCATCACAGCCGCCAGTCTCCATGCCACGGCTAGATTTGTCCCCCATGGACACCACGGGGGCACCACCGTCATCCCCACCTCCTGCCCTACGCAAACCGCAGCAGCCACCTGAGCCGCACTCGCTCCCTCCACAGGCACCAATGCTGTCCTTCGCCGACGTGGTTGCCTCTCCGCTGCCTACCCGCTACCCGCCAATCGTCGTCGAGCGAATCCCAAACTGAGGCCTCCACTTCCGGGCACTAAAAACCCGACTGGGGCGCGCACCAAATCAGGAAGGCCAAGAAAACCGTGCACCCCCCGAAACCCAGGCAGGGCTCCGAGTTGACCCGCAACCAAGATATCGTGGCGACGCAGGAGAGCGCCAATCTCATGGCCTCTGCAAACAACCCCACAAACCCCCCTCCTCGCCGCGGAAAGAAGCGGGGTGGAAGGAACCGTGGTCCTAGACCACCCCAGGATGGTGAGGTCGCGGAAACGGCAGCCACCATCAACGCCCCAGAACCCAACACCAAACCACCAAAGCCGGTTTCGGTCCCAGCAGCCTCCTCTGCCATAGCCCAGGCCACTATTGCCCCCTCCCAGGGACCAGGCCCGAGGAAAGCAGCGCAGACTGACAGGACCGAGATGGTCAAGCTGGCGCTCCAAATTCTGCAGGAGGTGCTGATGGCTCTGCAGACCGGCGAAGACATTGTCGCCATAATCCTCAGAGGGATTGCTCTACTGGTTTAGCAATGGACCCTCTGAGGATTATTCATTGGAACGCCGCGGGCCTCAGAACTAAGATCCCGCTCCTCACCGCTGTACTCCGGGAACAGAACGTTCACATCGCCCTGATCTCGGAGACATTGCTGGAACCTTCCATCCCCCTCAAGGTGCCGTTTTACCACACATACCGACAAGACGAGCATGGGGTAAGGGCCTTCCGAGGACTGGCCGTGCTGGTCAAAAGAGGAGTCATTCACCAACCGCTGCCGCAGATCCACCTGGGTTCGTTGCAAGCCCTCGGCGTGGAGATCCATGTTGCCGCCGCCTGCACGCGAGTCTATGCCATTTAAAGCCCCCTTCTTCCCGACTTTACCTAGCAGAGGTCAGGGCTTTGCTGGACTCGCCGCTGCCCACCTTGGCGGCAGGCGACTGGAACTGCAAGGACCCGGCGTGGAACTCCTCCATCTCCAACACGGACGGTCGCCGACTAGACGCTGAAGCCCACGGCTACCACTTGGACGGCCCGGAGACGCCTACGCACTACCCTGCTCAAGCTGCGCACGCTCCGGACGTCCTGGACATCGCCGTGCACCGTGGACTTCAGGGCCAGCTTCGCCAAGAGACCCTAGATGACGAGGTGCAGTCTGACCACCAACCGGTGCTTCTCGTCATGAACGCGACACCCACGGTCTCCATACCGAGAGCTCCTAGACCCGTCACTGACTGGGAGGAGTTCGCGAGGCTCATGGATGTCGCGGTCCCCCACCAGCCGCTCTCCGACGCCGCGGACATCGACAGATTCTCGATGGGCCTAACCAGTCGCATCCGAGAAGCTCTGTCCGCGTCGTCGAGGCCAGGACGATCCACCAACAAACTGCCCCCACTGCCAGCGCACATCACCAAGATGTTAGGGGACAAGAGGCGTCTCCAAAAGCGCTGGCAAGTCACTCGGTGCCCGGGGCAAAAGGCCGACCTAAACGCCCTGACCACAAGAGTAAAGTCGGCAATGGAAGACCACAGAGCAGCGTTGTGGGAAGAAACGCTAGCCGACGCGGCGGACGATTGGAACTCCATCCATCGTCTATGCCGTCGACTTAGCGGAGCCCCCACCCACACCTGTACGACCACTACTCCACGCCGACGGTACACCACGCTACCGAGCCGAGGACCGCGCTGAAATCTTCGCCGAGTGCCTGGAGCGACAGTTCCAGCCGAACCCATCTGACGAGGCGGACCACATAGCAGCAGTTGATGAGCACCTTCGCACCTACTTCTCCACGCCGATAGCTCTCAATGAAGACCCCATCTTCTTCTCCCCCGGCCGAGTCAAGCGCATGATCACGAGGACAAAGCCCAGAAAGGCTCCTGGTGCGGACGGCATCACAAACGCCACCGCGCAATCGCGGCGGTAACGCACCTCTTTAACGGCATCCTCCGCACCGGAAACTTCCCACAAAACTGGAAGTCTGGAAACGTGATCATGCTGCCCAAACCGGGGAAGAACATTCTGAAGCCCGAGAGCTATCGGCCCATCACCCTCCTCCCGAGCATCTCGAAGGTGTTCGAGAAACTGCTGCTCACCCATCTGGTCCCTCACATCATGCCCCGCCCCGAACAATTTGGGTTCCGCGCTGGACACAGTACCACGCTCCAGCTGTCCAGGGTTCTGCACCACATGGCGGTCACCGCGAACAAACGCGAGCACACGGCTGCAGTCCTCTTGGACATGGAGAAGGCCTTTGACCGGGTCTGGCACTCAGGCCTGGTCCACAAGGTCGCGCTGTCCTCGGCCCCCCGCAGACTGACGAAGGTGATCGAGTCCTTCCTCACGGACCGGACCTTCAGAGTGGTGGTGGAAGACGCCACCTCCGAAGATCGCCCAGTAGCAGCCGGAGTCCCTCAGGGCAGCTGCCTCTCCCCGGTATGTTACGACCTCTACACGGACGACATACCGGTCGTTGACGGTTCCCACCTGGCCCTGTACGCTGACGACGTGGCATTCTACGCATCCTCCTTCAAGCCCGAGCATGCCGTCGTCAAGCTGCAACGCCAACTCGACGCCCTACCAGTTTGGCTAGCCAGGTGGAGGCTAACCGTCAACGTGGCGAAGACTCAGGCGATCTTCATGAGTAAGTGCATCCGCTGACTTCCACCACTCTCTCTACTCGGACAAGACATCTCCTGGTCCCCGGTAGTTAAATACCTGGGGATCAGCATCGACCGCAGACTCACGTATGCCCAGTGCTCCGTTCCAGCGTCCCTCTGCGGGTGAAGCTCGGGGTCTATAAGACCTATATTAGACCCCGCCTCACGTATGCCGCACCCTCCTGGTACGCCCTCTTGGCCGCAGGTCACAAGAAAAAGCTGCAAGTACAGCAAAATCTGTGCCTGCGTGCCATAACAGCTGCCCCCCGCTACGTGAGGAATGCCACGGTCCAGAGGGACCTCAAGATCGAGAGCCTGGACGACTTCATCGGTCGCCTTGCCACGTCGATGTTCGCGCGAACAGACGTGACGCGTTTCCCCCATTTGAGGGACATCGCGCCCCAGCACGCGCGGCCCCCCGACGGCAAGGCTTACCCCCGCGATCTCGACACGGCGACGACGTCGACACCCCAGCAGGACCCATGAAGACGCTGCTCTGCTTGTAGGTCGCTAACCGGGACTCCCTGAAAGGGGTCCTAACCGGCTGGCTTGGCTCGCGAGCAGCGTAACCTCCCGGATTGACGCCTCCCTCTCCTCACCTACCCAATCTCCCCATCCAACCCCACCTCCCCGCAGCCTGCGCCTTCGGCGCCGGCTGCTATTCCCAGGACCCGGCCGTTTTTACGGTCGGCGTAGACCACCCCGGTCGGGGGCCATCAGCCCGTAACCGGCTCCTCATCGTCCACTAAGAGGGAGGATCGAGACGACCAACTGCCTCTTACCTTTCGCCACATTCTCTGTCCCTCTCTGTTTCTCCAGGAATGTCCACGCCTCGTCGGGACTGACTCTGGATCCGCCCCATAGATCTGCAATATTAATAGCCCCTCCGATCGCTAAATTAGGTACGCAACGTACGCAAATCCTCGCAGCCCACAGTACGCAAGCAACATTACGCAAACAGACCCTCGGAGCCCACCAATAGAAGAACAGACCCTCGTACGCCCATAGAAGAAGGGATCTCCCTGGGGAATCACATAGAAGCTTGCTACTCTACAGTTCGCACGTCTCTCAAGACACTCTCTCGGTCGCTCAGCTACTGGCAATAGTAAAGAAATCAACGACCTTTCTTCCGAAACCAACCAGCGGGCTAACGCCCACCCACCCCTACAGTCCACTTACAATCGACATAATTATGTGCGGGGCAATAACAGTTTCGACGTCCCACACAAGAAGCAAAGCACACTTGAAAAGTATATCTTTCGCATAAATTTTAACGCAGATTGATTATGAGTTAGACAAAGAGGTATATAGCAGCGCATTTCGGCTTAAATCGGAGTATCAAACCGGGGTCATATTTGAGGCCACCGTGGTGTCAAAACGCGACAAATTTAAAAATTATTAACTTATGGACATATTAGACCAACCTCCAAAGAAGCTGCGGTGTATTCTTTCGTTGTATAATACTGTCACAATTGTATCTACGCGGTACAACAAATTACAAACTTCATTATTGAAACGAAAGTATAATCCACAATTACAATTCATAATGGCCTGCGCTGTCCTAGGATGTAAATCGCGCACGGTATTTAAAGAAAATGCATCCGAATACATTAGCTCTCACAGGCAAGTCGGTATTTTGTTATTATTTAGTTATTCCTGCAGTGATTTTGTGCCTTTAAAAGAGTAGATAGTATTGCAGAACAAGTATATATTTAGTTGAATGTAAGTTATAACGAAACATGTATTATTTTGAATGTTTTATAAATTTAACATCGGATATAATAGTGCTGAAAAAATTATATCGACAAATAAGTTTATTTTATTTAGTTATCCATCTTAGTAGAGATGGAACCCAATTTGACTTGGTGGCCTAATAAATTCTACACCTTTCATTTTAGATTTCCAGAGGACAGTTTTTTAAGGGAAAAATGGGTTGTGGCCGTTTGCGCGTTTGGCCAATTGCTCCTGGAAAAAACATCACCGCGTGTGTTCAAAACATTTTGAAACCTACTGCTTCCTAAAATTGCCAGTTCCAAACGTAGACTCCGACCAATTGCCCTGCCAACTTACTTAATTAGCAATAAAGTTATTATGTAAATATTGTAAAACGATTTTACTATAGGTATTGATAATCAATTAAGTAATATCGTATTTATTGATATATTCATACACTATTTCGAGTTTTCAGGTTAAGTAAAACAACGAAGGTTTTTTTATGTAGGTACTTAGGGGAAGATGGGGTGGCTTCGTACAAAGGGAGCATTCGTACAGTGGTCATATCTCGACTATCCAACATGCTGAAACGTTCATATTTGTATGCGTGACTGCCGCTCATATGCATAGGCTACCCTCAAAAAGCGATGGCAGTGCGGCAGCAGATTTCGCCAGAAATAATTAATATAATATATGTGTTTTCGCGACCCGAAAGTAATTTTTGGTTCTCCTTTGAATGCGTCTGTCTCTAATAAGTTTTACTCGATTTTTTTTTATGTAGTTTGTAATGAGATGCTTGAGATTAATATGTAAACAATGGTTTTGGGATTACTTTAACAGTTATTTGTTATTTAGATTTTTTTTCGGATCGTTTTGGTTGGACCGTACAGTCAAAATGAATGTAATTTTATACTGTACGAATGCACCCTCTGAAAGTTAAAAAATATATATCAAGAATAATTATAATCACAAAACCAGGTCAGTAAGATATGCCTAAAAGTTGTCTGTAACAGGTGAGTTAAGGCCTCTACGCATTATCCTTCTTGACTTACAGCCGCGCACGACCCTCAGGTACGATGGTGCTGTACGCACTATCGTGCAAAGTCCATCGTGCAGATCGTGCTAGACGTTCGCGAAACGTAAACTCTTACAACACTGCGAAGATCTGGCTACGTAGATCTGGCAACACTGCGAAGATTTGACGGATGTCGACTGAAGGACCTAGCATCCACGGTCAAGAAAAAATATTTAAAAAAACAAAATGACGGAAGCAAAGATGAAGGAAAACACTAGATCCCGTGTAGCCAACTGTCAAGCGTACCACCTTTTTCTTCTGTGTACAACACAGTTTTGTAGCCAATTTTTATTGGTCAATACCCGACATGTGAACCCTACTAAATTAAGAAGAATGGGATAGAATAAGCGGCTAGTCGGATAAAGACCTAAGAAAAAGTGTCACTTAATTTAGTCGGATTACTGTTGTTGTTCGCGATCTGTGCGCCCATCCGTCGGAATTTTAAAATAATTCTCCGAAAATATATTTCTTCGACAAGTTATCAGTGAATTATTTAAGTATAGGTTCAGTGGAATGACGTGTGTATTTCGTGGGTGTAAATCCCGAATGGGAAATAAAGAAAATGATCCACAAAATATAAGCTTTCACAGGTGAGTGATGTTTTACAATAAAACTGTTGATTTTCGGCCATAATCCGGCCGTTTTGCAAGTATAACTAGAAACATTATCATGGTATTACGTCTTGTAATTAATACAAAGGCACTATGTGCAGTAAATATGCAATTTAAACACATTTTTAGATTTTCTTTCGGAAGTAAACAATAGTGCTTCCAAAATTAATATCGATAAGTAAACTTTCGATATTTTCATAGAGTAAATGAGTAAATACATGCAAATACATACAATAATAATACATGAGTAATTATAATCATGCTGTGTTCACATCTAGTAGAGCGTACACCATATATAGCGCCCAATGTATAAAATCTTTAAGTATTCTTGTGTAACGTTCAGTTTTATGACCCAATAAAATAAAAATAAAATATATATATATATAAATATCAAAAAGTGAATACATTTTGGGTTAAATAGCGATGCCGAACAGTTAAAAGGCCGATGTTTTAAATGTCGAAACTTACAACGTTTTGGCACAGGCGTGTGCCTTTTATAGACATAGGCATAAAATACTTATTGTAGATATTTGGATCATTAGTTATTTTAACATCGGTATTTTAATTTAATATGTATTTTTTACGTACTGTAAAGGAAATTGATTCCTAGACCATTTTGGACCATGTCGTAGTGACATAATCAATTAAAACGTAAGAGACTTCTTATGATTTTATTTAAAGTGTCACTTTGACATAGTCCAAAATGGTAAAGGAATCAATTTCCTTGACTGTACGTACCTATCTATCGATCGGTAAAAGAGCCTACTATATGTGATATTAATTAATTGTATTGTTTCAGATTTGCAGTATCGCTCGGATTTTAATAAGAAATATATATATATATATATTCAGTAATCACATCCATTCATACGCAACCCAAACAAATTAACCTTGATGCTCCAACAGGAATGGTTGGAGCGATGCTCTGACAGAAATGGTTCGTCGTTGTTTCAGAAGTTGCAATGCAATCCGGCATCAAAAAAGGTCACAATCTGTCTTCCAATTACTGTCTTACAATTACAAGGCTTATTCATCATTATTGAAGATAAACGTTTTATTTTTAAATAAAAACTGTAAAAACTGACTTTTTTATTACACGACAAAAAAGCTAATTTCTCTGTTTACTTTTTCGAAATAAGGCCACTTTTCAATTGGTAATCAATCGCAATTATTATTGAAAATAGGCTTATCCTTTGCCTTTTAATGAAGAATGTCAGTAGGTACGCCAAATCGCTTGAAACTTTGTAGCAGTAAAGTTTATAAATAAACAAACATACTACTTTTTCTTTTATTCAAAAAGACTCAGTAGTTTTGATTCTATGAACGTTTAAAATTTGGGTCAATAATATTAAAGTCACATATTTGTAGCAGTTTTACTTGACATTGCTATTTAGTCGTAAACTACAAAAATTATTTAAGCTTAAAATAGCATCAAAATAAAAAGCCATTATAAAATACAATCCATATAAAAATGCTAAAAAAAATGATTTATTTTCATGTTTCTTGTATGGGGACCCCTCTTGGGATTTGATTTATTGTTCATTGTACAATTTTAAACGATAGATTTTATAATAACACGTATTCTGTGAAAAAATCAACTGGCTACTTATAACGGTTAAAAAGTTATAGCCCTGTAAACTTACTTTTTCATATAAGGGCGCGTACCGCTGTTAAGCGATGACGTCATCATCCGCGAGCGCTAGCCGCCGAGTTTCGAGCGCCGCATACGAAGTTTAAAATTTAATATCTCGAAAACTATTTGACGTATCGAAATTATTTTTTTACAGTTATTTTTAGTTTTGAATGAATAATACGGTAAGCCAAAAATCTAAACTGGCTGACAGTCTCTATTATGGTGTAACGTTGCATTTATTGCGTGAAACGGAACCTAAAGACTGGGGAAATATTTAAAGTGTATATGGCAATACTGTTCATAACTTTTGATTGTCAAACGTCAACACCATACATTTGTAGGTTGGTGTTGCCGCGTTAGGGTAAATTACTATAGGATTGCGGGAATATTAAATATTTGGAATTAATCAATAAATGGAGTAAATAGTTATTTACATTTATTGAATAAACAAAGCAATTCAAAGATTTCTTTTGACAGTAATTGTATATACAATAATTAAACAAACACATTTCAGTCAAAGGAACATTTAATGTAGTAGGTAATTTATTAATTAAGTACCTGATTACCCAGATTAATCAGTCTAATTTGTATAGCTACATTCTATGCATTTTGGTTGCATCTATGTTTTGACTAGCTTTCATCAAAGCCATCAAGATGATGGCCCATTATAAAATCAGACTTAAGCTGAATGACAGAGGAGAAGCCATCCTCAATAATTTAACCAAGCTCATGCTGTGGAGATATCGCACATACTTTCAGTCATATTTCGGTGAAAGAAACTTGTAAGTATTAATTAATAACATTTTTCTGATGGAGGCATTTGTGGCAATTATTGTGCAATTCTCTGACCATAATTATGGTGAATTTTCAGTGATTGTTTCTCACACGTGGAGAGGAGGGAATGTCTTAGCGTCGAGATTACCAGGGGTTTTCCTTGAAGTTTTCCGGTAAGATTCATAATTTAGTTAACCTAAAATGTTAGCCCTCATGTCTCATATAGTTCATAACCGTCGTGCTAATCAGAGCAATTTCTCTCTGTCTTTACAGCTGGACTGGGTTCTATTCTATTCTATTCTGTTCTATTCTATTCTATTCTATTCTATTCTATTCTGTTCTATTCTGTTCGGTCTATTCTGTCTATTCTATTCTGTTCGTTTATTCTGTTCTTCTGTACTACAGTATAGTTTCAATTTCTGTTATTCCGTTTAGATACTTCCAGAATAATTTAGCCTTCTGATTTGCCATTATGGTTGAATGATTTATTTTGTAGTATGCATTCAGTTATTCCGATTCAGCGTCCAACTATATTCAGGTTCAGTAAAGCTATGAAGTAGCTTATTTAGTCATTCAGTATTTCGCAGGAACACTCTTTAGATCTGTAAGTAATAAATTCATGTTTAGGTTCCTGATCATTCAGTAAACATTCAAGTTAATGAAGTAGGATATAAAGGTATAAACCAACCTTTAGCAGGCGTGCCATAGGCACGAGGATTCAGTAGACCTTCACAAGCTGCTGTGAGCTGACCGAGGATACTGTGGCTTGCAACGCAGTATGCTGGGGCCGCACCACCAGTCTGCCAACCCAGGACTACATCGAGTCGATCGTCCAGGAAGGAAGGTTTTCTTCAGATCAAGGTCTGTAAAAATAATGTTTATAATTAGGGAATTAGGATATCAATTATAGTTATTTGAACAATCAGATTGGAATTGGTGGCAACTCTATAACTAGGGACTAACAACTTACTATCTAAGAATTGTGAATTATAACTTAAGAACCTTTACTTGTGTAACGACCAGCCTTCCGCTGAGCTAAACATATTTTCTGGTAGAGTAAGAATTATGTGCAAAGTTATGTTCACAATTTAATAACATCTTGTATAGAGCTGCATAGGAATAAAGACTGTGATATTTACTAACCTGTTTCATTAAGCACCTCATACGTCGTCCCAGTTAACTCCATCTCTTCATCTTATTCTACAAACATTCTGTTACGTTATTTCGACTCTTTTGAGTATATTCTGTTTTTGTCACGAGGTGTAACCATCCGGGAACTACGCCCGTGACAATGGTTAAACCTAATATATCGATAAACCGCACATCACTGACTGCAAACTTACGCACACTAATGCAGAGTGACACACACGAACACACCTAAAAAGTGGTACGCTTTTGAAATCCAATCGAAAGCGGTCATATATAGACAACTCTTTTTAACGAAGGGCATTTGTAACAGATGCGAAGAGTACTATTCTATTAGCCGTTTTTACACTCTCTCTATGTTTTACTACCTCTATGGACGGAAGTCAAGTCTACGCATTACCATGCAAGCACGATGCACGATTGAACTGACGTACGTCAGGGCTATGCCCTCTACGCATTATCTAACTGTGCCATCCCTCCGGGCATGATGCACGACGGAAAACGATAGTGCGTAGGCTTGCTGGATGTCAATTATTATCATTATTAGCGTGAAGGACTTTCACGACCGAATTTGTATCCAACCAGCCCCCACTACTTCTCACACGACGTGCGGCAGGATGGTGC
This sequence comes from Acleris literana, assembly GCA_946894065.1. Classification (NCBI taxonomy): domain Eukaryota; kingdom Metazoa; phylum Arthropoda; class Insecta; order Lepidoptera; family Tortricidae; genus Acleris; species Acleris literana. Next base: position 82,404,974 of record OX335668.1, read on the forward strand.
GTAGCCCTGACGTACGTGACGTACGTCGGTTCAATCGTGCATCGTGCTTGCATGGTAATGCGTAAACTTGACGTCCGTCATTTTGTTTTATAAATATTTTTTCTTGTCCATGGATGCTAGGTCCTTCAGTCGACATCCGTCAAATCTTCGCAGTGTTGCCAGATCTCCTGTTTTTAAAGGGGAGCTACTTGTTTTGGGATGTATCTACTGCTCTACTGTCTTTCCCAAAAAAATCTACTGGATTTTAGAATTTCGCTTGTGTAAAAAAAGACATATTATACACATAAGGTTCTTGAAGCGAGTGTAGCAGCCACAATTTCTGAATGAAACGGAATGAGCGAAGTAAGAATTTGTGGTCTGTGATAGCATGATAGATACTTTGCACTATAGTGCGTACAGCACCATCGTGCCTGACGGTCGTGCGCGGCTGTACGTCAAGAACGATAATGCGTAGAGGCCTCTACGCACCATCCAGTCGCACGTCGTGCGAGAAGTAGTGGGGGGGCTGGTTGGATACAAATTCGGTCGTGCAAGTCTTACACGCTAATAATAATAATAATTGACGTCCAGCAAGCCTATCGTCGATGATGAGATGGTGACTATCGTTTTCCGTCGTGCATCGTGCCCGGAGGGATGGGACGGAAAGATAATGCGTAGAGGGCATAACATTCATCTCATTTAAAAATAGCGGTCAGATTTTTTTTACAAGGCTTAAAGTAAAAAGTGTACGAAGCCACCTCACCCATCTTCCCCTACTTAAAAAGCTAAAATCAGGGCATCTATTTCAATTGCTTTAATTTCGTAGGTAATCATATCGTTAATGATAAATCATATTGTTAACAAGATTAAGACATACCTAAAATGTGTTAAAACAAATTGGAATAGAACTACCTACTGCTGTACTCCTATTTTATACGGTTACTTAACTGACAAATATTTTTAAAATACGGCAGAACTACGAAACATACTTATTCATATACAATTCGCAATCGAGTAGTGTAGATATCGATATTATTGCCTAGTCCCATATCTAGACCATGTTTACATAATGTTAACTTTTGACAAATGTGTCAATTTTCCTCCAAAAATAAAAGAAAACCGTGTACAACCTTACTTTTTCAGACATATAGTGTTCTCTTTTTAGCATATTCAATTTCCCTGAAGAGTAAAGATGACCACTAATGCTTTTATCGTTTTTTATTTTATTACTCCTTCTATGCTAGTTCTTATTCTGTGGCAGAATCAAATACCTAGTTACCATGAGACAATATTTCACCTGACATATATGTCAGGTGAAATAAGGCTTGCTACACATCGTAAGTAGAGGTGTATAAATGCGAGTACAGACACCTATTTCACAATTAATGCTGCGCTTTCCTTGGGGTTTAAATAAGGATACCCGTCATATTGTTTTGTAAAACGGTAATATTAAAGTCCTAGGAAAATAAATTATGGCTAGCCACACTGATATTGTAATGTACCTATCGCTCCAATGGATGCTTTTTTAATGTGACGTCTGTGAAACTGCCACGTGAGCCTCGTCTCTGTCAGTGTCATTGTCAGTCATCGTTATCAATGTCATCATGCAAATGCAAAGCTAGACTTGTTTTCAGTTTCCAGTGCACTCTGTTAAGTCTAGCTATATACTATATAGGTATAAAAAGGGTGTATTGCCTATGAATGACGTGCGCAGCTTCTATTGATTTACAGTGTAACACTGCCCTAGTTAAATTGTTACTAGCTACCCTGTTTGTTTGAATGCTGATCAGTGATCAATAACATCGACGCAAACTATTTTATAATTGGTGAGTAAGTTGCAATGTACGTAGCACCTAACTAAAAAATGGCAGCACGAAGGCGCAAGTAAGTTATATTATAAAACTGCTGTTTTAAATATTCTGAAAGGGCAGTTTTGTCATGTTTGGTAATTCAATATCTTTCAGACTTCTTGGACCCCGCCAACGTAGGAAAAGTAGAAACGAGTCTCCAGAGATGGTTCCTGTTACTCAACAGACAGTGACCCTAAATAATGGCATTAAAATGCCTCTAGTTGGATGTAAGTATAACTTCTTAGCCTATGAGGGATATATTTAAAAAACAATTTAAATAGCCGGTAAACTTAAAATACAAATTAAAAAAGGTTTGCTTTTATGCATTATAACTCTATAATCCAATAAATATTCTTAATAAAAATACTAACACTTGCAAGCTTATGTGAATTGACCTTTTGAATGTGTTATGTCAAATGTAAAATGTGTCTGTCACCCAAATGCCAAACATATTTGCTAAATTTTAAAATGTTGGACTTGACAGCAGCGCGTGAAGCTAACTCACATGGCGTTAGCTTCTATTTAGTCCACCAGAGTAAATCTCTTTAACCGAACAATTGTCCTCGTGTGTGATATCTATGGACTTGTTTCTCCAATAAGCAAACACAGGATTGATGGGGCAAAATTGTACCTGCGCTAGTGATTAATTAAATATTGACTAAGTTTTTTCGACACCGTTAAAAAGCAATTGTCAATCATCATAATCAATGGTCAAATTTAGATATCTTTTAATAATTTGTAAACCTCTTTTATTTATACTTATATACCAACTATTCCATAGTCAAACAAAAATTTCTTTTTTAAGATTTTATTTTACCACTTGATCGGCGTGACTAATATGTATATTCATTCCAAAAAACTGCAAAAAGGTGCAGACGGACGGATGGACGGACATGGCGAATCTAATATAAGCGGTAAAATAAAATCGTGAAGAATTAATTTTTGTTTGACTACAGAATAGTTGCGATAAGTATAAATAAAAGAGGTTTACAAATTATTAAAAGATATCGAAATTTGATTGAAAATTTCTTTTTAAGGATGTCGATAGAACTTAGTCTATATTTAATTAATCACTAGCACAGGTACAATTTTGCCCCTGTCAATCCGGTGTTTCTAATAAGTCCATGGTGATTGTCTAAAACTCATTACTGGCGAAATACACCTTGTTTAACACAAGGAGTGAAAGCCATTAATTAGGAAAAAAAAAAGAGAGATGCAAACGAGCATGTGGGTTACCTGATGGGAAGTATTCACAACCGCCCATAAGCACCAGCACAGCATGTCGAAAGTGAAACGCGTCTTTAAAGTTCATTTCCAAATTTGAATTTTGACAAAGCTTCAAATCTTACTGCATAAATTATAAGTTTGAAATTTACTTAAAATGTACGTTTGAAAATGAGCTTTAAAATATACGGTGTATATCTACATCATTATGCATTTAAGGGTTAAAATGCTTCGAATGGTTCTTTAGGGTCTCCCCAGACCTATCGACGCGGAATCGGCTTGAGCTGGTAAGAAAAAGTTTTATGCCTCATGTGGCTTCAAGCATGAAATTATTCATAATATTTGTTTTGTAGCTTCATACCAAACACCGCAAAAAAAGAATCAAATGGTCAAAAACGTTTTATTAATCAAAAACGATAAAATTTTTGATCCTGATGTGATGAACTTTCGAACGAAATGGAAACAAATCGTTTCTTAGGTATTAAAGACGAAACTGTTTCGAAAAATATACCGTTATTCAAGCCCTGGTTGCCGGCCATAAGGGGGATTGCTATGGTGTACAAATTACAACTTAACCTTTTCAACGCCATAGTCGGCTCTGGCCGACAACTAAAAGTCGTGCCACTGACGCCACGTCGGCTACAGCCGACAAGAGTTCAAGATTAAAAGAGACTTTGTTTGGTAGCAATAAGGTGTAATTTGCATAGCATAGCAAACTTGTTTGGCGTGTGGGTGGCACATTTTGTATTCGACGTATGGCGTTCAAAAGGTTAATTAATATGAAACAAGGTCTCTTTTAATCTTGAAATTGTGATGGCTATACCTGTTGTGGCGTCAGTTGCACGACGTTCGATGACAGGAGGAGCCGTCTGTGGCATTCAAACGGTTAAACTTAATACACAGTGCGAGTGTATTCTAGTTTTCATAATTAGTGTTTGCGTTAACAAGTGGTGTATTGTAATTTTCAACCAATTTCATCAATAGAAAAATCTTGTTCATTGTAAATAAGTTCCAGGTACTTTTTTAACCTATTTAGACTTTTTCTAATTATAGCTTTCTTATTTCAAGGTATTTTTAGCTCGAAAGCAATTCCAGTACAAAAAATGATTGGTATTGTCCACATATTCGTCTTCGATTTTTCACATTTTTCCTAACAAATAGCGCTGTTCAATTTTGACTATAAATCAATTAGTTCGTAACTAATTTTTATAGTTACCAGTAGGTATAATATAAGTAACTTACTAAATTTAGAATTCAGCACAATGTATCAACTGTATAACCCCACATTATGTGGTTGTAGGTACACCTCTACATTTTTTTCTCAGAATACACCATCACTGGCCTACTACAAAATTCTTAGTCTCTTTTACTTTTTTATATGATAACTAGTAATTGTTTTTTGGGAGGCGATGCAAATCTATAAAAAGAACATCATTTCAAAATGTGAAGCAAGTCGCTTGAATACATCCCAAAAAACAGTACATTAAAAAAACATAAGTCGAGAACTGTCACAATTAAGATGTTGATACTCAGCATAAATATTCTTCACTATAAGGGCCGACTTACTATGGAAACCCGACTGGCCTTCCCTCCATATCTCATTAAATATTGATCACATAGAAAAATTGTGTAGAATCTTTTTTGTAGAGACTTTTATGTAGATTTATTATGTAGGTAATTGAAACTTTTTTGTTATGGGCCTTCGTTTACGAGTTATTTACGAAAAAGTAAAAAAAGGGACCTACAACAAGTTATACAAGATTTTGTTAGACAGAAGTCTTTGTAGGAAACCATTTATTTTTCGACACAATGAATTTTTTTATCTGAAATTACCGTTTTAGAAGAGTTACTTTATCCTTAAACCTATTTAAAAAAAATCTGATTGGGCTATACTTATATAAAAAAAATATGTTCAGAGATAACAATTTTATGATAATAAAAAAAACTTTAACCGTCAAGAATCGAATTAGCACTTATTGATTAAAATTATTGGAAATGACCGCCTCTATGTCTCTGTTCGATTTGATCCACACTTCCAAGGACACCATGTACATAGTTGTAAAAGTAACCTCACTTATTGCAGCTTCAACATGCATTCTCTACAGCTTTTACGTTTTTGGGACGTCATCTTTACAATTCTCGTAGATTAAACGACAAATTAACATATCCTCTTAGTTATTACAATATTGCCCATGGTGCCGTTTTGTAGCGATATTACTGTCACTTTTGCCCTCTTATGTGTTAAAGTGACAGTGATACCGAACGGGCCCTAAGAAAATCCTACAAAAATCCTACAAAGCACTTCAAAATAATTTTTGGTTAGCGCTGGTAGATGTGTAAAAGTGCCCGTACGGCCTACTTTCTGAATAAATGTCTTTTATCTTTTATCTTTTAAGTCCTACGAGGATACAGAAAAAATATTGACTGCCTCAAAATAAACATTTATATTGTTTATACTTATAGCTTATAGCATAAAGCTGACTTTGTTATAATTGTTTTGTTTACATATTGTTTTATAATTTATTATGAAGATTTAGAGATGCGGTCACGAGACAAGGTACTGTTGTTCATGGTGTTCCTGAACAGGCGAATGAAACCACCATAGAGATTGCAAGTGTAATTTGCTCTCAGAATCTGCGAGCTGCAAGTTCTGAGAGCAAATTGCACTTCAAACATAACATTGCAGTCTCTTTAAGTCTGCCACTGTCTTGGTAAGCCAAGGAAGTCTTCTTACCCGAGACCCATACTAATGTAGGTATCTCTCGTCCATTGGTCTGCATAGTGCAGTGTGGGCTGCTAAGACTAAACTTAAAGGGTCAGGGATGACAATGTCCGAGTTCCTGACAGATAGCAGTGTTTATGGGGGCTCGGCGGATTCATGTGATAAAAGGGGACGAGCGGCACAACAGTACTACTGCCCCTCTAAAACCCAAATAACTTCGTGGGGTTCACAATGTTTATTCTGTAGCTCAAAAAGCACATACATGACGTCATGACTTCTGTTCTTATTCCAACTATTCTTGCTTTCGATAATTTCTTCACTATTTTAAGTAGTTGCCTTCTCTGCATTAAAGTACTCTTTTTTTCTTACAAACCGGGTCTCACTTTTAGGTATTAGAGTTCCGATTTACCATTGGGCGTTTCTTCATTGACATATTGGTTGACTTAAAAGCAAAGTGACAATCACTTTTGCTTTTCGTTTTGCAGAGAAGTACCTACCGATAGTTTGGTCTCAATGTTTGGTGACAGAAAAGTTTTTATTATTATTTTAGATATTTATTTAATTTTCTGTAAATTAGGTTTTTTATAACAAATATTCAAATATAAAAGTAAAATAACAATACCAATACAAAAAAAAGACATTATAAAAAACCTAACATACGAGTGCCGCCGGCAGCGGGGCAGGGCTCAAGCTACCGGTGGTTAGGGCTGCACTTATTATTATTATTTTAAATAATTTTATTTAATTCAGCTGTTTTTTTTAAATGTTATTATGGTGACTAGTTAATAGTTAACTATTTGACTGGGGTAATTTCCAATGTGGTTATACCTACTTAAGTTTATTTTTTTAGGGTTCCGTACCCAACGGGATCCTATTAATATGCCTACGCTGTCCTTCCGTCCGTTCGTTCTTACTTTAAGAGCTGTATCTTTTGAACAGTAATAGAGGGTTATTATTCCCTGTTACGACCAATTTATTAACACTGATAACAGCTAGGATTTTTTTTCTCATCTTTTACCTGGTAACTAAATGTCAATAAAAATTCCCCACTTACCACTAACTAGTGGGATTTTTTCCCAGTAGTTATCACCGAATATTTTTGTTACCACCAAGTTTAGAGGTAAAAGATGAGAAAAAACATCCCAGCTGATACACGTGGTAACAAGTTGGTGGTGACACATGGGAATAACCCGTAATAGATAGCACGACATTTTTTTTAGAATATGTGTTATTTTATTACACTTATTACGGCCGATTTACTAACATTTTTAAAATACTGTGAAATAATAAAGGGATTTACAATAACAGTTTTCTTTCAACGTATTTTTATTTTTGTTGTTTCGTCAAAACGGTAAAACGTACACGCGTCGATTTTGGTACGATTATAACACTGATAACAGCTGGGATTTTTTTGTCATCTATTACCTGGTAACTAATGGGAATAAAAATTCCCAACTGTTACCACTAACTAGTGGGTTTTTTTTTTCCAGTAAACCATCCAGAGATACTAAAATTTTGTCAAGTGTGAGTTGGGCTCGTGCTGATTCGATTTCAAATCGGAATATAATTCCTAGTGTGCGGTGGTACGGAACCCTCGATGCGAGAGTCTGACTCGCACCTGACCGGTTTTTTTTATTTTTTCTGCTTTTGTACCTGTGATCCACGGAGATTGAGACGTAAATGTTAATCCTTGCTTTTTTGAGTAAACCTTATGAACGCCAAGCTACGAAACAACTTGCTACCTAGCAGACGCCACAACAAAAACATACAACCGATCTCTAAAAACGTAGGGTGGCGGCATCAATGTAGGACACTTTTAGCAGAAGGCACCAATAATGAACACATAACTCTTAATTATTCAAAGATCATAATAGTAGTTTATGTGACTGTACATAATGCCTAATTATGTACAGTTACATACACTACTTTATCTACACTCATATCATAAACCCTCTATGATGCGTTCAGAAACCGCAAATTATGACCAGCAAATAATCTGCGGCATTAATCTTATGGATTCATAAGAACATCGATTTCAATGTTCTTGTGACATTCAAATTTCGAACATCTCTGAAAAACGAAGAAATTTGATTTGACCGCTATTCTAATATCAGTCGAGATGACGTTTAGTCGAAATGAATTGTCAATTTGCATACAAAATTGGACAATGTCGCACGTAAGTAAGATATCGAACGATATGATAGTTGGAGCCGACTCTAGTTTGTCTAGGGTTTATGATATGATACGAGTGTAGAAAAAGTTATTAATTGATTGTCTCAAAATAAATGAATAGCCCTTATCTTCTGTATTAGCATAAGAAACAAGTGTCCATGATTGGGCCTTGTTCATTACTGGTTCCATCACCCTAGTGATTCCAAAACATTTTTTTTGCATGAAATGCATTTGAATTTAGTGTAAAGTCACAACACTACTTGTTCCGTACCAAAATGGTAGAAAAGGAACCCTTATGGTGAAGACTTCGGTGTCTGTCTGTCTGAAACTAGAAGCTATCAACATTAAATTTGGCATAGCTGTAGTAAAAAAAATATGAAATTATTTTTCGAAATATTTGAAAAAATGGAGTCAAAAATGAAAGTGACTTGATTACAGTAAACGGGATGTCATTGATGTATCACGAGCTTATCTTTGCTAATAAATACAGGGTAACATCGAAGACGTGATCAAAAGTGATAAGCTTAATTAAGCATTAAAGTGGGATTCTAATAATCTATGTATATACAGTGGTGGCAACATAATTAGGGACACTTGTTTTTTTCCCATACAATTGCCTATAAATACGGCTTTTCAATTTTGACAACCAATCAAAAAGTCCTTATCCAATTTTATTTTTAGTTACACTTATCGTTAATTAATAAAGTAAAGTTTAAATGTATGTACAATTTATCTCTGTTGAGATCGGATCTTTCATTTTATAAAGATTTGAAAAAATAAATATTCGGCGCTCATACAAAGTTGTAGAAATTTGTATGGACGCATCAGCACTTAGTTTTTAAATCCTTATAAAATATAAGGTCCGTTTTTAATATTAGTTCACTGTACATCAGTTTAAACCTTAGTTAATTATATAAAGTAAAATATATTTAGCAATAAAATTGGTCGAGAACTTTTTGATAAGTGGTCAAAATTGAAAAGTCATATTTGTAGGCAATTGTATGGGGAAAAAACAAGTGTCCCTAATTATGTGGCCACCACTGTATATATATATAAAACGCAAACCTGACTCACTGATTTATATATCAACGCACAGCCGAAACTACTGTACCCAGAAACTTGAAATTTGGTACAGGGGTTCCTTACATGATGTAAGTGAGCACTAAGAAATCCCTTAAGAGGTTAAAATAGGGAGAGTAGCGGGAAACTAATTCTACGCGTACATAGTCGCGGGCGTCCTCTAGTATAGGTATGTAGGTGTATAGATGTAGTATTCAGACTTAGGGCCGAGTTCACCAACAATTAAACGGACGATGAGCGGTTTAATGGGTGTCAAATGTATTGCTTAACAGCTGATTAAGACTTAACGGTCCGTTTAATTGTTGGTGAACTCTGCCCTTAATCACGCAATGATCAAACTTAAATAATTTATTGTATACACTCTTTCTGTCAAGTAGGTCACCGTACTTGAAGGAAGAGATGCAATCCTCCACGGGCTGAAATTGATAGGGATGCAGTCCTAAAGCATTCAACAGATTCCAAACAAAAAATTGACTGACGTTATAACGCCTAGCCGCTTTTCTCGTGCTTTCCGTACACAAATTGCGTATACGTCTACTTATCTAATCTTTGTTTGGAAGTCTTGTATTTACGCGTCGTGCGGGCTTGAGTATGTGACGGCGTTTGGAACTGACTGAAATCTCGTAAGTTTTGTACCATTCCATTGATTTACCTGTGTGTCCAATTCGGTAAGTTAGGGTATTTTTCGTGAAACAGCTCTTGTGGTGCCAGCGTGCTGTTGGGCCGTTGATAAAAGGATACAATATCATATCCTTCCAGTTTGGAGAAATTATACGATGCAGGCATTATAAAACGTTTTTAAAGATTTTATTATTTGCACGAAACAACAAAACAAATAATTGACAATGACTGACTTGAATTGTCACTGTAAGTGAAGCTTTTTCACTGGATTGGTTAAGTCAATGCGTTTTGATATCCTCTTAAGAATGACACTTGTAAATACCTTATAGATCGTCTGTTGTAAACTTACAGGCCGATAATTTCCAATATCTGTGTGGTCTCCTTTTTTAGGGTTCCGTACCCAAAGGGTAAAAACGGGACCCTATTACTAAGACTTCACTGTCCGTCTGTCTGTCACCAGGCTGTATCTCATGAACCGTGATAGCGAGACAGTTGACATTTTGACAGATGATATCTTTCTGTTGCCGCTATAACAACAAATACTAAGAACATAATAAAATAAATATTTAAGGGGTGCTCCCATACAACAAATGTGTTTTTTTTTCCATTTTTTGCTCAATATTAATAACGTCAACTGGTAGAAGCTTGAAATATTCACAGAAAATTTAGTTGTGTATTCACTTTAAAAATAAATAATTAAATAAATATTAAAATAAATATTTATTCCCATACAACAAACGTGTTTTTTTTTTGCCATTTTTTGCCAATGGTTTAAAGATAATGTTATGGAACCCTTCGTGCACGAGTTCGACTCGCACTTAGCCGGCTTTTTATATAGTAAGGTAATTATGGAAGCCTCCCAGCCCCTTGGTATTTCTTTTCAAAGTAGAATATCATTAAATATTCGGGTTAGAACTGGCTTCAAAGGGTCAATTAGGGCTTTAAGTGTTTCGTTGGGTATTCCGTCTTCTCCAAGCGATTTCATGGTTTTCAGGCGATGTATGGCGCTTCGTATTTCACTACCAAGGAGTGGTATAATGTTGAATTTTTTTATTTATATTAGCGGTGGTTTCCTCATTCACATTTGATAAAGATTCTTGCGTTATTTTTGTTCTTTGGTAGAGATTCTAATAATAGTCGGATGCAACTGTAACTAATTCTTCTCTATTGGTTTTGTGTATTTAAAGTTGTAATCCAACATTTCGTTTTATTGATCTTCTTTTTAGCCCTCTTTATTGAAGCTCTTTTGTCTAGTTCTTCTTCTATAATTTTAAATCTCTGTTCCTTAATAGTCGGTTTAATTTAATAAGACGATATAGAGCTGTTAAGTACTTTATTTTTCTCTGGTAGGTATGGTTTTGTTTTGTTTACATAAGCGGACGTATTTACCAGTCAATGGCGTAGGAATCTTGGGTTTTCCTTATTTACTTAAAGTCAGAAATATAGACGCGTTCTGTTCCTAAAATCAATATTTTATATCGAGAGTTCCATTTACAAATTATGTTTTTAAATGAATGGGATGAAAATGGCGACTGTACCCATTATGGTGTAGTTTGAATGCATTCCTATTGTAGTTTACGAATTCTGTAAAATGACGTGTACTTATTATTTTTTAGTTTTTAATAGCTAGGATAAATGCCGAATTCGATTCGCCACCTAACTATCGACGGAATAAAGCGTCAATGGCGTAGGAAATCGACCTGAATAGTACGTAAGTACTTACCTACGTAATTAATGTTTTTTTGTAATATATATATTTTTTTTTATTATAAACAGGAAGTCTATTAATCTGAGTATAGTTTACGAAAAGAAATATCTTTAAACACCCTTTGAACTATCCAAAATTCGTTATTTTTCTCGCACCACCCATAGGTATGACGGATATATTTATACGCCGATGGCGTTGAAAAGGAACATCTTGATCTTGACAGTAAAATAGACATAATTTTGTGTCGCAAAAATATTTGGCTACATAACTTTAGTATTCGTGGCTAGCACACGTCTGCTTATAAGGGTTTCGTTTTTCCTCTTTAGGTTCGGATACTAAACACGTTCGGGTACGTAAATTAAGAGCTCGTTTCTACTTCACAGCTACCCTGTTCCAATCAGCTTCTAAAATCAACATACGCATAGCTTCGACTGCGTAATTGTTATACTTTACTGATAATTGACCGTCGACATTTTAAAGGACTGGTGTGTGGCAATGCATAGACAGAGCAAGTCGAAGCATAAAGCCGGAGCCCCACTGCTGCGCACGCTACGCACGGACACGCTATACACGTCGCCCACGTGGGTCCATTGGTCTGGATGGATACGTGTGTCAACATTTTCACCGCAACCAATGCACACACACGTAAAACGTGTGGGCAACGTGGCTACGTTGGTCAGCTGCGTGTGTCTACATTCCCCACTGCGGGCCACGCACATGCACGCGCGGGGCGCGACGCCCTTGAAGCCACCTTTCCACTGCAACTCACGGGCAGCGTGGGTCGCCGTGGGGCTTTGCCTGCCACGCGCGCTAGCGTGTGCGTGGCCCGCAGTGGGGAATGTAGACACATACATGTACCTAAATGTTCCAACACAGAGTGTACACAATGTTAGCGAAAGTCCACGTAGTCACAAACTAAACACAATGTTCCCAAAATATAACTTTTAATATTAGGTCGTAATGTGTGCAAACCGTTCCGTAACAAAGTAACCAAAACCCCATTTGGTAACAAAGTGTTCACAATATTACCGCACATCGCAACCAAATTCTAACTGTTTAGTAGTAAAATATGTGAGTTTAGTTTAAGATTTTTATTTTTGTATTTGTGTATTAGGTACATGTTTATAACGTATAATCTCAAAAACTACGAAACCAATTTCAAAAAACCTTTCACCATTAGAATGCTAGCCTATGTGACTCGGGGATTATGTCCCTGGGCCACATAGCCTATGTTTTATTATTCTGCGCGGACGGAGTCGCGGGCAACAGCAACATGTATTGGAATTTGTAAAATGAATATATATTGGTCTAATCTCAATAGCGATAGCGTACTGACAATAATAAGTATTTAGAATTTATTTTGAATGTGGAAGAAGCGAAAGAGATTTGTCAGGATCGTAGCAGGTGGAAAGAAGTGGTAGCTGCCTACCCCTCTGGGAAACAGGTGTGATTTAATGTATGTACAGTCGAGTTCATAAATATGTATACAGTTTAGTATCTTGTCTATTTAATGTCATGTTCAAACTGGCATATGCAAATTGTCACAGCGATTAAAGTGACAAGGTACTAAAGTATATACACATTTATGAACTCGACTGTACCTATGTATGTAGAATTTATTTTGCACCTACTGGTAAATTCTTTGTCAGCCTTATATAGATAGATACTCGTAGGTGGTGCCGTCAACATCGAAATCAAATTTACTCTCTATGAGTCGCTATATGACCACATTGTTTTTAATTTTATGTCTGTCTTAGCAACCTCGACGGATGTCGCATGGAGGGGCTCCTATTCCTGGACAATTTGCCTTTCGGGCATTTGAAATGACCTTACGAACCTAACCTACCTACTTAGTTACTCAAACGAAGTGGTCATTTTGCAACCCGTACTTTTTGAGATTTAGTCTGAAATCGATCTGGTCGTATTGCTATCTAGGCACAAAGCGATATAGTTATATCAAGACGTAGTCACAAAGCGATCTGGTCGTATTAGCTATCTAGTCATATCGAGATGTGGACGGAAAGCTTCTATCCCGAACTAACCTTAAATATGACCAAATAAGCGGACGCCCGCAAACAGCAGTACCTAACTGCAGAAAATGTGTGGACTACTGAAATGTTGGCACGAGAAGACTCATGAATCACTAAGTCTATAAATAAAAAATTTCTTTCCTCGTTTTTTCTGATAATCATAACACTCACCTTTTAGAGATCATTTTGGCGGTATAACATATTGAGAAAAAAAACTGTCATTCGTAAATTCAATGAAATCAAGCCAGCAATACATTTGTCGCTGTCCGTGAAGCGTCCGACATTTTTTGAATGAAAGAGTAGTTTTGGTTATCTATTAATTTGGAACACTGACATAATTTAATGCTTCAAATTATTATTTACATGCTAGCGATCCACCCCGTTTTTTGCTCGGATCGGATTACGATAACTACTAGGTATAAAACAAAGACCAAAATAGTTACAGAAAGCAACTCACGTCAAAAACGAGCCCGCGGGGTACCTGATGAATTTAGGTACAATAATGTAGGCGTGCATTTGCCTGAGGAGATGGCTACTTAAAAAGGTTGTCGCATGTGCAGCTCGGCCAAAATTATATAAAAGGTCTAACGTTGGGTGCGAGACCTGTCAAAACCCATTTTGTGCCGTGCCATGTTTTAGAAACTTCCACGTGTCAGCATAACCTTTCCGCTTTTCAAAACTTTCGTTTCGGTATAATATTGACGTAAACCACCGCATGCCCATTTAGTTTTGCATTTCCGGATTCGACTTTTTGTAATTTGTGCTCGAAAACACAATAAAATAAAATGAATTATTTCTTAAAATATCTAGTTACATTATTTTATTCTCGATAGATGCCTGCACTTCCTCCAATGCGCTGTCAAAAATGTTACGTCACTGTACTGCTTGGATGTGTCGTAGACGGACCGCGGCAAATATATTGCCGTCTTGTAACTCGTAAAGTATAAGAAAAAATAAAATTCTCTCTTTCTCAAAAATCACTAAAAAAATCATTTGTACTGTGCGTACTATCAAAGTTTTCAATTTATTCGTATAAAAAAATGTACTTTTAAGGGTTAACTCGAAATGATATACTACAGCAGTAGCATTGCCGAAAGTTTTCCAAGCTTTGCAAGAGCGGAGACCAAAGGCCTGGCTTCATGGAATTATGCTGCATCACGATAACGCCTCTTCACATACGTCCCTCAAAACAAAGGCTCATTGAGGAATCTGGTGTGGAAATCCTAGCTCACCCACCTACAGCCCTGACTTAGCTCTTTGTGATTTTGTTTTGTTCCCAACATTGATAGAAAAAATAAATGGCAAGTTTTTTTGAGAGCCGAAGAAGACGTTGCTGCCTCTAGCAATTTTCGACCTGGCAGATCAAGACTGCCAAAAGTGTTTCAAAAGTAATTTTAGACGAATGGAAGTTTGTGTAGAGCATGGTGGAAAGTATTTTGAAAAAAATAATACTAATATGTTAAATACTTTTTCTTTATCTCACTTATAAAACTTATTTAGTGACCCTCGTAAAATACTTACTTACAAAAGTGAGTATCTACTTTTGATGTAGACTAGTAGAAATCATGAAATCCGCAAAAAGGGCATCCGTCTTGAATACTTATGTAGGTACAAAACGGCTATGCTTATTGTTAACGAATAATATCACTTGTGGAAAAGTGATTACTTCAATTATTATTTCTATATAACGCGTTTAATGATTTATCATATTATATTAAATAACAATTTGAAGGTTATAAACGAGCAAACGATTGCTAAAATAAAGAAATGAGGCAGACTGTGTATAAATGACTGAGGTAGATTGACGTCTATTCGGCAAATTATAATTTCAATCAGATTGTATTAATGGTTTGTTAAATTGAAAAATGTAGTTATGGACGTCATGTTAATGTTATACTTATTATTGTTTTAGTGGGCACATATCGCATTCGGTCTGAAGACGTCATAATGCAAGTCGTGAATACAGCTCTTGCAGCAGGATACCGAATGTTTGGTAAGATTCAAATTATATAGGTGTAGGTGAAAAACTTAAGTAAAGCTCCTCTTGCATGTAGTTGTGTACAAAACTAATATGGAATTTACGTCACATTTCAAATATAAAATGTCAAACGGTCTATACAGATGTGTTACAACTACATGCAAGAGGAGCTTTACTTAAGTTTGTTACCTATACCTACTTTGAAACCCGTAACAATGGATTATTGTTAAGTCACTATAAGAAAAACCTTGGTTAGGGATCATTTATCATGCAAGGTCTAATAAGTTTGGTCTAATTTAATTTCGCAACCGACGACTGACGACAATTTTTTTTGTACTAATGAGGTAGGGCCACACTATGAATATGTTTTGACCTTAGATATATCTTTTAAAACCATGTCGGACCATGCTCAATGTAGGAATCCGTTAATACAAAACACATTATTTTCTCGAATAACTAATTATACAGCAATCTTTAAAAATCCGACGGCATTTTTTGATATTGTCGACGATATTATGTTAAAAACAGCAAAGCGCATAAACTTCACCATTTTGATTTCCTTACAATTTTGCGTATGGTCGACCAAGAAGTTTATTGGTTGAGGTTCATTTGAACGTCATGAAACAAAAAGATTTCCCTTTGCAATAATATGCGGTGATCATTGCTCTCTTTATCATCCTAACTTGGTTGTGTACACGAATCGGTTGAAGGGTGCGTGCGCGTCTTCGTATAGGTTTTAACTGGCAGAGATCACGCTAGCAATTGGCATGTGTATTTTAAGTGTTCGCTTTCAGTATGCTCTACCTAGTGAATGCTTTAAACGAGCATGCTTGTCCCAGGCAAATAATTAAATAAATAAATAAATAATTACGAACAAAATATGCTATCTACTAGCATGCGTGTCTAGTCTACGATGGGCTCGTATTATTAAGCATGCTAATTAATGGCGTGCTCGCCAATCGACCGCCGTTAGATTTTTGCTCGTCCTACCCTTAGGTACGGGGCTGGAAGGAGGAATGAATGGTAATAAGCATGTGTGAAGTTAAACTCGTCCTCGTAAATGGAGAGGGTATCTTGCGCTGGGTTCCGTGATTATGAATTTTGGCAGAGTTCTTGAGGACGTTGGCTTTGAAGTGATAGTTATTAACATATGATAGATGGTTTTTCTTATATTGACATAATTAAGTACCTATATAATTATGGATTTGACATCCAAAATCCAGAACCCAACATTTATTTATTAAATAATCATCTTAGTGTAAAATACACCTAACGCTTGTCGAAATAAACTGTTTATCATTTCTTTTTCAGATACTGCTACGGTTTACGGCAATGAGCGTTATTTAGGGGAAGCTTTTCGCGTTTTACTACCCAAGTATGGTTTAACAAGAGACGATATTTTTGTTACTACCAAGCTATGTAAGAACAGTGTAGAACTGTTACACGTTTTATGTATGTTAATAATATTATCTAAATGTTGGTTGTTGTCATACGACCAACTTTGTTATTTTTCCTAATTTATTTTTAATTACAGCACCGAGAGATACCAGTACAAAAGAAATCATCAAGGAAGCCTGCCGGAAGTCGCTGAGATGTTTAGGGCTCGATCACATTGATTTGTACTTAATTCACTTTCCTGGCATGGCTAATTTAAGCTCAGGTGATAGCCAGAATATCAAATTACGTACACAAGCTTGGGAAGCCATAGTGGAATGTTATAATGAAGGATGGGTGAAATCTATCGGCGTGTCCAACTACACAGTGAGACACTTGCAGGAGTTAGACGTACGTAACTTCGGTGTTGTTCCAGCTGTTAATCAGGTAAATTACTTTTAGTCCAGTAGGTACTCGTACACAAAAATATTTAACACGATAATTTAGGCCAAGGGTTCTTATCTTAACCTTTTTGCTATATGGGACCATTAACAATTATGTTATGATGTAAAATCAGTCAGTTCTACATTTAAAACCAGAAAGCCAGTCAGTTGAGGTTTTAAATAAGACAGCAAATGATTTTGTAATGTGTCCGTTTTGTATTTACCTAACGAATATATACGTTAAAAAACTCAAGGTATTAAAAAAATGGTTCAAAAACAAATCGGAAAAGCTGCATAATAAATTTTATGTGATTTTAATGTCTGCATGGTCTTAACTAATTGCTTAGCTAAATAGCCTAATTGTTAATGACCCTGCTACGATGCTAGCTGTCCCGTGTTCGATTTCCGGTATGGGCAAATATTTTGTTCGATGAGCACGAGTAGTATCTGAGTCTTGGTGTTTTCTTTGTATTTATCGACGTCTACCTGTAGTACCTATCTACCCATATAGATTAAGAGCGGGCCGTATGCAACACTAGACGTGATCTTTTACTTTGCGCACTCATGAAAACAAACCAATTCACCATTATTACTCTGTAACCGTTCTTTTATAGTTTGAGCTTGGTCATATTTACGATTACGCTTATTCATTATTTTAATGTTGACTTGTTATGTACAAAATCACTTTTGGTGCAAATACGACATTAAGTAGTAAATGAAAAATGTAGTAATTTGTAATGATCAAGGGGCGGAATTTTCATAGCAAAAATCAGACGTCAAGAGGGATTGACCATTGTGTTTTATCGACTAAAGATGATTAATTGTCACTTAGCACGACATTGAGGATTGTGATTCATGAGTTTTACTCGCTATGTGAGTTTCAACTAAATCTTTCTTAAGCTGTTTTAAATGAACTTTGCACTTAAAGCAATATATCGTGGAAGAATCTTCTTTGTAATTAAGAGAAGGGTATTTCTTTATCCATTTGGTTATCGTTTTTCTTTTAGGCTTTAACATTTTAGTAACCCTGGAACTTATAATAACTTATGAAAACTTCTTAGGCCGCATTTCACCAAACTGAAATAAGACTTACTCCAAGATTAGTCATACAAATTCGGCATTTAATCTAGGTATAAGACCTTAATTTAAGTACAGAATGAACAACAAGTTTTTAGAGTTGTTGGTAATTCTGTAGCTATGCCTACCCCCCTTTGGGAATGAAGCCGTGAGGTATGTATGAATGTATGGAAACTCAAGCGACATCAATGTCATATGTGACGTTGACGTAATTTATTTAAATAAGGAGATGCAAGTCGTAAATCAAAAAGGTCAAATGTTACAGAATAATTTTAAAAGTCTGTACGTTCGAAGAGATTCGATAAAACCGATAACTGGAATACTCGATAAAGCATAATGGTCAATCCCTCTTGACGTTTGATTTTTGCTACGAAAATTCTGCCCCTTGATAATGATGTATCGATGGAATCAATTAACAGAGATTTTTACCCAGCAGCGTAACGACGGAATAAACATTTATCAAAGAAAATAAAATAATGCTGCGTTCGTTTTTATAATACAAATATTAATCACGGAAGGATGGCTCCGAACCGGGGCTTTTACCCCAAAATTAACATTTTATGTTACGCTAGTCTTGTCCCTTTCTTTCGATAACCTTATACCTTCAAAGGCTCGTGAACATCGAACACGAGTTAAGTCGGTCATGAAGGGCTGACCTTGTCTAGGTTTTGCCTAGGGCATGAATTCCGAGATCTCGGAATCTCGAAATCTCGGAATCTCGGACCAGTTTTTCAGATATTACAATTCCGAGATTAGACGGAACAATACCGGAACATTTACAATATCGAAATTGAATACCGATATTGGGCCTATTAATATTGTTATTAATCCGATATTGATTACCTAACTTACTAATGTAATATCGAAACAATCGGAATTGATGTTAAATCGGTACGTATCGTAGTATTACTAGTATTTCGAAGTGATCTGTGGAGTTGCCTGGTTTAGTTTCAAACTCCAACACATAGATGACAGCATCTTCTATGCATTACATGTGCTTTTCTAATAGATCGCCAATTCCGATACTAGTATCAAAATCCCGATATTGAGACACAATGCCAAATTTCAATTCGTGTATTGGAAATAGTTCAATATTGTATGCCCTGTGTAATTCCGAGATTCCGATATTGAGGTTCAATGCCGACTTTCAATTCCGATACCTACTGGAAATCGTCCGATACTGCATGCCGTAGTTTTGCCCTAAAACACGGTATACAGTTAAAAGTAACCCTTTTTGTCAGATATCGCATCGACACGATCCAGTAATTCACAGATAAAAAGCCTTCCAAAGCGTTTGCAACAACGTGACAATGCATCTTGTGATCGTTTTCTGCTAAGAGTGTCGAGAAGTTATGTTTGCCAGGAAGTAAGATAGGATGACGTGCCGAAAAGGGTAAATCGGAATGACATATTCGTCCCCCAACACGAATCAATCCTTCAGAGTATAAAAGCTATTCAACTTTTTTAATGAACCCGAGATCAATTATCTTTTAATCGTACTATTGCTGCTATCTTTTCCCAAGTTAATAAATATTATGTAATGTTATTGTCATAAATTGAAATTGAGAAATAGATTATTCTTACTCTTTGACTTTTTTACAGGTCGAGTGCCACCCTTACTACCCACAACGCGAGTTGTTGCAGTATTGCAAAGGGACGGGCATCGCCCTACAAGCCTACTGCTCCTTGGGAGGCACCTCATCGGGCACTACGACTCTCATTAACGATCCCTGCGTTACGAATATAGCCAAGAATCTGAAAGTTACACCCGGACAGCTCTTATTAGCTTGGGCAACACAACAAGAAATAAGTGTTATTCCTAAATCTACACATGCAGAGCGCATCAAAGAAAATATATCCCTCGATTTTAAAATACCAGATGAGGACATGAAAGCACTCGAAAAGCTTGGAGAAAAAAAAAAGAAATATGCCTGGGATCCATCAAATGTAGCTTAAGTTTAGCCAAGTAGAAAATAAAAGCTTTTATTCTAACATTTGTTTGATATTCTTTAAAAAAAAACGACAAGTTAAGAACCTGTCCTTTTTTGAAGTCTGTTAATAAACATACCCCTTAAGGTCTGTACCTACCCACTACACCGCACCATACCATGACCGTAGTATGAACGTATCAGGCCCGGAAGGTAATTAATATTAAAATCTTGGTCGGTAACGGAACGATCTAGTATAGGCATAGTCTCATACTTTTCAATACAAAGAATATTTTTTTGTCTGACACGGTCCTATGGTATGATACGGTGTAGTGGGTACAGACCTTTATTCATTAACTCACAATAAACCTATTTTAGTCAAAGTTAGGACATGTATGACCGCAGGTGGTCGGGCCTATACCTCGGTGCGCTTGGCGTAGCGTTATAAACACCGCATGGTTTCAAAGTTGACTAGAGGCAAAAGAGAGGCTTCGCTACAAAATCAAATTAGTCAATATGGAAGTAGTCGTTTTAGGAAATGGCCTTTCTGGGAAGGGGTCATCTGGGAACCAGTCTTTATAGGAATGGTCACTAGGGTGGTCCAAAAAAACAAAAGTGTGTAATATTGTTTCTCCAGAAGATTATTTTTATTTCAAAATACACGAAAATACGCTATACCTACCAAGTTTTATTGCAATTGAATAAACTACACAGGTCGCCCATACTGTTAAAATGGTTTCATATAAAAATGTTAAGAGCTTCACACGACTAATAAAGATATCGAATGAGAAAGTCTTTGTACAGATCATTAGTATCATTACACTGTATTCTGAGTTGCAGCAGTAGGCAAACAATATTCTACTTCTGATTTTAGTTTTTTCTAAGTTTACTAGATGTCGTTTTGTATGGTATGACACGGACCTAAAAAAAATACGGACGTAACCTAGTCTAATCATCAGTGACCACACAAAATGGCCGTCCGTTTACGAGTGAGCGTGCTTTGAGGGTTGCCATATAAATCGTCAATTTTCCTATTTTAAGGCCTTTTACCAACTGCAACTTTTTGCAGCGATACAAATGCGCATTCGACAACCGCAGCACTGTGTCGCGACTAAACCTAGACGATTTGTGACTGTATCGATAGGTACTGCATTGAGACTGAATCGCGATTGTATCGCTGCAAAAACTTCGTACAATTAAATCGTGTTATCATTTATGTACTACTTCAGCATTGGGTTCGATTGTGTCATGCAACCGTTTTAATTTAATTGAAATTGGGTTTTCTCATTTTGTAATGACAAAACCAATTTCAACTAAAAAATAATGGGAACTAGAGATGAGAAAATTATATGACAATTTAAATTGCAACGTTTGCACGACAGAATAATATTAATAATATTGATATATCAAACCACATTTTTATGAACATAGGTACCTAGTGACAAAAATAATTTGAACGAATAAAGCATTTCTTATTTAAACTTAAAAACTTGAACATTTAGGAAAAAAAATGCGTGAAAAAACTGGCAACACTGATTGTCATTTTTGTTTGTAATTTGCGTCAAAGCGTTTATATAAACTCATATTTATGAAAAATAACACGAATAAACATAACTTACAGGTGATAAGTGATTCCGTGTGGCTTTTTATATTTACTAATGTAGTTTTTACACGTTTTTATGCGGCATTTTCTTCGGTGTAAAGTGATATGTCACTCGGGCTGTGGCTGGACGTGTAATGGCGGCGGGTTAACAGACCTAGTGCATTTGTGAGACAGTAGATTGTGTATGACGGAACGAAATAACAGGCCTTGCTTGCTTCGCACCTTTTGAGTGTAACGTTACGTCCATATTTTTTTTAGGTCCGTGTTGTATGAGACGGAGATATTCTTGGCATAAACTAAACGCTTTGGGCGACCAGTAATAGACCGGAAGATACTGACACAAAATTTCCGGTCATTTGTACCAAGTATGGCGACTTTTCAGGGGTTTAATTAAGTAATGACGAAAAGGAAAATGATTTTCATAGCGCTGGTACCGGCGGCCTAATCGCGTGGGCGTTAATCGAACGTGTCGGATAAATAACGAAAGTCGAACGATTTGTAATACAAAAATTCTTGTATTTTCAGATAGTCGATGAAAAATGAGGTAGGCGGTAGCGTAATGCCATACTTCTCCGGTGTGGCTTACAGCTCGCCATACCGACAAAAACACGTTAATTAAAAAAAAACAATCCAACCATTTGCACCAGGCTAATTTTTGCACAGCTAATCATCGTCGAGTAGCCGATCACGAAATTACACCAATAAAGCACCTTCAAAATTATCATTCGGACATATAATACGATGATGATGATGAATATATATTCAACCTTTTTAATGTTCTAATTAGAGGTAAAATTATTCCCATCACTATTTCATCCTCTATCAAAAGTCAGTTACAGTCAGGTATACTTGTTATTTTCATAGGCAGTCTGAATAGGAACAGACTTTAATTAGAGAAACATAATATTATTAATAATGAAATGCTAAACTTTAATTATTTAAAAAAACCACTATACTTACTAGGTAATAGAACCTCAATCATTTTCTGAGTTAGGAAAATTAATTTAGGATTACGACCCTGTACTTTGTTGGCAATGTTAAAGAGGGTAGGACTTGTACTATTTATTACTTATTCTGTGACGAGGGTAATACTTACTGAATAGGGGCAAAAATAACCTTAAAGAAACTGTGGCATATCGTTGATAATTTTTACAAACGTTTCCATCTAGGTTGTTAAATAGGTAGACAATGTAATAAGGTGTACACATATTTATACAGTCTGTTGCACCTACGTATCAAAGGGTGGCTATTATAAAGACAATTTTTATTAGTTTTTTTTAGTGTTATATTTTATAAGTCGTGTCAGTAATAATAACATTTTCAGGCAAATCTTTGTCAACGTATTTTGGTCACTCTGTAATATAGGATACTAACAAGTAACTATAGGTATAGATCATGTTATCAAAGTTACTTGCTCTAAAAATTAATTGGCAATAGGTAAGTAACTAACTTAACATAAGTATATTTTTTTAACCTTTTCGCCGCCTTTGACTTTGTATAAAGTCAGTACATTTAGTGCCCCACACGCCATGACTTCATATAAAGTTGAGAATTACAGTGCAAAATAAACCTGAGTATTTGTGACGTAAGGTTGAAATTAGCTGTGATTTTTAGCTGTCATTGGCGTGTCAGGATGACTTTTGTATCAAGTCAATGGCGGCGATAAGGAAGCAACTAGGTGAAAATGCGGCCTGCTTCCCCGAAGTCACCTCGTAAGGTCCGATGTCCTAAATTTAGGACATCTGTCAAAGTGACTTTTGACTTTAGTTGTCAGACACAAGATTCTTTTTCGAACTAACGAAATTTGACGTGGGCCTTACGAGTTTAAGTAATTGAAACTCGATGGGCCTAATGCAATTGTATTCATATACTTACAGGGTACTCAGCTGAACTGTGGGGCTCTCTATGAACAGGGAGCCGAGGCTGGTGCTTACGTACTGAGCGATAGCGAAGACCAGCTTCTCTTCTTTCAGACACTTAATAATCATGAGTTTTTCGAACGGTGACAATATTTCGTTCCAGTTCACAGAAGCAGGACTCGTATTGTTCTTATCAATATGTAAAACCTGCAAATTAAGACAACAAAATGTACTTAAATTCATTCCACGCTTTTGACAAGAATTAAATGTTTTAAAAAACCCAAAAATCGCCTTCAAAAAAGGAAAAAAGTAACTTTTTTCCACTTTTGGTTAAAAATATTATAAAATTTACCCAGTTAAAAACTATAATTTTTATGTCAACTATGAGGAAACTTGTAATAAAACATATAAAACTAAGACTTTATGAAGTTCTACCAAAGCGTGTCTGTATAAGATTTTGCACTCAGATGACTCAGTACAGGTTTTTTGAGATGGCTCAGTACAGGTTTAGGTTATTTTTTTAACCCTTAACCAGGCAAGGGATCCATGTGTAACACATAAAATCTACTCAATAGTACCTTATATGTTAGTACCTAAGGCTGAAACTCTACTGTGACGTGTAATATGTCAGCCTGGTTAATTAAGGGTTAATAATCTTACTACAGAGTGGCTGTATAGTCTGTTTCAATTGGAATTGGCAAAGATGTAAACAAAACCTTACGAACCAACTTACCATTATCACTCGATAATCACGTACGTTTAAATACCAAGTGAGGTATTTGCAATCTATATAGGTTATATAAAAAACCGGTCAAGTGCGAGTCGGACTCGCGCACCGAGGGTTCTTTATTTAAGATAATATGCTTGTAACCCCGCAAAAGAAAATACTCATTAGGTTATGAACTTTATTTTCTATGCAATAAGGTCCATTTTGACTAGCCTATAATACAGATTTTCAAAGTTTTTTTGTTATATCTCAAAAACTGTAAATAATGAACACTTTATTTTATTTTTCCCATAAAATGTAAGTAATTTTCTATACGTCTGGATTTGTTCAGATTTTTTGATTAATAAACTCCTGAGAAAAGGGGGGAAAACGGTCATTTTTTGTAAATTTTTGGCTATAAATCATAAAGTACATCACAGAAAATTTTAAAAAAATTGTTTTGAAATGTGCAGATTAAGTCCGTTCATATGACACCCGATTTGTCATAATCAAATCGCTTTCATTTTTCAACCCCCCATTATTTTATTATAAAACCCCTTGTCAATTATTTATAACATTAATTTCATATTTTTTTTACTAAAAACAGACGTAGTTGGCGTAGTTGAGCAAGCAAGTTGTACAACTACGCCAAATTTCAAGTTGATAGTATTTGTAGTTGCTGAGAAAACCTGCTGTGGCCAGACAGACAGATAACGAAGTGTCACCATAAGGGTTTTTACCATTTTGGTACGGAACCCTAAAAATGAATCCCTGTTTCCCTTGTTCACGCTATAACTCAAGAATGGTTCGATTTGAATACACGGACCTAAAAAAATACGGACATAACGTTGCACTAAAAAGGTGTGAAGACAATGCAAGGTCTGCCACTTCATTCTCTACATCTACCGTCACACAGACGCACTAGGTCTGCCTACCCGCCGCCATTACGCGTTGAGCCACAGCACGAGCCACATTTAATTTTACGCCGCAGTAAATGCAGACTTGTTTTGTAAAATCGTTTAAAACTTCCCTCACTTATCACGTGTAAGTTATGATTATATGGTACTATCGAGCTGTTATGATGATGGAGACAGGTGGTCATAGGAACTCCTCAAAGGCTAATAGTAGTTCCGTCGAGTTTGGACTCGTTTGACTCGTTTTTTTTAAATTTGGGCCGTATTACAACGGACACCTTAAGCCAATCCAACTTGATTTTCAAAGTAAGGATTTAGGTTATGTTTATTTATGACAAGGTAGTCTGTTAATGGCACATCTGTAATTTTTTTTTCAATGTTTCCCAAATTTAATAAATTCTTACCATTACCATTTAAAGGGTTTTCGAAAGTGTATTTGATTGACGCGTTTTTACAAACCGTAGGTAAACTGTTTTTATTTTTTATAATTAACTATATGACGCAACCAAAATATCTGATATTTTGTCATTTACTTAGGACGCTTATTTTATTAGGTACCTACTATTGAAAACATATCCAAGCATTTTGGCGCGGTTCATCCCTACCCAATTATCAGGACAAGGTTCGTATGAAAAAAAAAATTCGGATGGCGCCGGGTACGGACAGCTAAATAAGTATACGATTGCTATTAATTATACTTTACGAGCGACTCGCCAGCGGCTTCGCCCCGCTGCAAATTTCCGACTTTCCCATTGGTTGTTTTTTAATTTTTCTGCGCTATTTTCTTTCTTTCATAAGAACCTTCTCCTAAAAGTAACAAACACACCTAAAAAAAGAATTAGCGAAATAGGTCCAGCCGTTCACGCGTCATGGCGTAAATATGGGGGAAATAGGGACTCACTTTTATATACCTATATCACAGCCTAGAAACCAATACAGTCGTCCGACGAAGCCGCCTAGACAGGCCAATCGTGCGGTGTGTGAGGGGCGAGGGGCGGGCAGGGCTTGCCCGAGCTGCATACGTCGCCATTGTTAGTAGCTTGGGACATATCTTTCAGGGCTGACGCGTGTCGTGTTTTGATGTGTGAAAAAAATGGTGCATACGACATGTGCATGCGAGAATGCAAGTCGTCATCTCGCGCAAATAAAGAGCTACGATATTATCAATTAAAAAGTATATTATTTTATGGTACTTAATATATAACATTTTTGTCATGTCACGCCAACGTAAACAAAATGGCGGATGTAAAAACCTGATGCCTGCCAGCAAAATTGAAACTTTTTCTCATTTTTTTTGTTTCTAAACAAATTTAAAATGGCGGACATGATTTTTATAAATAACTAGGTTTTGCCCGCGACTTCGTCCGCGTAGCACTCGTTTATCACAGTTAAGTAAATTAATCGTTTTAAGTAATTCTATAGTTTGACTCCCTCCCTGGCCAGAATGATCTTTCAAACACATGTAATATTGAACTCGAAATTTACCGGGACATCAACTTTAACCATGAACTTACGGGAGGGCCCTCCCGATACCTCCAAAGAGTTCAGGAACTCTAAGGGTAGGACGTGACTTGCTCTGTGTCTATGACATTGTCTACCAAAAGATACTCCACAACATCGCCTTCTACGTGAGCCATTTTTTTTTATTTATCCATCCGACAATTTCGTTTGTCGGTGCTAATATTGCCCTCTCGTATAAACATTCTCTATTCTTTATATTGTTTTTTAGATCGGGGTACACGTTATTTTTTAGATCATCTGGTTTTGTACAATATTACAGAATTCGCGGTTTAATGTGTTCAAATCGTTACCATAGTATAAATAGAAAAGTAGCTCGACTCCGGCCCTTTAGGAGATTCTGATACCCATTGCCGCTCGGGCGTCAGGGTCGTCCAAACGTGTTTTTCAATTTTAGTCACCTACTTGGCCATACTGTGATTTATAATCATGTTAATTTTCATAAATTACACAAACCTAAAGTAAGTACCTATAAATATTGTTAGGTACCTAAGTACCAAATTTAAATTATTTTACTTACATACTTTTTATCTGTTGACACTAAATAATAATTATGTTTACAGGTATGTGACGTGATATGTAAATTCCTTTTCGACCTTTTGATAATGCCGCTTTCGCGCAAGGCGGCTTCCTTTGGCTACTCAGGTACCTATTATTGGCGGCACGCGCCGCCGCCGCGCGGCTTCCTTAGAGCATTGGCCGCTCGCTTTGGTTCTAGGCTTGTGCTTTGGGTACTAGGCAACGATAGGCGTACTTATGTAATGAAAAATACATACTTAATATGACTACATCGGTACATATAAATCGCCCAAGACTCAGAAACAAAAAATACCTACTCGCACTCATCACACGAATATTTGCCCTGACCGGGAATCGAACCCAGGACCGCTAGCTTCGTAAGCAAGGTCACTACTTACTTAGTCACTACCAACTACCTAGGCCATCCACGTCGTCACACGTTACCTGTCACGTCACACTCAATAACTTAAATTACCTACTTAATACGTATTTATTTCACCTAGGTATACTATAGGCAGGCCGGTACGAAATACCTTTTATTAAATCTGGATATAGTTGTACCTACCTAAGCTAGGTTTAGACATCCGTATACAGAACAATATTTAAGCGTTTTCGGCAGCGACATTGTCGCTCGATAGCTAAGTACGCGCGCTAAAACAAAACGCAACCGAACGCAATGACGCCGCGGCCCCGACAAAGTTCCCTCGAAATCCCCCAAAGATCTCGTTTCGTATTGGTTCGCCCCGCCACAGGCCCCGCCCACAGCCGCAAGCCGCGCGATGTACCTTTGTTTGAAGACGACCTACTGTTCTCTATACTGTGTCATTACTATCTCTCGCCATACGATCTTCGCCAATTTTTAGTAGAGCTGCCGCATATATTGCCCCGACTGTGTATCATTGTGTACTCGTAGTTCCTGGCATATTTGTAGTGTTTTTTTTATATATACCCATATCGTAGATGCGGGAATGCATTTATTTTATCCGCTGGTGTGCCCCTAGTTATCCCCGGTAAATGAGAATCTGTCTAAATTCGCCGTCTCAAAGCACCATCCCTCCCATGATAGTTTGGTTGCTCTTAAAATATCCATCATAGTTCAATATTACATATATTATATTATGAGTCTTAATGCTAATTATAATGTAGGTATCTATCATTATAAATGGCGGAACTGCCAAACATCATCCGTGGCAGCTGAAAAAAAAAAGACAATATTCTTCAAACAAATTTACCCAATGCCCATTAATCTATTTCGGTTCCGAGGTTAATCCGTAAAAGCGTAACAAACAGACAGACGACAGACAAAATTGAATTGCCATTTTGAATTTCTACCTATACTTTCACATCATTTTCGAAATCTGCGTCCTCAAAATCTAAGAAAACGACAACTATGTCCACTTTTTTAAAAAGATCATGGCCTCCATTTTGAATTCTAAATTTGACATAATTTTCATAATCTGCGTCCACAAAATGTAAGAAAATGATACCAATGACGACTTTTTCAATAAACATCATGACGGCCATTTTGAATTCCAAATTTGATATCATTTTCGAAATCTGCGTCAACGCAACCTAAGAAAATGACACCCATGATGACTTTTTCAAAAAACACCAAACATTGTCGTTATTCCCTCGGGAACTTTTAAATTTTCCGGGATGGATTTTTTCTATGTGTTAATCCAGGGTGCTACCTCCATTTTAAATTTCATCCTAATCCATTTAGCCGTTGCAGCGTTAAGGAGTAACTAACTAAAACCCCCTTTTACTCCCTTAGGGGTAGTTTTTTCTCAATCGCTGAAAGCAGTATATTTTATTTATAAACAGTAGCCTAAATATCAATTTCCTAATGTATCCATTTCGATATCTCCCATACAAATTTCTACTCCCCATTTATCGCCTTAGGGGGAGATTTACCGAAATCAAAGTTTTTTTTAATGTTAAACAGTATTAAACAGTAGCTTAAACACCAATTACAACGTTTCCAACTAAAAAAAATAACATAAATGACCAAATTGTCATACAAACTACCATCCCAAATCTCACCCCTTAGGGTTGATTTTCGAGATACAAATTTAATCTAATTCAGTTCCGCGGTTTATCCTTGAATGCCTAACAAACAGACAGACGACAGACATAATTACTTTCACGTTTATAATATTAGTATGGATTTTCTTTCTACGGCAATATTATGTATACCTATCGATGTATAGTTTTTTTACCCCTTGAGTATTGTTTAAAATGACATTTTAGAATTAAATAACCGACCAATTCGCCGAAAAATTAAATGCCTGTCCGTAATTATTTTCAAGTGTTCATAATAACCGCCCTAATACTAAATAATAGCCGTAGAATTAATACGCCGTGAATAGTGGATAGTATTGAAAATAGCGGTTTTTGTTTTAAAAATCTGGATATGTCAACGCTGACAACTTCAATCTGACACCTAGAGATTGCAAACCTGACCGATTTTCAAGAGGAATTTTGTTTGTCCAGCTTTTCTAAAATGAATTTCGAGGATGTATGAGTTGTAAGAAGTGTCGCAGTTTAAATGGCTGCAAATAGTCAATGAGATCTTTAATAGTTGACCATTTAACTTCAGTAAATTTTATGTTAGATTTTATGTCAATCAACGATTTATATACGCAGGCTTTTAGAATAAAAAATCTTTCAATCATGTTTAATAGACTGCTCCAGCGAGTTTGACAATCTAAAATAAGGCTTAGTTCTTTACCTGTTTCCTCTTTAACATATTTTTGGAGATATAAGTCATATTTTGTAGAATAATTTCACAACTTTTCGCACTTTGTGCAGAAGAGAATTTTATTCAGGGGCTAATTCGACGGATGCAAGATTAAGGGTATGTGGATCCATTATCACACTCATATCCGCCGTTGCTTGTTCTTTTTCTGTCACATATGAGTCTTTATCGCACTCGTCATCCTCTGTATATGTTACAGTCTGAACAGATGGTAAATTCCCGAGTTGTCTTCTTCAATCCTTGACTGACAAGAGGCAACAGAATACCGTGTGCGAAGCATAACTATTGAAAACATGGCAGAAGCTTACCTAATAAATAAAACATTTCGATTTTTGGTTTTGGCTTGGAATGTGCCTTTTACGTATTTTAGCAGCGATTTACTTTAATTCTCGTATTGTTGTATGTAAGCTTCCGTGTCGTGCGTGCTGGATTACGCGTGTTTTCGCACTTTATTTTGCTTTACCGGATCCGGTCCGGATCCGATGACTTTTATCGGATCCGGTAGCTCCCAAAAATTGCCGGATCCGGCCGGATTACCGGATCCGCCGGACCGGATTGCAATCTCTAATGACACCGCTCCTTTTGATATAGAATAACAAAACTGAATGTAGGTACAAAGCCTGTCTCATGTTGTCACACTGGATGGCAAAAGCCATAGGAGAAATAAATTATTCAATTGCGCAATTTTGTCAAATAATTACTAATCTTATTCTATATTAGTACCTAATTATTTGCGTCCCCAAAAACTAAGAAAATGTTACCCGTGACAACTTTTTCAAAAAACATCATTGCCGCCAGGTTGAATTCTAAATTTGACATCATTTTCATAATCTGCGTCCCCAAAATGTAAGAAAATGATACCAATGACGACTTTTTCAATAAACATCATGGCGGCCATTTTGAATCCCTAATTTGATATTATTTTCGAAATCTGCGTCAACGCAACCTAAGTAAACGACACCCATGATGACTTTTTCAAAAAACACCAAAGATATTGTCGTTATTCAATCGGGATCCTTAAAATTTTCCGGGATGGGATTTTCCTATGTGTTAATTCCGGGTATAAGCTATCACCATTCTAAATTTCATCCAAATCCATACAGCGCCATTGCAGCCAGGGGGAACAAACGAAAGCTCCCTTTTACCCCCTTAGGGGTAGTTTTTCTAAATCGCTGAAAGTCGTATTTTTTATTTATAAACTGTACGAGGGGTGCCTTTTAAGTTCTGTCGTTTGAAAAAACTAAAGACAATTTAAGTGTTAAATGGTATTTATTGTTTTTCAAAGTAATCACCGTGATATGTAATACACTTTTTCATTCGATCGAACCAGTTTTCGAAACACTTATTCCATTCCGAAGTCGGGGTCTCCAAAATGGCCGTTTTGTATGCCTCAACCGCTTCTTCAGGCGTCCGGTACCGTTGACCACGAAGTCGTTGCTTGATTTTTGGAAAAGTGAAGAAGTCATTAGGGCTTAAGTCTGGACTGTACGGCGGGTGATCCAAAATTTCGACGTTTTGTTCTTTTAAAAACGCAATTGTCTGCCGGGCGGTGTGCGAGCTAGCATTATCGTGGTGCAGTACTATACGACGTCTTGGGTTATTTTTTCGAAACTCGCCGATAACTTCTGGTAAACAAACAGTGGTATACCAGTCAGCATTAACTGTTTTACGATCTTCGAACACGATGGTCGCAACGTGGCTACTTTTCGCTACAAACGTGGCGACCATTTTTTTCGAAGTGCTCCGTGAGCGTATTACTTTGGTCTGTTTTGGCTCATCTTGAAACACCCAAACAGTCGACTGCTGTTTAGAATCCGGATCGTAGGCAAATATCCAAGATTCGTCACCACTGATAATGTCATAAACGTGTTTAGAGTCTCCTCGATTGAATTGCCGCAGAGTTTTGCGGCACCATCTAACGCGAGCCGTTTTTTGGTCTTCACTAAGTAAATGTGGTATCCAGCGTGAGATCAATTTTTTTACAGCTAAGTGATCATGCAGTATATTTTGAACACTGGTCCCTGAAATGCTTAATGAAGCTTCTATCTCGCGGTATGTCGCATGGCGATCTTCGACGATCAGTTGCCGTACAGCATCAATGTTTTCCTGGGTTACAGCTGTTTTTGGTCGGCCTTCACGATGCCTATCACTAAGACTAGAGCAACCACGTTGAAATTCCAAATACCAACGTTCCACAGTCCGGATGCATGGTGCTTCACTTTTAAAAACCGTAGTCAGCTCTTCAAAGCAATGAAGACGCGTTAAACCCCTTTTAAAGTTGTAAAATATTATCGCACGTAAATTTTCCTTCGAAATTTCCATTTTCACAACCGACTTGTCAACTTTGAACCGACGCTGTACTAAAACGAATCGGCCGATCTCGAGACATTCTTTTGTTTTTGAATTCTAAATTCAAATAGTCATTTTAAGATGATACTAGTTTTTTTTTTAATAATCACGGGAGTTTTGCAAACGACAGAACTTAAAAGGCAGCCCGCCGTAGCCTAAATACCAATTTCCAAATTGCTTATTTTAAAAATAACTTATCTCCTATACAAATTTCTACCAAAAATCCTTCCTTAGTGTACCCTTAGGGTACCCAAGGAATATTCATGAATATTAATATTCATTTCAAGTCCCTAGGTACAGTGGTTTAGGCTGTACGTTGATCGATCCGTCAATCAGTTTTACCCCTTTCCATCCCTTCGGGGATGAAATTATCAAAAACGCTGAAACACGTATAAATTAATTTTCAATTTTCAACCTAAACACAAAATTTGAATAGTCTAACTTAAACTTAAGCTGACGGACTTTCATACAAATTTTCATCCCCTTAGGGGTGGAATTTCCAAAAATCCTTCCTTAGTGGATCTTTACACTATATAAGGTATCTATGTGCAAAATGTCAAGTCTCTAGGTCCTAAGGTTTGGGCTGTGCGTTGATATATCAACAATCCGTTTTACCCCTTTTCATCCCTTCGGGGTTGAAATTATCATAAACGCTGAGATACGTATAAGTTAAAATTCAATCGCCAACCTAAACGCAATATTTGAAGCGTCTAACTTCAAAACTGACGGACTTTCATACAAATGTTTTCCCCTATTTTACCCCCTTAGGGGTGGAATTTCCAAAAATCCTTCCTTAGTGGATCTCTACACTATATAAGGTATCTATGTGCAAAATTTCAAGTCTCTAGGTCCAGCGGTCTGGCCTGTGCGTTGATATATCAACAATCAGCTTAGCATTTTATATAATAGAAGATAGATGATAATGGTTGTCATTATCTAGGTTTTTGGGGGTGCTGATTACGAAAAAGATATCCATGTTGAAATCCAAGATAGTGGACATTACTTTTTCTTAAAAATTGATGTCATCTTCGAGGTTCCTTGGGGTGCTGATTACGAAAATTACATTATTTTTGGAATCCAAGATGGCGGACGTATTTTTTTAAATATAATGATATGGGTGTCATTTTCGAGGTTCCTCGGGGTGCTGATTACGAATATGACGTTATTTTTGGAATCCAAGATGGCGGACGTATTTTTTTAAATATAATGTTACGGGTGTCATTTTCGAGGTTCCTCGGGGTGCTGATTACGAAAATGACATTATTTTTGTAATCCAAGATGGCGGACATAATTTCTTGAAACAAAATTGTATGGGTGTTAACGATGAAATATCTAAACTTACGCACACTAATCCAGAGTGACACACACTAACAAACCTAAAAAGTAGTTTGATCTAAAATTTTCACTAACATTAAAAATGTTTCAAAAGTAAGTTATCTGTGGTTTTGTTAGGCGACCATTTTTTTAAATGTGATTACGGGTTTGCAATTTTAGTCCCCACGGGCCCTTGGATATCGATTTTTAAGACAATCGAACCAGTAACAGAAAAGTTCAAAATGGCGGCTACCTACTTTTTGTAAATCTAATTACGGGTTCGTATTGTAGTCCCCAGGGACCCTCAAACATCGATTTTCATTGCGATCGGGCCAGAAACAAAAATGTTCAAAATGGCGGCCACTCTTTTGAATTTGAATTACGGGTCCGTATTTGGAGTCCCCACGGACCCTCAGATATCGATTTTCAATGCAATCGAACCATAAACAAAAAAGGGAAGCCAAACAGACTGGCGCCGTAACGCGTTACGTAACGAAGCGGGTTACGCTTCTATAAGAAGTTATCACCTCAAAAAAATAACCGGCGTCACTCGGGACGATGTAAAAATTGTAACTATATCCCATAATGTCCATACTGTTGAGGCATTTAGAAGTTATAGCCGAACAAAGAAACGTACATATATACATATATGAAACCTAAAAACGTTACCCTCCTTTTTTGGGCAGTTGTGTAAAGTTTGTGACAACCCTAGGTAAATACTGTGGCCTTGTGCGGTGTCGGCATTTACGCAAACATCAAAGGCGTCGGCCCACTGTTAGTTACTCTTTACACTGTGCCTATATATATAGATTTTGAATAAAAACAAGGTTATGTTTTGTGTCAATATTTTACTATAGATGCCGACGCTTTAAGGAGACCAGCATCATTGTATCTTGTTAATGTTGTTGGTAACTATTATAAAAGTTTTTTGTAAATAAAACGTGTATTTATTTTTCTGAATTGTAAAAAGATCTAATAAAAAGGCGGCAGAATAAGGAGTCTGTTTATAATTATTTGGGCGGGTATGCGTTTAGATAGTCTATAAACACGATTATCATAATCACTTATTTAATCATTTTGTGATGCACACATGTATATTATTATTCACTCATTCAATCCATTCGTGCCAGCTCTTGTGATTCGACCTGTACTAATTTGTTTACATTTTTGCCAATTTCAATTGGCACACTATAGCTATAGGTTTCTGCTACTGCACCGGTCCGCTGACATACTTACAGTTTGGTCGTTCTAAGAGGGCTGATTTGACAGCTGCCAACGCAGTATAAAATATAACCTCAATATGTGTTTGAGGTTATATTTTATACTGCGTTAACAGCTGTCAAATCGGCCCTCTTAGAACGACGAAACTGTAATTCTTTTTTCAAACTATCTTAGTCCTTTTTTCTTTCAATAATCTTACTACAGAGAGGCTGTATGTACAGGTTTCTGCTACTGCACAGTAGTGCCCAGCCCAGGTCCATTGACCTAGTTCTTTTTTTAAATTACTTTTCTTCCCTAGGGTTGACATGTATCACTTAGAACCCGCTTGAGACATGAAAAAGCTTTACGCACCTCTTCAAAAGATCCTAGTTTTATTTCAATCCTTTTAAGGCAGTCTTTCGTAAGACCATTGAAACTTGGGTCGGTCTCATTCAAATGATTCACTGCCAACCACATCAGTTCAGTCATTTGTTCAAGAGCGGGTTTTTTCGGGGGAACCTAAAAAATACCTGTTTGAACGTAAAGAACTAGGTAGTAGTTGTGCATTTTAGTAAGGTGAACTGCCCTATTGTTGGCCACTTACCAATTATTGGCCCCATGCATTTTACATAAGGTGATAGAGACGACAATTGAACTATCACTAGGTACCAGTAACTGGTACCTAAGTATTTTAGAGGCCAGTAATTAGGTTTTTTACCCTGTCTTGTCCAAGTAAAGTGCAAAAGTGGTTTTGAATTTAGTATATCAATAGCTGCGACAAGGTACAGTCATCAGCAAAAATATAATATATCATACAACAGTGGTAATTTCACTTGCAATATCTAAGTCCCATGATTTTATTTTATTTATTAAAATCTGAACGGTGTGACAGAAATGTGTGGGTAAAAAAGTTGATTGACCAGGCTATCCAGATTTTATCAGTAGGTAACCGTATTTTTATTACCAGGTTTATAACTGCGCCAGTCTTTTAACCTTATAAAAGGAGAAAATTCACTTGAACTTTTTACAAACCACTTTAGTACCAGCAGCTCCTCTTAGAATGAAGTTCCACTGATCCGGTTTAATGATCCCGGCGTCGAGGTATATGGCCATGTTAAGCAGGAAACTGAACACTAATTTGTGTCTCTCGAACAAGCCTCGCGAAACGTTACTGTACACGCTTGAAGTAATCTCGCGGTATAGTATCTCCAACCGAGTTTCCAACACATCACATTTTTCACTTCTCTCTATTACTTGGTTAAAAACCTGTAAAATTACAGCATAAGAAAGTGCCTTCTTTACCGATCCGGAATATCGTTTTAACTTCTGTATAAGAAAATTAGTTTAGGGGTTATTAAGATTTTAATGTTAATGGCCAAGAACTCTACCTTGCGGTACACCTTTGCCCACCTTGGCTTTAAATAGCTATTATTAAGCTATAAAAGGCTATATTAAGAGAGGAGTTCATTTTCTACGATTAATATGCCATCATCAGACCATCCCTGAAATTTCCAGCAAAAAGTAATCATTGATATCTGTTCACTAGGTAAAGTTATAAGCCCGCCGAACATACCAATACATTATAGTAGATTGTTCAACAAGGGACTAAAACAAGCCATAATGACTCGACTGTAGTTAGTTAGAGAGACTGGAGTTACTGTGAGTAGTTTTTACTTTGAATGCGAGGAAAAATACGACGTTCTAAACAAAATTACAATATTTATTATAACAAAGTTTCTTACAAAAAAAATCCGCCGCTGACGATTTAAATTCTTGCATAATTAGCCAACAGATTCAAACTTGAAAACTATTATAAAACTAATTGGACCATGCATAATAAAAAGAATTCATCATTAATATAATCAAATAGATATACACAATCACTGAAAATGGCGATAATCCTCCATTCACAAACACCGTGATTGGCTGTTCAGGGATTTCCAAAGTAAATTTATAAAAATACTTTAGTCCCCAGAGATTGATAAGGAGCTTTAGTCCCGATGTGCAGAGACTAAAGTAACATTTTAAGAGAATGACAAGTGAAAAAAAAATCACTAGTTTGGATATCGATATACGACAGCTTTGAACGAAAGTGTCAATTACCTATACATTGCTGCTCGATGGACCCTTTCAAAAATAATTACGCTAAATTTATTGGAGTTATTAACGTAATTCCTTCTTTAAATGGTTTATAGAGCTATAACCTTCGTTTAGTTTTTTTATATATATATATAATAAAGACTACAGTAGCATATTCTAATATTACTCGCCAAACTGTTTCGTTCCGGACGTTGTACAGCGTACGCACTAGCGCCCATCGTTAAGTTATAAAAATAAAATACCTGGCTATTTTAATGTAACAGTGTATAATATTTATTGATATTGGTATATATATTAACATTTATTGTGAGCGAGTTTACATGTGCAGTGGATAAAACAATATCTGTTAGAAACGTTAGCCTGCAACGCACGGATATATAAGTACCCACAATTGAAAAAAAAACAATAACAATGTCCCTTGTTAATAAGTGTACAGCTTGTAATAAACAGAGCTCGGAATAGGTAGTGCCTATTTACCTAAACTTCGCGGGAGGAAGTAACTAACAGTGGTTACAACCACCAAAAATAATTATTTTTCTTTTTATTGAATGCGGGATTTTCCGGGATTGAATGTATTACTCTAAAGGCTTAATATATTTAACTTTACTTATAAATCTTGCTATATTGCATATTATTTATTTATTTATCTTGAAATAACAATCAGTCATAAAACAATATAATATAGATCAAATTGAATCAAAGGAAGCTTGAAATTTGATCTTTTTTAGTTGATTTAAATATAATTATAATATCGTAAAGCATCGTGCTATCTCTTTCGCACTCGCATGTCCTTAGAGAGCGTCCTGTTATCATCAGGGTCGCAAACTGCAGCAGGTAGTACGTATACGTCTAAAGTGTCGGCTACATCTGTTTTTGTTGAATACATTCTATACGATATTATAATTATATTTAAATCGACTAAAAAAGATCAAATTTCAGGCTCCCTTTGATTCAATTTTATCTATATTATATTGTTTCATGACTGATTGTTATTTTGTTTCAAGATAAATAAATAAATAATATGCAATATAGCAAGATTTATAAGTAAAGTTAAATGTATTACTTTAGAATAATACAGTCAATCCCTGGAAATCCGGCATTCAATAATAAGAAATACATATTTTTGGTGGTTGTAACCACTCTTAGTTACGTCCTCCCGCGAAGTTTAGGTAAATAGGCACTACCTATTCCGAGCTCTGGTAATAAACCAACGAAGCGTGTTGGAAATGTGGTGTGTGCAAAATGCACTTGTTCGTACCACTGTGCCTGTGTGGGGATACCGAACATTGTGCTGCTAGCACCAAACTTTCCATTCTATATAAAAACGAAAGTTTGTGGGTTTTTGTCTGACATATCTAATAATAATAATATAAGGTCGTAATATATAATTTCACATTGATTTTCTAAGCAGCCGTCATTTCAGTGGTCTATTTTTTCAAAATATTATTGCTTCTAAAGTTTTGTCATTAAATCGGTGACTCATATTAGGTATATTTAGCATTCTTATTTGAATATGTAACCTATCAAATGATAATTATAATCAAAATGTAAAAAAAAATTGCCTCCGAAATGACGAAAACCCATGCCGTCAAAAATCCACCCTTTAATATTTTTTATGTATTGGTATGTTCGGGCTTTTCATTTTACCTTAATTGTGAATAAATGATTACTTTTTTGCTGGAAAGATCCCACTTCAGGGATGGTCTGGTGATGGCATAGGCAAGATGATAATTAAGTATTGTTTATATCAATCCAGTTTTTGAGGATCAAATGTATACAGCGTGCAAATGTCATACGAACAATAGAATAAAAGGACAATATGTAGGTATTACAAAAACAGATGACGCTTGCGGTCGTCGGGAAGCGAACACCGCCACCTAAAAATTCACCCTAAACCGACAAATTGAGAACCTCCACCCACCTCTATATGCTTTATCGATAAAATTAAAATTACTTCCGAATCGATGCAGCACTATGACATCTGACAATTCGTCATTTCGGGTTACCACTTCGGTACGTTTTTTTTGTAGCTATTTCTAGTCTATGTTTTAACTTAGTTCTTCTTCTCATACATAAGTTTTAAAAATATGCTACAAACATGTTCCTAAGTGCTCATCCTGAATAAGGTAATTAACGGGCTTGCCTGATTGAAGTACTTCAAGGAAAATTGATACATGGGGTCGATATCAGCCAGCTGTGCTACGGCGAAATACAGTACTGCGCCTCGGGTTGCCACGGTGCGATATTTCTCTCGGGCAGCTGATATGCTGATTTCAGTGGCTTCTGTTTCTTCCAGCCGCGCGTTAATGATCTCTGAAGTTTCCTGAAACAGGGTTTGGGTACGTTAACACTGGCCCGGATCTGCTTGTACATCTTAGTACAAGACTTATTCAATTAATTTATGCTTTCATTACGGTAATGTCTAAAGTTATTGGATTGTAGCACAGTGTGGCTGACAGCTGTCAGAACCCCGTGACTTGTGATGAGACAGTATTAAATCTGGTTTTAAAATATCGATTTAAATGACAAATATCTAACTCTTTAGAAGAGTTTCATACAGAAAATAGTACCTATGCTTGTTTTTCAACAAAGGTTTAACGGAGTCCTAATACCGCAAAACAAACATGAACAGCCGTAATAGCAACAACAATAGCAACAGCGATGTCTACCAGAATTCATGGAAAAAAAGGGAAATTTAAATTTAGGGCTTGCAACTCTGGGATAAGTTTATTAAAAACATGGTGTAGCGGACTTAGTCCGCGTAGAAGTCTTTATTTCTTTGGGAATTTTTAATTTTCTAGGATAACATTAAAATATCACGTTTGTGCAAGTAACTATACAGGGTGTCTCAAAAACCTTTTGAGAAATTTTATCAGTAGATAGGGTGGATGATTTGGATCATCTCTGTATCCCAGCATTACTTGTGGTAGTAGGTGACAGCGATGACAGCTGTTAATTTTGGAAGATGTTCCAAATTTGGATCTCATTACCGTACAATATTCGATAACGTAATTTCAAAATTACGTTACAGCTGTCATCGCTGTCACCTACTACCACAGGTAATTTAATGCTGGTCATTTGCCTTTCGGCTTCTGAACTCTTCTTAGAGCACTTATAATATGTGTGTAGATAAAGTATTGTACGCGACTCTGCACTCTCACTCAGGTTATGGAAAGGTAACTCAAGTACCTACCGAAAATATTGAACTCATTTTTTATTTAAACTTGCTGGTATTTCAACCTCTGCTTTTAGACGGTTTACAATTTGAATAGTTTTATAACCAACCTATTATTAACTCACCTTACTCTCATTGAGTGTTTCTATGAGCACTTCGTCGTCGAGAATGTTTCCTGACGAGGCATAGAGCAGTTTGAGTATCTTGTCTTCGATCTCGAGCAGGGTCGCCTTATCTGCGTTTATGCGCACGATCAGCTCAGTACGAAGCAACTCTAAGTCCGGACGTTCCAGCCTCACGACGTCTCTATTTACCATGTTTACCAAAAAAACGTATATAATCATCAAAATTAGCAATATTTTTTCCTTAACATTTTGAATTAATATAATACCTATCTATTATTTTAGTAGTCAGGGTTAGGTACAAGAAAATGGGCACTTAAGCAAAGTCTCAACATGTAAAAACCACAATATACCTACGTGACTCAGCCAGGAAATAAGGACCACTTTAGCGGTATTGAGTTATAAAACCTAGATAAAATAATGAGTAATCTTAAGAAAAAAGAATCTAGGTGGAATCAATATTTTTAATCAATTTTCATGAAATGAGGTAAAATGTACGTGTTGTGAAAATTGAATATAAAGTTCAAATCGCAAGCTCGCGGTCTAACCTCGGCACGCGTACCTTCAGAAGGTTCATTATGTACCAGTCTTACATAACCACCTGGGTTTCCCCCGGGCCCCAAACAGGCCCCAGGGGCACGTTTTATAAAGCTACAAGTAAATTGTGATTTGTAACTTCATAAAACAGTCCCCTGGGGCCTGTTTTATAAAGCTACAAATTACAATTTACAGGTTACAAGTTTCCATTTGACACAACCTCGACCAATGACGACCAGACATTTGAGCAGTGTTGCCAGTTTAGACCTGTAAAATAATAAAACTTGTAGTTTTATAAAACGTGTCCCTGGTGGCATGCGTAAAAGCATTTTCACAGTGAAAAAAAAACCAACCAGTAACGAAATTGTGCCAGAAAAGGAGGTGAGGTTAGAACAGCGACCTCGTTAGAAACGAAACTGTCAGAAAAGTTGGTTAGGTTAGAACATTTACATTAGGATACCTACCTAATGGAGAAATAATTAACACTTATTTTTCTTATGCATTTTTATTTAGAACATGCTAACAATTTATGCCACGTTTAGGTAAATTAAGCAAAATATTTTTCTGCGAAATCATTATTCGATTATTTAATATTATTAATATTATCATCGACAGTATGCCAAAGTATGATTTTGAATTTATTCGAAGTGACAGTATGCTGAAGGTAAATATGCAAAAGGAATTACTGCGAAAAGATATTTCCGCCGGGTGCGCTTCAATCAGTCTAAAAACATATTGCATATTTTCATTTTTTTAACTACCTACGAAATGTATAACAAACGTCCAGCATAAAAACAAAATGTGTATTCGTATTCTTAAGCTGCGTACGGATAGCGCGTACCCTGCTAAGCGTAGTCGGTTACGCGTGTGTTTACGCGTACATTGGATACGCGTACAGCTCCTGTACGGACTGCCACGAACGAACCTCAACGCGAGCTGAATCGATCCATTCCATAGCGCTACGCGAGCCAGTCACTATGTCTCGGCGGCGAACACGCGAGTTTATCCATATTGCCGTCCAAATATCGCGTACCAGAACGAGCGCGTCCTCTTTGACGCGTGACCAAAGACCGACTGCCCAAAGACTACTATATACCTACACTAGTTCGTGCTCCAAAAGTGTACGCGTAGCTGCAGGTACGGATAGAGCGTTCCAGGACACGCGTAACCGACTATGCGTAGCAGGGTACGGGCTATCCGTACGCGGCTTTATATAGCATAAAGTCCCAGATAGACGGGCGAGTAAGTACGCGTACTTAAAGCTCGACGACCTTTTTCGCCCGGCGAGTAGGCGAATAAGGTCGCGGCCATAAGTACGGCGTACATACTCCCCGTCTATCTAGGACTTATAATAGTAACATAATATAATATAACACTCATTTAGCATATCAACCTTTTGTATTTATAACATTCCTATGGAATACCTAATGCCATTTGATATACTAAACATTAATTAACTAATTATGAAAAAAACCATGCATTAATAACTAATGATATATTATATGATCATATTATTATTATAATTATATTATGAATTATAATTGCTCCGAATGGGGTCAATGGGGTCGGAAAGGCTGTGCTTGGGAAGCCTGTTGGGCGCCCCAAGACTGGAGAGGATGTCTGGATCAGACGGAAGAGGGATGGGATCATATTTCGATGACAATCTGATGAGAGGGGCTAAATTAGGTCAATCTCGCCTTTATTTATAGGTTAGTTTAGGTTCAAAGAACAGAAAAAACCGTAAAGAAGTGTGAAGTGGGCGTGGCACACGTGGCGGAGTTCCGCGCAACCTAGCTCAGTTTGCCGCGATCGCTTGTGCGTGACAGTTGGAAAATAAATCGAGAAGCATGCCTATTTTGGAATGTAAAAACGATAGCCGCACCAAAAACATTTCCCATGGTGGCGTGTAGTATGATCGGGAAGTCGAAGTATGTTATTTCTTCTTCTTCTTCTTCATAAGCGTGTATTCGCCCCACCGTTGGGCGTACGCCTCTCCAATTTTCCTCCATCCAGAACGGTTTTCCGTTTCCCTTGTCCAGACTGGGCCTGCTGTCTCCTTAATGTCATCGGACCAACGGGCGGGTGGTCCGCCCACACTTCTCCTGCCTAGCTGGGGTTTCCACTCCAGAACGCGCTTGCTCCATCGCTCGTCGTGTCGTCGGCACACGTGCCCGGCCCAAGCCCACTTTAACTTGGTGACTCGGTGGCCCACGTCAGCCACTTGCGTGCGTTGCCTGATGAGCTCGTTCCGGACTCGCTTGCAGAGCGTTATAACCCCGGCCGAGCATAGTGCGCTCCATGTTACGCTGTGTCACCTTGAGCTTGTGGATCATCCCAGTAGTCAGTATCTATGTCTCACATGCGTACGTCATAGTCGGTAACACGCACTGGTTAAACACTTTCGTTTTTACTTGACACTGGTTAAACTTGTTTTTTTGCCGTTATTTGCTCGATAATGGTACGGAACTCTTGGTGCGCGAGTCCGACACGTACTTGGCCCGTTTTGCCTTTGAAACCTTAATATTTTGTAATAATTAGGTAGATTATGCTAAACAACATTAATCATAATTAAGTTCGGCCTTGTGTTGATATTAACAATTCGACCAAACAAATACACTGATAGAGCCATCCCACGATAACTCTGCAATGAGGTGACAACAGTAGAAATCATAAGTTTGTTTACGGCAATACTGATTTTTAGTCACACAACACGTTTTAATACTTACAAATATAGCTCTAATTATTATGTATTTATATTTCCCTAACTCTATCTATGGCGGTATGTATATGCATGCATACTGGATCCTTGCTTCTACACTAATATTATAAAGAAGAAAGATTTGTATGTTTGTAACTACTGGAACGGATTAATGAATTATTTCACCATTAGAATGGTATAGGGTAAATCCGGGATAGATGCCACACTTTTTGAAAAGGCCTCCTAATTTCAAAACTATCAATTTCCCATGAATATTTCCTTTCGATATAGCTAGTTTAGTCTTTAATCTTAAATTACGGCTTGTTTTTGTTGACCTAATAATTACTGATTGTGTACAAATTGAGTTTTTGCAGGACCCTTTTTTTTAGGATAGATGCCTACCTATATGGTAGGCATCATTGATAGGTGCCATTTGGAAAAAAACAATATACGTTAAAAACATATATCGTCGCTTTACTTTCTCAACCTCGTATCTGATCGAATAGTTAGATAGGAATATAGTCTGTATTATTTAAGGAACATGAGTGCTTTT
This sequence comes from Acleris literana, assembly GCA_946894065.1. Classification (NCBI taxonomy): domain Eukaryota; kingdom Metazoa; phylum Arthropoda; class Insecta; order Lepidoptera; family Tortricidae; genus Acleris; species Acleris literana. The sequence continues at coordinate 82,449,085 of OX335668.1, forward strand.
CCCATCTAACTATCCGATCAGATACGAGGTTGAGAAAGTAAAGCGACGATATGCTACGATTATTTATATAGGAGTATGGGGGGGATAGATGCCCCAAGGGCACGTATACCCCGGCGACTATCCTTCTTGATATGGAACGGTGCCTTTTTCATTTTTATCTAAACCAAATACAAAAGAGCGATAATTAATACATAGTTGTATACTTAATGAACCAGTATATTGATATAATAAACACAGAACAGAATTAATAGTCATTATAAAGTTATGAAACTGCAAATACTTCCTTTTGAAAATTTGGGGCACTTTTTGCGCTCATCGCGGAGATTTTCACACACGCAAGCGAGACGCGTCTTTTCCTCGCGACGGCCTGCGGGGGCTGAGGTGTGTGGCCCTTGCGCTCCCTATTTAGACTATTATTTCTTTGCTGCGATTTCGGGAAGTTAGGTTTTTGAAAAATAGGCGCCTATCCCTTCGCGGCATCTATCCCGGATTTACCCTATCCCTGAGTATTATAGACTGTTTTATTTTTCTGCGCGGATGGAGTCGCGGCAACAGCAAGTATACTATAAAAGCGAAAGTATGGTTATCGCTTTCATAAACTGGTGCACTTTGGCATAGGGATAGTTTGAGTCCCAGAGGACATAGTCTACTTTTTATCCTGGACAATTTGGCAGTTCCCGATGAAACGCGATGAACCAATTCTACACAGACAAGGCCGCAGGCAAATATGTATGTCGCATAAGTATGATAATTATAAGTTGAGGTCTTACATGCATAAGGCACTTTGGACTGTGTCATGACGTACCTAATCAATCAAAACGTAAGACACGTCATTACATTTTATTTACAGTGCCACTTTGACATAGTCCAAAGCGGTCCAGGAATCAAATTCTTTGTTTTTACTTAATAAAACACAAAACAATTTTTGTCATGTTTAATCACTAAATGAGATAGGTATCAGAGTCTAAAAATTCCACTCTAACTGTACTTTTCTTCCTCAACTTCAACTTCTCCGAACCCTTCTCCTCTTTGAACTCTCATCATCACTTTGCACATTTATAACTTATAACGGACCTTAGGTTCAATTTGTCTATTATGCTCTGTATAGAATTTGCGAATGAAGTTCATGTTGTAGTATGAACAGCTTCAGATAATACACCTTAAAGAAATTAATAAACAAGTTAAAATACAATCCTACTATATTATTATAAATGCGAATGTTTGTGTTTGTGTGTGTGTGTGTTAGAAATTTTAAATGGAGATAGCTTACCTTGGATTAACACATAGGCTACTTTTCATCCCAGAATATTTAAAAATTCCCGAGAGAATAACTGTAATCGAAATCTACGCAGACGCAGTCGCGGGCAGAAGCCAGTATTATAATAAAATAACATCATCTCAGCCTAATCATTTAGTTAATAATATGTGTTATTTTTTCATAATAGAATATTATTTGATGGTATCGATATAATTATAATAACACAGAAAGTACTAATAAAATATCAAGAATTTATTAGGGACTTACTCGTAGAGTTTAGAATTTCATGTAAACATTGCTCCTTTTCCTTACGGACGGACTCCATTTCTTCTTTTACATAAATGAGTTATCATCTTGAATATAAGTTCTCGAACTCCACTTTTAATAGGTTTACCCATTTTGAAAATAGGAATCGTAAAAAAACCTCAACAAAATATCCATGTCATACCAATATGTCATGTTTGAGTGACATGAAATAACACAGATTATAAGGGTATTTTATGGGATACAGTTTAATATCTTATGCAAAGTTATTGTGTATTGTGTTATCTTATGCAAAGTTAGTTATTCTAAATAGATAATTTGCTGCAATATCAACATTCGTCGAAAAACGATGGACTTTTTAATGCATTTTTGCATCTCATAATAAAATTCAGAACATAAATGATTAAATATCAGGGGACAATGTCACACCAATTGACCTAGTCCCAGACTAAGCTTTAGGCTTATACTATGGGTATTAGACAAAGATATAAATACTTATATAGAAAAATATATACTTAAATACATAGAAAGCATCCATGACTCAGGAACAAATATTCGCGCTATTCACACAAATATCTGCCCATACCGGGATTTGAACCCAGGACCGCTAGCTTCGTCGGCAGCGTCACTACCAACTAGGCCAGCGCGTCGACCGAATTCTGGGTACCACATTACACTAAACTTACAAAGAAAAAAGAAACAAAAATAACAAAGAATTCTCTCAAGAAAGAACGAGCGCACCATCAACCAGCAACAAAGGTTTATTTGTACCTAATTGTTAATTTTAGCGCGCCGCGCCGCACAGATTGCATGCCCAAAAGAAATTACGGAATGCAGAGACGCCCCGATTCGCAGGGTCCAAATTACTTGCGCGTTTAACCAGGTTGATTGACAAATGACAACGTCATCTGGACTCAAAAACATTATACTAGTTTAGGTCATCTGTAAGCCAGGGTTTACTCACGCTAGCAGCTGATCCTCCAGACCTGATAGGGTGACAGTGAAGTTGACTAGTGTAACTTGGATACAGATTTCTGGCAGATAGTGCGGGTTTGCGAGCTTGGTTGTCAGGTACAAGCGAAAGTTCGTGTCGTACTCTATGTCACTGTCGCCCAGGTGTATGAGAAGTCGACCCGCCTATAAGGGAATATTCATTTATTTATTTATGGTTCACCAACCTTTGTTGTAGTAATTCATTTTTTGTGTAATATAAAAAAATATTAGACAAATTTGTGAATACAAAGGATAAAATGTGTATGGTATGGTATGGTATGTAAGTAGTCTTTGCGAGTATTGTTAGGTAGTAACTACAGTATTTTTATTAATGTTGATAACATTTTTGTAATAAATTATTTCATTATAAAATTAATATTGCTAAATGTTGCTTAATTAAGCTCGTTATTTTGTATGTTTTATAGCTACCTACCTATTGTTTATTGACTTATATTATTAATGTATTAATTGTACACCATAATTAATATAATTATGGTAGATTGTAGTGATGCACACACAAATGTAGTTGGCACCTGTATAATAAATTAATATATCGCACTGCTAGATCAAAACAGTATCAACTAGAAATCCTTGCTAGTTTTGTTTTAAGTTCACAGAAGTTGTATTAAAGTCGATTTTGAAATACAGTTGTATTTTGAGTTACTACTGTTTTGATCTAGCAGTGCGATATATACTTACCTACAGTCATGCAATAAATATATTTTGAGATGGATTAAAATTTATGATTATGCTCAACTAATTAGACGTGAACTCTACAAGCTTATTAACTTTTAAACGGTTACATGCAGGTACATTTGCAAGCAGAAAATGTTCATGTACCTAATAAAAATAATTAATAACACAACTTAACATGAATTTTATGAAACACGGACTCGCTTTTTTGTACAAACTGATTTATTCTGGTTCTAGGAGATGACGATTTTGAGGTACAAAAAACAGATAGTTGTTCATAGAAATACGATTTGTGGTCGATAACTGTACTTAATCCTTCCGTACAGTACCTACCTGTAAGAACGTCTGTTTGAGCAGGACAGGCGCCAGCGTGGCCTCCAGCGTCTCCCCGAGGTCTTCGATGAGCATCGGCCATCCCAGCCGGATGGAGTTCTCCAAGAGCCTCAGATACCCCGGATCGGTCAACTTGGTGATTTGCAAGCCATTTTGGCGCTCCATATTTTTTATCCACCGGTTAGCCTTTTATCAATCATAACATAACAGTTAGCAAAAAAAGGAAGAAATAATTGAGACGGAAATTAAGAAAAAGTTCGAGTGTTAAAATAACCTGAGCATACGGGTTCGGTAGTCAAAATGTACCTACATTGTACTGTTACTACCTGTAAATAACATGTCTTGTTTGTATAATGACATATTTGGATAAAAGTCTAACTTATACAGAACAGATTTCAACCTTATGTAGGTACGTTCAGCCATTTGTCTAATTTCTAAACCGAATGCAATGAAAGTTGTATAAGGGCAGTTTTTCAAATAGTTTGAAGAAAAAAATGTTCCGTGAATTTTACTCACTAGTGGTTCGGTTTATAGAAATACATAGTTCCCGACGCGGGTGGCCTAGTTGTGTGTGTAGATGCACATGCGTGTGCACTGTATGCTATCTCTGTCGTCGCTAAGTGTCGGTGTAGTGTGCGTGTCTATACGTATTACAACTACAAGCATCTGCTTTCGTCGATAAGGGTGAAATGCAGAATGATTGTACATCCACGTTTTTTTATCATTTAAAATGTGAACAGAAAAAAACGTAAAAATATTCTCATTAAATTATGATTGTCACTTTTGAATTTATAACACTACATATTTTTTTATTTATTGTTAAATACGTGCCAATTCTATATGAACTATGCTTTACGTCACTGGGTTTCATATAAGCAGCGCCATGTACACTGAAATGTCACCTGTCACCTGTCATTGTCAGGATGGTGAAGTAGGGGGCAGGAGCTGTGCTGCCGGCGCTACGGCCTGTCACTATACTGGCCGTACACGCGTCACACGTCATACAGTGTGCAATAGCTCTTTAAAAGTGCTTCGGGTTTGTACTTTTCTCTCACTCGTGCTCATCCGCTACAAACCCGTAGCATCTTCTAAGTGCTCACAGACTGTATGTAGGTTAGATCTCATATATTGACACAGCCAGATAAATAGGTACGCAAGGCAACGTATATATCTCATAATTCCTAAACGGAGCCCTTTTTCCTTTATTAAGAGAAACAACATTCTGACTATACCCCGTTATCAAGCGCGCAGTTTGGTGGCTAACGTCACAATAGGGTAGTTTGGGGAGTAAATGGAACGGTGTTAATTAACACGACAACCTAGTCTATTGGTGTTCAACGGAATTATTTTTTTATAATCAGCCATTCACGATATAAATTATTTATAAGTCAATTGTCAATTGATTAATTTGTCGACGTTTTTCATTCGTTAACTGACTCTCTGTAATAGATCAGAGGTTGTTTTAAATGACTTGCGGTTAGGCTATGACTTCTAGCAGAATATATCCACTATCCACTAAAAAAAGGAAAAGCTTTTATTCCACTTCGACAGATATTATTGGCGCATATTTGTTACGGTTGCTTGGATTTATTTGTACTTCTTGACCGGTATTAAGATCGTTAGAACCTACATCGGAAGAAAAAATACTTGTAATTTTAGACCTATTTTGAGTAATGATAAAAGGGTGTAGGTATTTTACTATAATCAAATAAACACAATTAATATAACACCTGAAACGTTTTTTTTTTGTCTCAAGAAAAGTAATTAAAACCTTTTTTTACCTGTTCTTGCGGGTCTATGGTGAGCGGCCAACGGCCGGCGCGCGTAACCAAGATCCCGTTTTCCGTGGAGATGGAGTCGCGCGGCAGGCCCTGAGAGTTCCACGTGCGTACCGTAAAAGAATCCGCCATTACGGTTATCAAACTGCAAATGGTAAATAAATATCAGGGGACCATCTCACACAAATTGACCTAGTCCCAAACTAAGCTCTAGGCTTGTTAATGATTGATTGACGCACAAGTCGAATTTAACCATTCGAATCACAATCAAGTACCGCAAATTTTATAAAGAGGCTACCTAGCTAGCTTTTGCCCTCGACTCCGTCCGCGTAGAACTGTCAAATTTTCCGGGATAAAAACTATCCTATGTCCTATTCCAGGACCTAACCTATTTGGGTTCTAAGTTTCATCCCGATTCGTTCAGTGGTTGAAGCGTGATTGAGTAACAAACATCCAAACTTTCTCATTTATAATATTCATCATAACTTTAAAACTTAACTAAATACCTACTACTAGATACTATCAGCTACGCTCGTCGTAGAACCTAACTTTTATAATTCAGCTACAATTACCGTCCGATATTTCAACTTTCGACATTTTGGACTTCGATATTTTAACTTTAGATGAATCGACATTCGGTATTTGATTACATACCCAACAAGTACGTTCGATATTTCAACCATCGGCATGATAACCGTTCGATGTTTGAACTTTCGATGTTTCGGTCTTCGATGTTTTAACTTTAGATGAATCGACATTCGATTTTTGATTACATAACCAACCAGTACGTTCGATATTTCAACCATCGGCATAGTAACCGTTCGATATTTAAATTTTCGATGTTTCGGACTTCGATGTTTTAATGTTGAACCACCTTCAAGAAGTTCCGGCTTCTTACTTTATTGTTCAAGTATTTAAGTAAAATAAATGTTTCAAGATTTATAAAATAGAGATCTCTATAAATTCTACTTAGTCTATCTATAGAGTCGGTTGAGGGACTGCAGGTTCTCAATTCGTCGTTCGTTCGTTTTCTATGTATGTTCCCCGATTTATTGACTCTTTTTGCTTCTTCGAAGTTTACTAAAACATAATTTTAAAATTGAATACCCCATACCTTCATGGGGCATTCAATTTTAAAATTATGTTAATAGTGTTAGACATTAAAAGATTGGGAACGTTACTAATTTCGGAACGCATCTCTGTTGCGTTTGACAGATAAAGTCTATCTCGATGTTTCTTTTGCGGCATTGTGGACTCGTTTTTAGAAGGTAGCCCACCATCTTATCGAATTACACTCCATCGATAGGACCTACCGAAACATACCCAAATCGCTATAGTTGTGCCTATGACATTTGAGGAGTTCCCTCGATTTCTTCAAGAACCTTTCGCCAGATCCTGACATGTTGATAATGGGATCAACTAGAAAGTATATATACCTATGTAAGACTCCAAACAAAAATAATAATTCAAATCGGTCCATCGAGCGGTCTTTGAGTAATCGGGGAACATACATAGAAAACAAACGAACGACGAATTGAGAACATGCAGTCCCTCAACCGAGTCAATAGATAGACTAAGTAGAATTTATAGAGATCCCTATTTTTTTATCGTTTCTTAGTGAAATATCGAACGGTTATTATGCCGATGGTTGCAATATCGAAAGTACTTATTGGGTATGTAATCAAATACCGAATGTCGATTCATCTAAAGTTAAAATATCGAAGTCCAAAATGTCGAAAGTTGAAATATCGAACGGTTATTGTAGCTGAATTATAAAAGTTAGGTACGACGACGAGATAGCGAGGAGCAGTGTTAGGTTGAACTGCGATAATTTACCGACTGACCGACCTAAATTACTCAATCTGTTTATTCAGTATACATAAAACTCATTGTTTTGTGAGCAATAAAAAAAACCTAACAACCTAACCTAACAGAGACGGTTTTGCATTAAACAGACTGGTTGGCTCTGAATCTGAACTTTCGATAATATAATCGTGTGGCATTTCAAACAAGATATAACGATTGTAGATAAGTCGAACGTTCGATTTTGTAACCTTCGATATTTTGGACTTCGATATTTTAACTTTAGATGTATCTATCATCTTTCGATATTTTAGCACAAACAGGCGCGGATCCAGCTTTCAGATTAGGGGGTGGTCATTAGCCTTTTCCACGCCACAGTCGGCTCTGGCCGTCAACTAAAAGTCGTGCCACTGACGCCACGCCGGCTACAGCCGACAAGAGTTCAAGATTAAAAGAGACTTTGTTTGGTAGCAATAAGGTGTAATTTGCATAGCATAGCAAACATGTTTGGCGTATGGGTAGCACATTTTGTATTCGACGTATGGCGTTCAAAAGGTTAACGGCTGAACGAAGAAGTTCGGTCAAGTGCGAGCTGTAATTCCACACGACTATTTACTTTCTGACCCGTATCTACGAGTGCCAAAGGGGGTGGTCATGACGTACTTGACCACCCCCGTGAATCCGCCACTGAGCACAAAGTTCTAATAACTGTTGGTGTTTGTATCATTCGATATTTTGAACTGGTGGCATTTTAATCGTAGGCATTTCAGACGTAGATATTATATTTACTCAAAGGTGTCAGTCGCAGGTATCTCGAGTAGCTTGCACTCGGCGACCCATTTTGTTTCGAGCTCGCGGCGGTAGTGCGTAGGAAACGCACCGAAGTAGGCGATGCAGCCGGACGCTATGATGATGTCTCCGGTCGTACAGAATAGTTGATGCGTCGCATTCTGTTATCAAAATAAAGGCGCAATTTAAAAAATACATGCATGTGCAATTATGTATAGGTATGGACGAATATTAACGTGCTTCAATCATAAAGCTCTATAAGGTAAACGTACGTTTCACCGAATCTGCCGTATCGCCGAATTTCTTCTATTTGAAGCTATTAGTCGAGTACTTGCAGCTGATATTAAGTTTTGTTATTTTTGTCCGCTACTTAGCTAGATATTTATCCGGAATTCAATAAAAATAAATTCATTTTTCACCCGGTTGTAACCACTCTATATTATGTCCTTTTGCGAACTTTAGGTAAATATACTCTACCTATTCCGATCACTGCTCAGCATGGACGCAACAATCGACTGAGTGGATTGGTTACCGTTTTGTAGAGAACCACTTGTGAAAATCACTAAGCGTATTACTTATATTACGTATACTTCTTAAGGTTATAAAACTGTTACGTTACCTTTGTGTTTGAAAGTGGTAGGGTTTTACTGTGCTGTTATTTAATTAGTTTTTGTGTTCTTATTAAAGCTTCAAAAAGCTTTACTCGACATTTATGAATTTTATGATGAATACATGGTATTTGTGTTCTCTTTTGCTCGGTTGGATACATACCTACCTGTGTGTGTCATAATCGCTTACTTTAGTCCCTTGTTAAATATATCTCTAACCATCAAATGTATTTCCAGGTAAGTACATTAAAATTATGACAACCTATTCATAGTTATCATTATACTATTGATCATAATCGTATAAAAATCCCAGATCTTATTAAAACAATTAACATACATCCAGGCCTTAAGCGTTCGGGAAAACGTACGTTTAGCTTACTCGTATTATTTGGCCATAAATCATTTTTCTATGAACTTATTATATTTTGATATGCTTTCAAATCACATGCTATTATCATATTCATATTACAGTAACCTACAATTTATTCCTTTCCTTAGATACATAAATTAACAAACAAAAAATAAATGTTTCAAAAACAAAAACCGCCTTCAAAAACGCAAAAAATAACTGACCATTTTAAAACAAGTTATTTTTTGCGTTTTTGAGGGTGGTTTTTTGTTTTTTAAAACATTTATTTTATTTTATACTTTTCAGTGATCATAATAAGCTGTTATGTAGTCCCACTTCCTAGTTAATATGAAACTTTAAGACATTTCAAGTTCACCGCAAGTAACGCCGCGGGAAAGTCATAAGTCATATTTAAACAATGAAATGTTCTAAGTTATAGTCGCTCAACTATCTTAATCGAGATATCTTATCGCCACCCTTGAAATAGGTACCTTTGAGGAGTTCCGTTGGCCATCTGTGGTCTTTATCATCAGTTCCACTTCACCAAATGATACTTTCTGAATGCAAATGCTGGACTTGTTACTAAAAATACTGAAATTGCTATATGTCTGCCTATAATATTTTAGGAGTTTCCTCAATTCCTCTTGGATCCCCTCATCAGATAACAATTTGGTCACAATGGGACCACCTCGAAAGTACACTCTATCAAATAAGAAATTATTTTTTGAAATCGGACCATAATTGACGAAGAAATCGGTGATCAAATTCAGAACCTCCTTTTTTTAAGTCGGTTAAAATACCTTTTCTTAAGAGTAATAAATATTTTTCTGAAAACCGCATCAAAACGGTTTAGCCAAACGCGAGATAATCGCGGACAAACATACATACATTGCGATTAATTGGACTTTGTCCCTCTGCAAATTCTCGACATTCATCAGGAGAGATCGGAAGTGCAAATGAAACGCGACGCATTGCCGCATATTCATAGTGTGCGCTTTTCAACAGTCTAAAACAGTAAATAATGTAGATCACCTGCCACAATGTCATTTTTTTACAGTAGAACTATGAATAACACAGATGTGGCTTAATTTAACTATTACATCGCATTCCTAAAAACTAATATTAAATTAGTAAATGTAAAATACAGATAATTTAATTCGAAGTAAATTTCTTTGATTTTGAAAGCTAACCCATCATATATGACATAAAAAGTTGATTATAGTCTCATTATTATTATTATTTACGATATTTTTTTTTTTTTTTGTAAATTAGGTTTTTTATCACAAATATTCAAATATAAAAGTAAAATATCAATAGTACTAATACAAAAATAGACATTATAGAAAACCTAACCTACGAGTGCCGCCGGCAGCGGGGCAGGGCTCAAGCTACCGGTGATTAGGGCTGCAGAGAGAGGAACCTCCTCACAAAACGTGCCGTGTCGAGGAGTACTGCCTTCTATATCTGGCCCTTGATCCAGCCATCTAGCGAGCTATAAGACCGTTTGCCGAAACAAGTATCGGGACAACAATAATCATCGAGTCAACATCCCACATGGCGGTCACCTCGTCAAGGTACTTGCTGAGCTTGTCCTTCTCGGCCTTCACGCGGTTCTCGTCACGCGGGATGGTGACGTCAATGAGCACTGCGCGGCGTTGAGATCGATCTGTCAACACGATATCAGGCTTATTGGCAACAATAGTCCTGTCCGTGATGACAGATCGATCCCAATAGAGCAAAGCACGACCATTTTCGAGAACTGGAGCGGGTGTGTACTTATAGTACGGCACTTCAGACTCAACAAGACCATATTGAAGAGCAAGTTGCTGAAGGATGATCCTGGCCACGAGGTTATGTCTGTGTAAGTACTCGCCGTTGGCCAAATGAGAACAACCGGAAATTATATGTCCGAGGGACTCGCCTAGGCAACGGCATGCTCGACAAATGTCGACCTCTCAGAATATATTTCCGATAATTGTTCGTCATTATGACCTCTCGTCAGCAATTGCACAGACAAAACCTTCGGTTTCCCCAAAGAGGTCACCAAATCGCAGCCAGTTCACAGACGCTAAAATGTCTACGTCGGGCCTTGTTGGGGTCCGGTAGAAGCGTCCGTGTAGCTCCTTGCTCTTCCATACGTTCTTGCGGTCTTCAGTGCTCAACACCGTTGGGTTGCGCCTAGTGATGTGCCGTTCCCGGGAATATTCCCTAGGTGGGAAAATTTCCGGGAATATTCCCAGGAATATTCCCACACAAAGGGAACATTGGGGAATTTTGAATATTGTTATATATTGTGTTGTGTATTATTATATTGTTGTATATTGTTTCGATATTGTGTGATTGAGGATTATATCAAAACGTTATTCATTGAACTATTTACCGAGACTTTAAATAGTGTAACTCACTTGCGAAAGTAAATTCCCAATGTTCCCGGGAACATTCCCAATATTCCCGGGGTATATTCCCAATGTTCCCAGGAATATTCCCATAATTGCTAGGAAAGTTGAATAAATCATTTTTTGAAAAGTATTTTTTTATTAGCAATAACTATACAAATCATCACAGTTTCATTAAAAATCACTGTAAATCATGTACTTTGGTTTTTGTATCGGTGCAGTACTTATTCCGATATAAATACTAGGATGAATCTGACAATGTTTTATGCATTCGTACTGCACCGTTAAAAAAAGACTATGATAAAAAAAACACTTAACGTCACATGGTGTTTTGGAACATTTGCCTAAATGATAGGCGAATTTTGTAGCATTTTTAAATAAATACACAGTATTGCAGTATTTACAACAAAACGTGACGTTATTGTTAACTGTATAAGTAGTGAAATGTTCAAACACTTTACTTTTCGGTCTCATGACTCAAGCACATCTACGCACGTGTTGATAGCACCAGATACGTTAGAAGACTGAACAAGTGCAACAAGTTTTATCTTTTTAGAGGAAGGGAGACAGCCATTGAAAGAAAGAGACAGAAACATAATACTCAGAAACGGTACCTATCGCAAAAAAAGAAACGATTTTGTGATCGAAACAAAAGCTTAAATTTTATGATATAACATGAATTACGTGTATCAAGTAGGTATAACAAAATTTATAATTAGCAAAAGTCATTTAATTCTGCTGAGTACGTCATTATTAACTAAGTTTAATAAAAAAATAATTTGCCCAATCTGTATTGCAATATTCCCCTGTTTTGGGAATATTCCTGGGAATAAAGGAATATTCCCGTGAATATTCCTCATAGGAAAATTCCCATTCCCGGGAATATTCCCACGGCACATCACTAGTTGCGCCAGTACTCGTTTGCCAAGGAGAGAGGCGTGAGGCTCTTGTCTACTGCAACCACATCACGGTGCATCCCTCACTCATTGCTAAGGAAATAATCCCTGAGATTGCACACCTCGCGGTTGTGGAGATTCTTAGCATTTAAAATGCCTCGACCTCCACATTTCCCGGAATGTACAATCCCATAACAGATGAGCGTGGGTGCAACATGCGGTGTGATTTAAGCAGTAGACGGACCCTCCTATCCAGGGCGTGTAGCTCAGTCTGAGTCCACCTTAGTATGCCTAAGGAGTATGTGAGCAGCGGCATCACCCAGCCATTAAAGGCGCGCACCTTATTGCCAGCCGACAAAAGACTGTTAAGAACTTTTGTCAAGCGGCAGAAGAAGCGCTTCTTCACTGACTGCTTGATATCGCCATCCACAATACCCAAAGACTGTGGCATACCAAGATATTTGTAGGTTACAACTTTACATCTTTCCCTCGTTGAACATGCATGACCGCACACTTATCTACACCGAATTCTATCTTGATCGCATTACTGAACTCTTGTGTGATTTTCAATAATGCGATAAGATCTTGGCGCTTCGATGCAAACAGTTTGAGGTCATCCATGAACAATAAGTGAGAAATGATTTCAGCTTCTCTACGAAGTCGATAGCCAAGCCCGGAATCCGTCAGCAAAGAGCTAAGAGAGAATTCAAGGCTAGGCAAAACCACAAAGGACAATCCAAGCAGTCGAAAGGGCCGCCTTGCTTCGCCTGACTTGCTGGCAAATGGTCATGTCTATGAGGAGGAGCTCCTTAGTACCGCGGGACCCAACCTTACATTCATTTTGAGCAGAGGCCAAAACATTATTTGCAATAAAATCTGTTTTTAATTTTGAGCTCAAAATGGATGTAAGGAGCTTGTAGATGCTAGGCAAACATGTAATGGGTCGGTAGTTCTTTGGATCCGCGGTACTACCGGACTTGTGGAGCAGAAAGGTGACACCAGTTGTTAATAAAGGTGGCAAGGAACCGATCTCAAGGGCATTTTGGAATTGCATTGCTAAACACTCATGCGAGGCTTTGAACCATTTAATCCAGAAGTTGTGCAATCCGTCCGGCCCGGGACTTTTCCAGTTCTGAGCCATTCGAATTGCACAACTTACGTCTTCGGGGCATATGGTAATAGGCCCCACTGGTTTAAAAGCCTCACACGGGTGTTCAACAGCACGCATCCAGTCTCCTTCTGTGTGCACGACAGGCACCGACCAGATTCTGCGCCAGAAATTGATGATAGCAGCAGGATCCGGTAGGTGTCCGTCACTCACACCTTGATCGGTTCCTTCCCACTTTCGGTACACCTTCCTTTGATCACTTTGGAAGAGGCTATTTTGCTGGTATCTATCCACATGCTCTCTATAGCGACGAATACGGCTTGCCCACGCATTAACCTTCTGCTTCAGGAAGTCGATACGTTCCGCTGGAGCTTATTCCGGTCCCAGCAATAGCCTGATTCACGAAACGCATGACGCGGGGACGTTCATTGCCTCCCCCGAAGCAGATTAACTTTCCTATGAGAGTCCTAAACTTATCAATGCGCCGCTCAATTCGCACTTGCCAAACGGGGACAGACCCGCGAGCGCGCGGAGCTCGATCAGTGTCCGAAAACTTCACTCGACTTACGCGGCACGGTGCTATGGCCCCGCAGTACAAAATTGAGTGGGTATCGATAATATCCTCGCTGGCTTGTAAATATGAGGCCAGCAGGGCTCCCATAAGTGCTAAATTTCGTTTACTGGCAGGCAAACGTGGTAGACGAGGCCTAGAGTTGGGTGTGGACCGATACTGCGTGACCGCGTCTGCCAAAGCCCTCCTCAATTGCTCATTTACCTGGCTAGCACGCTTATATTCCCACAATCCTCAACGTCCATAACGGGATCTTCCTGCACTGACATCAGTGTGTGTCGGGCGGTCCCGTGACGAAGCAGGGGTATTTATTTATTTTCACATCTCATGCTCTTAAAATATTACTTTAGTCTCTGCACATCGGGACTAAAGCTTCTTATTAATCTCTAGGGATTAAAGTATTTTTTTTAATTTACTTTGGAAACCCCTAAACAGCCAAACACAGTGTTTGCGAATGGAGGATTATTGCCTTTATTGCCATTTTCAGTGATTGTGTATGAACCATTTTTAGGCCATGGAAATAACCTCAAAATGACAATTGTGCAAAAATATTAAAAAAACGATTTAATTTCGTGAAACACGAATAATAATTACGAATATGAATATATTTAATTATATTAAGGATGAATTCATTTTATTATGCATGGTGCAATTAGTATTAAAATAGTTTTCAAGTTTGAACCTGTTGGCTAAATATGCAAGCATTTAAAGGGGCAGTGTACAAAAAAAAAAGCGCGGAACGAATTAGTAAGAAACTTTCTTATAATCAATATTGTAGTTTTGTAAAGAACGTCGTCAGTGCCGGATTGAGCAAGCACGGGGTCCGTAGCAAATTCTATAAAGAGACCCCGGTTCGCTTTAGGTTACAGGTTGTGGCGGGCTCTTTTCTGCAACTGGGCGACTTAGATATGCGCCTATTTTGAGTGGGGGTTTGTTTTAGGTTATTCTACTGGAGAATATCGACTGGATTATTCATCCTATCGTCAACCCTGACGGATATGAGTACACGCATACTGATGTAAGTACCAAAACAGGAGAATAGAGGCCTTTACACGTAAAGATCGGACCGCGGGAAACGCCGCGCGCCATTCCAATCTTCGCTCCGAACCGTACATTTTTACTATTACAGTTGCATTTACACGTCCGGTTCGGCAAGAAGATTGGAATGGCGCGTGGCGTTTCCCGTGGTCCGAACTCTACGTGTACCTACAGGCCGCTTTTTGAGAGGTTAGACGTGGGTGCGCGGGGCCACCCAATGCGCGGGGCCCGTAGCATTTACTACTCTTGCTGTGTGGCTAATCCGGCAGTGAACGTCGTTTTTTTTTCCTTGCATTCAAAGTGAAAACACTCTACGTGTTTAACACGAGACTAAACAACCATAATGACATTCGAACTATAGCCACTCTCGCTCGCTCGCTCGCTCGCGTGGCTAAATATCTCTTGTCATTATGGCTTGTTTTAGTCCCTCGTTGAACAATCTACTATTAGTGTATTTGAATATTTAGAATCTAAATGAAGTTTCTATACTTAGGTTGATGTTTACTTATAGGTTTGAATATTTTGTGTGAGTAAATTCTAGGATTTGTATACTGTATGTAAAAACTCGAACCTTTACGATTATAACCGAGATGTCCCGAGTGTCAAAGTGGAAATAATCGTACTGTACCTACATACAGGTCAAACAAAAAGTCGGCAATAATAACTTGTCCCAACTTGACTTGCCCTAACTTGACCCACTGCCGCGTTTCTAGATTTTTATGGAGCGCCTAACGTCATCATGTTAAGAATAAAAAAATACCGGTCAAGTGCGTGCTGGCCTCTTGGGCTTGTACAATGCTACCATTTTCTTAATAGCGCTCGGCAATAATCGGTTTTGTATGACACCCGAGTGACAAATATACTGTCGGTGGCGAGTGCAACCGTGATAGCAATAGCCAGCCGAAAGCTATTAAGAAGCTGGGGATACTGTACCGTGTAGATAACCATAAATTACGAGGAGATCCACCATAACATTTGACAACTTGAATTACGTTGGTTGCGTAATTTAGTTAACCATGCGCAGGGCTTGAAATACCGG